>JARQOC010000002.1:613577314-614132877 GCA_033576535.1 Allobates femoralis | reverse complement strand
CACTGAAACACCGTGTCTACAACTTGAGTTTCTGGTTTGGCGTATATCCATCGTCATATGAAATGGCTTGTTAAAGAATTATTATTGACTTTTAGTATTGTTACTTCCAATAGGTGGCACTAGAGTTCAAGCCCTCTTTGAAGAGGCAATTTGCATATTTAATTTCCCAGAGGAGCATGCAAGGTGTTTACGTTTCCTCATACTGGCATGCAAAACCTGACATGTCACTCTCCACAAGGGGAAATATTATCCTTTAGATCCCTAAAGACCCCTTACACAACTTTAGTAATTGTCAGTTGAACACTCATATGGCTAACAGCTTTTTTCTTCCAGCTCCCCATACACATGCCCTTGTCACCCCCCTGAGAATCTATGTGTTTTCAATGATGAGGGGGCAATAGACATCTATTTCCAGAACTGGGGGCAAAATAAAGTACCCATGAAGGTGTGTGCTTCTGCCCTTAAAATTTTTTTAGGAATCTACAATGTGACAACGTTGAAGATATTTTTCTAAATCACATTTGGTTCAGGGACAGAATAACCCTGTATTATGAGAATGCAGAATTGGCTATACAGTCCGATTAGCTCACATGCATGATGCCCTTTGTGCCATTGTGCGGTCACATCTACATCAGTCATACTAGAATACCGTGTTCCTATTAAATACCACATTGTGCTTATTCTTCAGCCTTTAAAAGGGAAAAACTGTTCAGAGACCCTGAAACAGGTCTGTACACAGCACCTTAAATATTTGGAGAGAGTCCAGTGTTATCTTTGCTCATTCCTCTCAGGCAGCAGCTTGTGTATTGGCAGAGTCTAATATTGTGGTATGATTTCCAGTTGGTGTTCTGTGTTTCTGGAGGTAAACCAGTACATTCCGTATACTAAGGACAGATGTAGGGCAAGACAAAAGGGGTATATGTGTGATAAATGAGCTAATCGGTCTGGAGACAGTTGCTCTCCATCATTAAGTCTAACAATTTATTTAGTGTATAGAATACAATGAAATTCAGGCTTAGAACTTCTCAATAGCTCCCTATTTCTTCTGCAGGGAAAGTCCTGGCACATGCTGATATCCCGAGCTTGGCACAGTACATTTTGATGAAGATGAATATTGGACTGAAGGAACATATCTTGGATCCAATCTGCGAATCATTGCAGCCCATGAACTAGGACATGCCTTAGGTCTTGGCCACTCTCGATTTAGTAGCGCACTGATGGCCCCCGTTTATGCTGGATATAGACCTAACTTTCGCCTCCATGATGATGATATTAAAGGGATTCAGGCTTTGTATGGTAAGTATAGTCACTAGGGATGTAATACTGAAAAGAGGTAACATCCATCGTACACAACCACTTAAAATTAAGAAAAAAGTAAAGACATTTTTGTTATCTTACTAAAAGGGTTCATCAGAGTAGAACAAAACTTACCTGTGACACTCACGTTAAGTCCATACCATATACCAGTACTAATACCTAGGCAATTTCAGTTACAGGTACATCTCAATGAATTAGAATATCATCAAAAAGTTAATTTATTTCAATATTCAATACATAAGGGAAACACATATATTATATAGAGTCATTACAGAGTGATCTATTACAAGTGTTATTTCTTTTAATGTTGATGATTATGACTTACAGCTAATGAAAACCCAAAGGTCATTATCTCAAAAATGAAAGTAGGGAGGATGAACAGGCTGAGAGATAAAATATGACCTAAATAGGTATCAGAGGCTTCACCTTATGTGGTTGTGAGAGTCACAACCACTATAAAAGCATATCACGGCTGTTGCAGTCACCAGCATAGTGCATACAGAGTAGGGAAGATGAAAGGTTAAAAACCACGCTGCTGTATTCCATGAGACATCAAAGGGTGAATATAATATTGATTTATTAGTCAATTAGCATTTCAGGGCTTCATGGCCCCTTCCTCAGGACAAACCAATATTATATTGCCATGTTTCAGGGTGTTTCTGGGAGTCCTGAAATTTGTTGACTAATAAATCAATATTATATTCACCCTTTGATGTTTGTTGAATATGGCACCTTGGTTTTTAACCCTTCGTCCTCCCTACTTTAATTTTCTGAGATAATGACCTCTGGGTTTTCATTGGCTGAAACCCATAATCATCAACATTTACAGAAATAATCACTTGAAATAGATGACTCTGTAATGACTATTTAATATATGTGTTTCACTTTTTGTATTGAATTACTGAAAAAAATAACTTTTTGCTGATATTATAATTCATTGAGATGCACCTGTATGTCTAAGACAATTATCAGTGTATTATGATTGTAATGATTTTAGCAGCAGGAGATAAGTGTGATGACTTTGTGGGAGACAGTGCCCTGTCCACTTATGTACCGTAATAACAGAGAAGACAGAAAATGATAAACAGCTTAATTGTGTAGTTAGGGAATGGAAGACACGGGTAACAAAGTTACAGCCACAGCTAGTATGTCGAAAATTCTATATGCTTCTTTTTGGAATGTCACGCTGGGAATGAGTAGAGCCTACCTGGGGCTCTCCATTTGCCTCTCATTGCATATGCTTCTCAAATCTGTGCTGCTTTCCCTTTTATTCATAGTATACCGTAGTCTGCTGTCTCATAGGGAGTGCAGTTTTAAAGGGGTTGTCTGGCCTTGGGTACAATTCTGTAGTTACTCTATATGACTGTAGATTTGTGAATCCTCATAGCACACGCAGCATGCGCTTGCGCTATCAGGTTCATCCATCGGCGGCCCCGGGAGTAAGTGGGCATGTGAACACAAGTATGTGATTTGCATATACAGTATGCGGTCACTTGCCAAATAAACATGCGTATCCTCGCTGAATTAAAGCGAATTAGAGCGAGACTGGATACGTCTATTTGGAATGTCACCATAACAAGCAAATTGCAAACTTGCGGCGGTCACATGACCACCCGCTATAGACACTGGTGAATCCTGACAGGGCATGCAGTGTATATTGTAAGGATTCACAAGTATGCAGTTACAGAGTGACTTCAGGCTTGTACTCCAAGGCCGGACAACCACTTTAAGTATCTTTAAGTATGAACCTGCCTTTCCTATGCTGTGGTCTTTAGTCTTATACCTGAGCTTCCTATGTGTCTATCGTGGCCATGTTGGAAGCATGAAAACTGGATCTGATTAGGGATGTAAGGGAGGCAAACATCGAGCACCAGAAAGAGTGACTACTCATGTGAAATGTATAGTCACTTTTCAGTCTCCGAATGGATGTCTGCTTTAAGACAGAAAATATTGGAATCTGAGAGTCCTCAGTGGTTGATACCTTTTAATGGCTAACTGAAAAGATTCTTGCTTTAAGACGGTGATGCAAAGGTAACAAGCTTGGTAGACACACACCTGGTACCAGGGTAAAGTTGCCAAGCAGTCACCCGACACCCATTGATGTTTCTGTTCTGCATCTGCATCTTGAAAACCCTGACTACAGGTTAAATGTTCTTCATCGTATGCTCCTGATGTATTTATTGGCACAGGCACATAAGCACAGAGCCTGTATGGCAGTTCACAGAGGTCGTACCTCTTCTTAGGACAGAGCTGAATTGCCTTTGTGTTGTTCTGTACTGGCAGGCACCTTAAGTAGACTTACTATCCCTGAGAAGAAATGTTTCTATGGGAGCTTACCTACATATTTATAGAGTCTGATGCCGTTTAGAAGAAAAAACCTTCATATATGCAGGATCTCAAATTTGTAATAAACTATTGAAATAAGAAAAATAATTCCATTAATTCATTAATGTGCCGCAGGGTTCACTTACTGCGAACAGCACCGCTAGAGTAAAGACTTTCCAAGAACTAGATATCCGGATGTTTCGAATTAAACCCAACACCAGCTTCAGGTTAGGGTTACTAGATCAGTGAGGAAATACTTAACTCTTCCTTTACCTTTTTTAAAAATAACTCCGCTGCCTCTGTCGGCAATGAACACTGTATTGTGTTTGCGAATTTCCTGCACGTTTCCTGCTCCGACATTCAGTTCAGACAATGAAAGGAAGAGATTACATCCTGAATTAAAATAGAATATGCTCAACTTGTTTATAATAAAAGTTTAGATTTTTGAGAAAATTCAACCATAAATCTTGTTTTTTTTTACTAATAATTAAATAAGGTAAAATTTTAGATTAAAAATCACTATTATACGGCAACTATGATGTATAAAATGTGTGTGAAAACGTATGGAAAACATATATATATCTAAATACATTCAAAGGCAAACACAGTCACTATAAAGAAGACAAAGAACCTGTCACAACAGTTGCACCCACTGTCTCTCCAACTCCCACCAGCCCGGTGCCGGATCCATGCCAGGACAACCTAGATGCCATGATTCTCGGTAAGTGTCCATGCTTGCTTAATCTGTGCCTGATTGTACATATCCTTGGGAATATAACTGCAATATACGGTAATTAACTTCTGCAGTTATAGAATCACGTTGTAAGTCTTCTTGTTGTCTCTCCTTTAGGGCCTTTTGGGAAAACATATGCCTTTAAGGGAAACTATGTGTGGACAGTCACTGACTATGGCACTGGCCCTGTCATGAAAATCCAGTCCCTATGGAAAGGACTACCGGGAAACTTAGATGCTGCAGTTCACTCGAAACGCACCAAGCTAACGTATTTCTTTAAAGGTGAAACACCTATATTTTGGGCAGTCATGTTGTAATAGTGATACATATATTCGGTTTGTGTGGTATAGATCTAATACAATATCAATATCAAAAATAGACACAGACAAAAGAAGGCCTCTGTGCAGGATCAATAAATGGGCATTTGTAGTCCTCATAATGCACAGTTCCACCTAATTTAGAGGTAGAAATGATCATCTTACCTATCGGGGCTCTGTGCGCCTGCACAGGTTACACCAATGATATGCCCAACCCTTATCAATGCTGACGACAATATTTCACTTTTGGCAAGCTACTCTATGGTATTGTGGAAGGAAGAAATTAATGTGCCTGAATCGAGTATGATTTCCTCTGTTGTGTCTTCCCATTATAGGAGACAAACTATGGAGGTACACTGATTTTAAACTGAACTATGGATACCCTAAAATTTTAACTAGGGTCCCCCCGAACATTGGAGCAGCCTTATACTGGGAAGGAAACCAGAAGATATTCCTCTTTAAGGTAATCTGTCCATGATTAGAAATATATGGCGGCTTCCCAAAATGGACCAACATCTGAGAATGAGAAGTGACCAATACTCTCGCCTGGTTCCTTTAAAAACCACCTATAGTTTAAATTGCATTTAAATCCAAGGTACTACCTGACATGTCTTAAGGTACCGTCACACGCAGCAATATTGCTAGGCAATTTCACTGGCAATTTGCTGGCTGCAGTGAAATCATGGAGACATTGTTCCATTTGTACACAGCAACAAGATAGAACAATGTGTCCATGATTTCACTGCAACCAGTAAGTTGCCAATGAAATTCCTAGAAAGGTTGCCGCATGTAAAGGTACCCTCAGAGATCGGTGGAGGTCTAGGTCCTGAAACCCCCACTCATCAATCAAGAAGTCTACTTCTCAGGTAGAAACACTCTGCTCAATAGAAAGTCTAACAGCCCAACAGAGTATGGGTTCATAGACGTTCAATTAGGCTATGTGCCCATGCTGCATATTTGATGCACAAAATTCTGCAAAAATCAAATCTGCATCCGTTTTGCAGAAAAAAAAAAACACTTCCATAACGTATCACGTGTTTTTGGTCTGTTTTTGGCTGTCATGTATTTTATAATGAAGTCAATGACTGGAGGGCTCAAAAACGCTATAAAAAATGGATCAATAATTGACATGCTGTAGATTTTTCTGCCTCCATATTGTTCACCAAATACACAAGGGAAAAATATGTAGTGTGGGCACAGCACCTCTGAAATCTCATAGCCTTTGCTGGCTTCTGAATAGACATTTGTATTTGATGCAGAATTTTCTGCACCAAATGTAGATGAAGTACATAGCTTGGGCACATAGCCTAAAGCTTGTCAACCACTATATGTGCGGTCAGGCAAAAACTGAGCACTGAGGGTACTGTTACACGTTGCAACATCGCATGCAATTTCACTTGCAATTTGTTGGTTGCAGTGAAATCATGGACACATTGTTCCATTTGTACACGGCAACAAAACAGAACAATGTGTCCATGATTTCACTGCAACCAGCAAATTGCAAGTGAAATTGCATGCAATGTTGCAACGTGTAAGGGTACCCTAAGGGTATGGACACACATCCGAGTTTAAAAATGCTCCGATTCTCAGATCCGAGAGTCTGACGAGTGTCATCTGACTTTTGCTCTGTGTGGCTTGCGAGTGCTGTCCGATTGCAATCCGCTTTTTTCCTCAGCAGCTAGCTACAGTATAATCATTTACAGGTGCATTTTGTACAGTTGTCTGAGCTACAGAATGGTAATGTAGCAATTAAAACTAGCATCAGACTTGGATGGTGCGAGTGTGGTCCGGTCCGAGTGCAATCCGTGTTTTTTGTCGGACCCATAGATTTGCATTGGCGAGTCTTGTCCGTGACTCGCATAGGATCGTAATATGCTGCGATTGACTCACAATCCGAGAATCTGATGCGGAAAAAGCATAAGAGACTCGGAAATGTGCTCTCGGACATTAGTTAACATTGGTCCGAGAGCAATGCGATTTTTCCACACAGTAAACTCGGACGAGTTTCACTGATGTGTGTCCGAGCCCTTAGCCTGACAATCTGCATATTCCAGGGATGCAAAGTGCAACTCTAATCATTATAGTGGTCGCTGCCAGATACTGCTGAGCAAAAGAATTGGAGCTTGTCTTCAGTACTAAGCAATGACAACTACACATGTCAATATAGCTTTTAAGGAGTCCATTTTTAGATAATTTTCTTTCACACACTGATATTATTATAAAAAAAATAACCAAAACCCCCTTGAACTTTACTTACCCTCTGTGCCAGTTTTCCACTGGCCCCAGACTCTTTTTGACTGCAGTGGTCATGTTGAGAGCACTGCAGCCAATTACAGAAAATAGTGGATCTGCGCAGTGCTCACTTCTTGTTAATAGCTTCTATGTTCGAAAGCGGGGAGAAAGAGAGAAGCCGGGGGTGATTGGATGCGGGGTTCGTGATGTGACATCACATCACAATGTCATGTATTTAATGGAACTTCCATTATAGAAACGCATGTATTCACCACATGACACTTAAAAAAGTTGAATCAAAGCTAAGTAACTCTGAGGGTACCACCACACGAGGCAATATTGCTTGCAATTTCACTGGCAATTTACTGGTTGCAGTGAAATCATGAACACATTGTTCTATTTTGTTGCTGTGTACAAATGGAACAATGTGTCCATGATTTCACTGCAACCAGTAAATTGCCAGTGAAATTGCATGCAATGTTGCGACATGTAACGGTACCTTAAAGGTACCGTCACACGAGGCAACATCTCTGGAAACATCGCCGGAAACTCAGGTTTCCGCAACATCGCCAGTGCATTGCCCCATCTAAGGCTACCTTTACACGCCGCAACCACGGGAGACATTTTTGGCGGCGATATTTCTCGCTGGAAGTATCGCCGCCAAATCGCCTCCTTATTGCGGCATGTAAATAGGGAATTTGGCCGCCAAATTCCCTATTTACACGCCACAATAAGGAGGCGATTGGGTATAAATGTAGCAGTGATATTTCCGTGATGAAATATCGCTGTCAACCATTCTCGCCGCGGTTGCGGCATGTAAAAGGTACCCTAACAGGGCGATATCAATGGCGATAGTTGCTCCAGCAACATTGCCAGGTTTCAGGACAATGTCCTGATAACTGGCGATGTTGCTCAGGCGATCTGGCAGAATCACCCTGTCTGACATCGCAGCAGGGATGTTCCAGGAAACTTCCCCCATTGAGTCCAATGTTAAGGAACGCTGCCAGGGTTGAAGTTAACCCTTGCAGCGATAGTTGCCTACAACATCGCCGCTGCATTGCCAGCGATGTCTCCTTGTCTGACAGGAGTACAGCGATCTTGGACAGCGGCCAAAAACGTGCCGTCCCGTCAGTTGATGGCGATGTTGCCGGCGATGTTGCCATGTGTGGCGGTACCTTAAAGCAACATCTCCGGCAACTCAGGGGCGTGGGCAAGATGCGGCAACATCGCTGGTGAGTTGCCCCATGTAACAGGGTTATTTCAACAGCGATAGTTGCTTCAGCAACATCACCAGGTTTCAGGACAATGTCCTGAAACCTGGCGATGTTGCTCAAGCAATCTGCCTGAATTGCCCTGTCTGACATCGCAACAGCGATGTTGCCGGCAACTTCCCCATTGACTGCAATGTTAAGGATCGCTGCCAGGTTTGAATTTAACCCTGTCAGCGATAGTTGCTTGGGAAGTACACTGAGCTGTAGGCTGATTTTCTGCTAAGGGAAAAAAAGAAAAAAAAAAAAAAAGATTTAAATCTGATTTTCTAGCGAGTGTGACACGAGCTGAGTGTGACAGAGCGCAAGTGCGGACGGAAGTAAGTGTGTGACTTGTGATTCATTGAGGAGGTGTTTGGGAATCCTGCAACAAATACCTGTGTGAATTGCTGACTGTTTTTTTTACCTTTTTAATTTTATTGGGCTTTCTTAACTTTCTTTTCTCTCTACAAGTTTAAAGTCTCTTATTTTACTACCTGTAAGTTAAAGGGTTAACTACTTTGCACTTAAAACCTGTGGTGTAGCTATACTTACAAGGGGTTAAATAAAGGTGGGGGTGCATAATTAAGGGTTTATAAGAAGCAGCTGGTTGGGGCTTCAGTCCTTTGGAAGTACACTGAGCTGTAGGCTGATTTTCTGCTAAGGGAAAAAAAAAAAAAAAAAAAAGATTTAAATCTGATTTTCTAGCGAGTGTGACACGAGCTGAGTGTGACGGAGCACAAGTGCGGACGGAAGTAAGTGTGTGACTTGTGATTCAGTGACTTTGGATTCAGGGAGTTTGCAAGGGAGGACTTACTGAATTGCAGGTTGTATTTAATGAATACTTTGCATTTCTTTTTACTTATCATTTCTGTCTGGTGCAATCCCCATTAGGAAATGAGCTCCATGATTGGCAATGCCATCCAGTGTACATCTTGCCACATGTATGCATTCCTTGAACAGCCGGTCGAGGGTGCATACTGCTGTGTGAGATGTGAGTACATTGTGCATTTGGAAGCCCAGATACTGGATCTAAATGAACAACTGACAACGCTGAGATCCATAGACAATATGGAAAGGAGTCTGCTGCTCACTGAACAGCTGCTCAATGGGATAGATGTGGGGGAGGATGGTAGTATGGATCTGCAGGACCGTGAGGTATCTAGTTGGGTGACAGTTAGAAGGCGGGGTAGAGGGAAGGGTGCCAGGGAGGCTAGCCCTGATCTGGCACACCCCAATAAATTTGCTATGTTGGCAGATGAGGGGGGTGTGAGTTCAGGTACAGCACTGCTGCAGCAGGGCATGACCTCTGAAAGCCAGAGGAGTGTCTGCTCCAGTAAGGGGTTTGGGTTCCTGGAGAACTGGGCTGACTTCTCTGTTGGCTACAGGTTCTATGCTAGGGACGGGCTGCACCTCAATGGGGAGGGTGCAGCTGTGCTGGGGGAGAAAATGGCTAGAAGGTTGGAGGAGTGTTTAAACTAGGGATTGGGGGGAGGGTATTCATTGTATAGGAGGGGAAGATAGTGTAAATAGTAACCTGGGCACAAGTAATAAAATTGGGGGTGGCATGGGGGGTGGGGTTAGAACAGTCAATATAGTAGGAAGGAATAGAGGTAAAGAGAGATGCATAAAGTGCATGTACACTAATGCCAGAAGCCTCACCAACAAAATGGAGGTATTAGAATTGATTTTGTTGGAAAATAATTATGACATGGTGGGGATTTCGGAGACTTGGCTGGACGAGAGCCATGACTGGGCTGTTAATTTACAGGGCTATTGTCTGTTCAGAAATGACCGTACAAATAAGCGAGGAGGAGATGTATGTTTATACGTAAAATCATCCTTAAAACCCATCCTGTGTGATAATATAGGTGAATCTAATGGAAATGTAGAGTCCCTGTGGGTGGAGATAAGGGGAGGGGGAAAAAATAATAAATTACTGATAGGGGTTTGTTATAAGTCCCCAACAATAATGGAAGTGGAGGAGAATATCCTCATAAAGCAAATAGATGACGCAGCGACTCAGGGAGAAGTCATTATTATGGGGGACTTCAACTACCCTGAAATACATTGGGGAACAGAAACCTGTAGTTCCAGCAAAGGTAATAGGTTTTTGAAAACTATGAGAGACAATTACCTTTCACAACTGGTTCAGGACCCAACAAAAAGGGGGGCACTGCTGGACCTAATATTAACCAACAGGCCGGACCGCATATCAAATATACAGGTTGGAGGTCACTTGGGTAATAGTGATCATAACTTGATAAGCTTTCAATTATCCTTTACTAAGATGTGTAGTAGAGGGGCTACAAGGACACTAAACTTCAGGAATGAAAATTTCCAACGGTTGAGAGATGATCTTAGTGCAATAAACTGGGACGATATCCTGAGACATAAAAGTACACAAAGCAAATGGGAGATGTTTATTAGCATCCTGAATAGGACCTGTGCACAATATATACCCTATGGGAATACGCATGCTAGATATAGGAGGAAACCACTATGGTTAAATAAAGCGGTAAGAGGTGCAATATGTGACAAAAAGAAAGCATTTAGGGAATTAAAGCAAGTAGGTAGTGATGAGGCATTGAATAAATACAGAAAATTAAATTACATTTGTAAAAAGCAAATCAAGGCAGCAAAGATTGAGACAGAGAGAGACTCATTGCCAGAGAAAGTAAAAATAATCCCAAAATATTTTTTAACTACATAAATGGTAAAAAACAAAACAATGATGGTGATGGCCCCTTTAAAAATAGTCTGGGTGAAATGGTGGATGAGGATGAGGAAAAAGCCAATATGCTAAATTACTTTTTTTTCAACAGTATTTACACAAGAAAATCCCATGACAGACAATATGATCAGTGATAACAAAAATTCTCAATTAAATGTCACCTGCTTAACCCAAGAGGAAGTACGGCATCGTCTAAAAATCACTAAAATTGACAAATCCCCAGGCCCGGATGGGATACACCCCAGAGTGCTGCAGGAATTAAGTACTGTCATAGATAGACCATTATTTTTAATATTTAAAGATTCCATAATAACAGGGTCTGTACCACAGGACTGGCGTATAGCAAATGTGGTGCCAATATTCAAAAAGGGGACAAAAACTGAACTTGGAAATTATAGGCCAATAAGCTTAACCTCTACTGTGGGTAAAATCCTAGAGGGTTTTCTAAGAGATGCTATACTGGAGTATCTGAAGAAAAATAACTTCATGACTCATTATCAACATGGTTTTACGAGGGACCGTTCCTGTCAAACTAATCTGATAAGCTTCTATGAAGAAGTAAGTTCTGGACTGGACCAAAGAAATGCAGTGGATGTGGTGTATATGGACTTTTCAATAGCTTTTGATACGGTGCCACACAAAAGGTTGATACATAAAATGAGGGCAATAGGGATAGGGGAAAATATGTGTAAGTGGGTTAAGAACTGGCTTAGTGATAGGAAACAAAGGGTGGTTATTAATGGAACACTCTCAGAATGGGTCACAGTTAACAGTGGGGTACCACAGGGGTCAGTGTTGGGCCCGCTTCTATTTAATATATTTATTAATGACCTTGTAGGGGGCATACAGAGTAGAATCTCAATATTTGCAGATGACACTAAACTCTGCAGGGTAATCAATACAGAGGAGGACAATTTTATATTACAGGAGGATGTATGTAAACTAGAAGCTTGGGCTGCTAAATGGCAAATGAGCTTTAATGGGGATAAATGTAAAGTCATGCACTTGGGCAGAGGAAACAAAAGGTATAATTATGTGCTTAATTGTAACGCACTGGGCAAAACTGTCACTGAAAAAGACCTGGGTGTATGGGTAGATGACAAACTCACATTTAGTGGCCAGTGTCAGGCAGCTGCTGCAAAGGCAAATAAAATAATGGGATGCATTAAAAGAGACATGGATGCTCATGAGGAGAACATAATTTTACCTCTATACAAGTCACTAGTGCGACCACACTTAGAATACTGTGTACAATTCTGGTTTCCGGTGTATAAGAAAGACATAGTTGAACTAGAGCGGGTCCAGAGAAGAGCGACAAAAGTCATTAGAGGACTAAGGGGTCTGCAATACCAAGACAGGCTATTAAACTTGGGGTTATTTAGCTTGGAAAAACGAAGGCTTAGGGGTGATCTTATAATAATGTATAAATATATGAGGGGACAGTACAGAGAACTTTCTAATGATCTCTTTACTCTTAGGCCTGAGACTGGGACAAGGGGGCATCCTCTACGAGGAAAGAAGGTTTAATCATAATCACAGACGTGGATTCTTTACTGTAAGAGCAGTGATGCTATGGAACTCTCTGCCACATGATGTTGTAATGAGTGACTCACTACTAACATTTAAGAAGGGCCTGGATGCATTTCTTGAAAATTATAATATTACCAGTTATATATACTAGATTCTTTGATAGGGCGTTGATCCAGGGAACTAGTCTGATTGCCATATCTGGAGTCAGGAAGGAATTTTTTTCCCCAATGTGGAGCTTAGTGTTGCCACATGGATTTTTTTTTTGCCTTCTTCTGGATCAACATGTTAGGCTATGTGTTGAACTAGATGGACTTAAAGTCTTCCTTCAACCTTAACAACTATGTTACTATGTAACATCGCCGCTGTGTTGCCAGCAATGTCTCTCCATCTGACAGGAGAACAGCCATCTTGGCCAGTGACCAAAAATGAGCGCGCTCCCGTCAGTTGCCAGCGATGTTGCCTGCGATGTTGAAACGTCTGACAGTACCTTAAGGCTGGTTTCACACTGCAGTTTTTTCCCTGATAAGGTTCGATTAGGTTTGTGTGTCAAAACCAGGAGTGTCTCCAAAACTCAGAACAGGTGTCAATCTTTCAATTATCAAAGTAAAAAAATAGGGGGGGGAACAAGAGGCGCAATAGTGCCCTATCACTAGTGACACTAATGTATGCGGTGGGTATGAATTCACTCACCTAGCACAGTTGTGAGACCCACAACTGGTGTAAAAGCATTTGGCATTAAATGCAGCTGCTGCAGGACTTCCACCTTCCACATGCACGTGGGAATCATCCAGAAGTTACCTCAGGGGAAATGGTGTATCAGTGTCCGCGCTGCTGAAATCCCAAGAAAACGATCCGGAAACCATATGTAGGTTGCATCAATCATCCATTTATTCCTTTCCTACGCGTTTCAACACTGTCCTAGTGTCTTCCTCAGGGATATATCCCTGAGGAAGACACTAGGACAGTGTTGAAACGCGTAGGAAAGGAATAAATGGATGATTGATGCAACCTACATATGGTTTCCGGATCGTTTTCTTGGGATTTCAGCAGCGCGGACACTGATACACCATTTCCCCTGAGGTAACTTCTGAATCTTTCAATTATAGTTTTTCCCTGCAAGTTCTCTCCAGGTTCCTGTCCTGGTTTTGGCACACAAACCTGATCGAAAGTGATCAGGAAAAAAACTGCAGAGTGAAGCCAGCCTTAAGCTGCTTTCACATGGGCGTTTTTTTTGAAAATGCGGCAGATCCGGCAGATTTACCGCATCTGCCACATCTTCCGCCTAACGGCCTCACTTGTGGCACTGATCCGGCAAGTCCCATGCATTGTCTATGAGGCTTGCGGTCGGGTGCAGCAAGTACGGTTTTAACGGTTGCGGCAGATGCAGCACTTACGGCCGCGATAAAAAACGCGGTAAGCAGCGTTATTTTTTTTCACAGTCGCAACCGGCAAAACCTGCCCTTGCTGCAAGCCCCATAGACAATGCATGGGGCTTGCCGCAAGTGTGCCGCAAGTGAGGCCGTTAGACGGAAGATGCGGTAAATCTGCTGGATCTGCCGCATTTTCAAAAAAAGACGCCTATGTGAAAGGGGACTTACAAAGAAAATTATTTAAAATATAACTTACCAAAAAGAGAAAAACTGCAGTAAGAAAATCTCAATCAAAATGCACGTTTTTGTTTGGTCAGCTTCATTATCTGTAAGGTGGTCTTTAGCCATTTACATGCGAATACTTGATGTGTTCTGGTTGGCAGCTTATGTCCACAGAGACTTGTATAAGGGTGTGTGCTCACGGTCAGTATACGCAACGTTTTGGACGCAGGGTCTTTCAAGAAATCCCATCCTCACTATGCTTAACTCGTCCACAGCGATCTTTTAGCTGCGGTGTGGGTTGCCGCCATTCCTCTCCTCCGCAGCATGTTTATTTCATGCTGCGGAGTTGGAAGCAGCTCCCATCGGGTGACTGCAGGGAGAAGCCACCCCGCTGCACACGGTGAGTACAGGGCGGCTGCGGTCTCCCTGCGGGCACCCGCGGCTTTACTCGGGTCCGGAGGAGCTGCGTCCAACATGCAGCTCCTCCGGACCATGAACACATACCCTAATATATTTTTGAAGCTGAAATCTTTTGCAAGTAGTGTAGATTTTAATTCATCAGTGTGACAATCCGGAACAATTGTATACATAACATTGCAGTCTTCTATGGACATTCTTCAGATAAATCGCTGTAAATAGTATTATATCAAAAGAAAATTACATAAAGAAGAAAATTACAAAAAACTGAAATATGTATGTACATATATAAGGGGTGGATATTGAAGTAACATTCAAAGGAGCAGTAATGAATCATAAGGGCGAATATGTGAGTAGATGATTTTGTAATTAAGGATTCATATCCTGTGAAGAGAAATGGATAAAGTGAGAAGTTGTAAGTACAAATACAACTTCATCTCAATAAATTTGAATATCAGCAAAAAGATAATTTATTTCAGTACTTCAATACATAAAGTGAAATGCATATATTATATAGAGTCATTACAAACAAAATCATCTATTTCAAATGTTTATGTCTGTTAATGTTGATGATTATGGCTTACAGTCAATGAAAACCCAAAAGTTATTATCTCAGAAAATTAGAATAATTAACACAAAACACCTGCAAAGGCTTAAATGGCCTCTAAAGGCACGTCACACGGTAGGATCTCATTAACGATATCGTTGAAACGTCACGGATTTGTGATCATTCAAACTATATCGTTTGAGTGTCGTTGCATGTAAACAAACGATGTTGGAAGGAATAATCGTTAGAACGGCCATCAAAAATTTGAGATCCGGACCTCAAATCTATCGTTCGTTGTCCAATTAACGTGCTGGGAAGAAGCAACATCGTTCAGTGTGACACCTTTTTGAACGATGTTGTTCATAATTCTCCTATTCCTGCCGCTATTTAACATCGTTCAATCGTTCTTCTCCAAGTAGCTGGCGCGTTGCCAAATTTAAGATCGTTAACGATATCCTTGCGTGTGACAACGCACTAAAGATGTCAGAAGGATCGCGGTCACGTGACATAGCTAACGATCTCGTTCACCTATATCCTAGCGTGTGGACAGTACCTTTAGTGTAGTTTAGTAGGCTGCACAATCATGGGAAAGACAGCTGACTTGACAGATATCCAGAAGGCAGTCATTGACACACTCCACAAGGAGGTTAAGCCACAAAAGGTCATTGCTAAAGAAGCTGGCTGTTCACTGAGTGCTGTATCCAAGCATATTAATTGAATGTTGAGTGGAAGGAATAAGTGTGGTAGAAAAAGGAGCACAAGCAACCGGGATAACCGTAACCTTGAAAGCATTGTTAAGAGAAGGCCATTTAAAAATGTGGGGGAGATTCACAAGGAGTGGACTGCTGCTGGAGTCATTGACTTATCCAGGACATGGGCTACAACTGTCAAGCCACTCATGACCAATAGACAATGCAAGAAGCGTCTTACCTGGGCCAAGGAGAATAAGAACTGGACTGTTGCTCAGTGGTCCAAAGTGTTTTCAGATGAAAGTTTATTTTGCATTTAATTTGGAAATCAAGTTCTAAGAGTCTGGAGGAAGAGTGGAGAGGCCACAATCCAAGCTGCTTGAGGTCTAGTGTGAGGTTTCCACTATCAGTGATGGTTTGGGGAGCTATGTCATCTGCTGGTGTAGGTCCACTGTGTTTTGTCCATACCAAAGTCAGCGTTGCCATCTACAGAAATCGTTGAGAACTTCATGCTTCCCTCTGCCGACAAGCTATTTGAAGTTGGAAATTTCATTTTCCACCAGGACTTGGTACTTCTCCACACTGCCAACAGTACCAATATTTGGTTTAATAACTACAGTATCACTGTGCTTGATTGGCCAGCAAACTTGTCTGACCTAAAGAAGAAGAGGAAGATGAGAGACACTAGACCCAACCATGCAGACAAGCTTAAAGGGAACCAACCACCTCAGATGACGACTATAAGCTGTTAATACATGTCCCTGCACCCTACCTACACCATTCCACCTATGTTTTTCTTAAGAATATTGATAAATGTAAACCGAAATATACACTTTATAAAATTACATGCCTGTGTACTTCTGGGCGTCTCCTTCTGTGTCAGTTACTAGAGGGCTGTGTCTCCAGCAGCATGACTGGCTTCTCTAGCCCTCCCTCTTACTTTGCAGGATCACATGAAGGGACGGGAGCTGCCTTGCGTGCCCGCCCACTGATAGATAACATCACACCCTTCATGTGACATCCTGCAAAGTAAGAGGGAGGGCTAGAGAAGCCAGTCATGCTGCTGGAGACACAGCCCTCTAGTAACTGACCCAGAAGGAGACGCCCAGAAGTACACAGGCATGTAATTTTATAAAGTGTATATTTCGGTTTACATTTATCAATATTCTTAAGAAAAACATAGGTGGAATGGTGTAGGTAGGGTGCAGGGACATGTATTAACAGCTTATAGTCGTCATCTGAGGTGGTTGGTTCCCTTTAAGACCGCTATCAAAGCAACCTGGGCTTCCATAACACCTCACATTTTGAAAAAACCACCAAAGTAGGACAAAAAAAACTCAGAAAAAAATCACCAAAACGTAGCCAAAAAAAAAAAAGGAACACAGGTGTCTGAATACCGATGCTCAATCTCCTGCAACCTAAGCAATGGGGGTGGTTGTGGCACCTGCGACCAGCCATCCTATCACGGAGATGACTGGTGGTATTTATAGACACAAGGTTACCATAGGGTGTCAGTCACATTGGTACATGTGATGCATAGTGTCAGACTGCAGCCTATTGATTACACCCATTGCTATTAGATCAGGCGGGCTGTTTTGTACCATATACATGCATCACAAATGACAGACGCCCCCAGAGGGCGCAACCACAAACTGCAAAAGGATAAAAAGGTGCAATAAAACACTATAAAGATGTGAGGTGTTAGTGGATATTTTGGCCAAAATACGTAAGCTCATAACCCACCGTCAAGGGCCCTCACACTTACGATACCATATGTCTCCTAGCCATATGTTTGTTTAGTGATTAATCACCAATCATTTTAAAAGATCACCGAAGTAGGACAAAAAAAACTCAGAAAAAACTCACCAAAAAGTAGCCATGTCAAACATCTATTGCACCTAGCAGGAGAATGCTAGCACCACTGAGAGGCAACACAGGTGTCTGAATACCAGTGCTCAATCTCCTGCAACCTAAGCAATGGGGGTGGTTGTGGCACCTGCGACCAGCCACGCTATCAGGGAGGTGACTGGTGGTATTTATAGACACAAGGTTACCATAGGGCGTCAGTCACACTGGTACATGGGATGCATAGTGTCAGACTGCAGCCTATTGGTCACACCCATTGTTATTAGATCAGGTGGGCTATTCTGCACCATATACATGCATCACCAATGACAGACGCCACCCAAGAGGGCGCAGCCACAAACTGCAAAAGGATGAAGAGGGTGCAATAAAACACTATAGATAAAGATGTGAGTTGTTGGTGAATATTTTGGCCAAAATATGTAAGCTCGTAACCCACCATCAAGGGTCCTCACAGTAAAGGTACTGTCACACGGGGCAACATCTCCGGCCACATCGCCGGCAACTGAGGGGCGTGGCCAAGTTGCAGCAAAATTGCTGGAGAGTTGCCCCGTGTAACAGGGTGATTTCAACGATAGTTGCTTCAGCAACATCACAAGGTTTCAGGACAATGTCCTGAAACCTGGCGATGTTGCTCAGGTGATCTGCCTGAATCGCCTTGTCTGACATCGCAACCTCGATGTTGCCGGTAACTTCCTCCATAGACTCCCATGTTAAGGATCGCTGCCAGGGTTGAGTTTAACTCTGGCAGCGATAGTTGCTAGCAACATCGCTGATGAGTTGCCGGCGATGTCTCCTCGTCTGACAGCTCATCAGTGATGTTGGAGAGCGGCCAAAAACGTGCGCGCTCCCGGGAGTTGCCAGCGATGTTGCCGGCGATGTTCAACCGTGTGACAGTACCTTTACAAGTCCTAACCATATGCCTCCTAGCCATATGTTTGTTTAGTAATAAATCACCAAACATTTTGAAAAATCACTGAAGTAGGCAAAAAAAAAACCTCAGAAAAAAAATCACCAAAAAGTAGCCATGTCAATTCATCCATTGCACCTAGCAGGAGGCTGCTAGCTCCACTGAGAGGCAACACAGGTGTCTGAATACGAGTGCTCAATCGCTCAATCTCCTGCAGCCAAAGCAATGGGGGAGGTTGTGGCACCTGCGACCAGCCATGCTATCAGGGAGGTGACTGGTGGTATTTATAGACACTAAGTTACCATAGGGCATCAGTCACACTGGTACATGTGATGTATAGTGTCAGAAATCTGTCATTTATGATGCATGTATATGGTGCAGAACAGCCCGCCTGATCTAATAGCAATGGGCGTGATCAATAGGCTGCAGTCTATGCATCACATGTACCAGTGTGACTGACGTCCTATGGTAACCTTGTGTTTATAAATACAACCAGTCACCTCCTTGATAGCATGGCTTGTCCCAGGTGCCACAACCGCCCCCATTGCCTAGGTTGCAGGAGATTGAGCACTGGTATTCAGACACCTGTGTTGCCTCTCAGTGGAGCTAGCAGCCTCCTGCTAGGTGCAATGGATATTTGACATGGCTACTTTTTGGTGAGTTTTTCCATAACACCTCAGCAGTACCCCAGGCTGATCACCTCCATGCCACGATGCATTGATGCAGTAATTCAGGCACAAGGAGCCTCGGCCAAGTATTGAGTGCATTTACTATGCATACTTTTCAATAGGCCAACATTTATGAGTTAAAAAAATTTCAGTTGGTTTTTTAAAATACTCTAATTTTCTGAGATAATGACCTTTGGGTTTTCATTGGCTGTAAACCATAATCATCAACATTTACAGAAATAACCAGTTGAAGTACATCACTCTGTAATGACTCTGTATAATATGTGTTTCAGTTTATGTATTGAATTACAAAAATAAATGATCTTTTCTAAGGGCCGCTTTACACACACCAACTTCTGTGACCAACTTCTGAACAGATCTCTGGTTGCAGTGAAATCATGGACACATTGCTCCATTGTGTACACAGCCACAAAATGGAACAATGTGTCCATGATTTCACTGCAACCAGAGATCTGTTCAGAAGTTGGTCACAGAAGTTGGTGTGTGTAAAGCGGCCCTAAAGCGCCTTTCACATCAGCGTTTTTCGCTGATTGTGGCAGATCTGCAGATTTACCGCATCTGCCGCTTCTGCCACCTAATGGTCGCATGTGCGGCACACTTGCAGGAAGCCCCATGCATTGTCTATCGGGCTTGCAGCAGATGCAGTATTGCCACGATCCTGCACCTGTGGCAGTTGCGGCTGCGCAAAAAACGCTGCTGACCGCGGGATCGTGGCAAAACCACACTTGCCGCACCTGCCGCAAGCCCCATAGACAATGGATGGGGCTTGTCACAAGTAGGCTGCAGATGCGGCAGATGCAGTAAGTCTGCTGGATCTGCCATAATCAGCGAAAAACACTGATGTGAAAGGGGCCTAGTTTATTGAGATGCACTTGAATAATGGTTATTATATTTGAACTGACCACTCATCACTGTATCCATTTCCCTTCACAGCATACAAATTTACAAGATTTATTAAAGGTCATTAATCTTCACCACAAGCAGATGTACAGCCTTCCGGCATAAAGCAGAAGCAAAACAGAAATAGTCTATACAGCAATTTGGCCCAGCCATTCAGATAATACAGAGTTTAGTCTGACTGATCAGGACTGACCAGCACAACGGGTCTTTCGCCTGTGCACACAGCCCCCCTCCGAGGCTGCAGAGCTGCCTTGTAAGTGATCTGAAATGACTGGATAGGAGGTATGGAACAAGTACTTCCACCCAAAATCCAGGACCATAAAAAAAAACACCTCAGGACTATATGTGCATGTAATCCCCATATGACACTTAGGCTAATTTTACATGCCCGTGTCTCCGGTACATGTACAGTCCATGCAGCCACATGCCAGAGACACGGACATACGTACACACATTTTACACTATGGCCCCTTTCATAGGCCTGTTTTTCCGCACTGACTGTGTCTACCTGTGGAGCAGACACATGTCCATGTGCTTCACATGAAGCCATGTCCGTTTTTTGGCAGCAGCACGGACACGTGGACCCATTCAGGTCAATGGATTGTGCATAAAAGTGTCCTGCACACGGATGTCATCTGTGTACATGGACCTGAGCAAAGAGTTGTAAGGGTTAAATAAAGAATTTTATACTTACCTGATTCCAGTGATGCTCCTGTCACATTCACTTCCTGTCACATTCACTTCCGGGGCCGCTCATTAAGCTCATGAATATTCACTCCACTAAGAGCTGCAGTGTCCCCGGAAGTGAGAGAGACAGGCACCAATGGAGACAAGTGAGTACACAAAGATATGCTTCTGTGTGCTATCTGGATATTACACGGATAGCACAAAAACAACACACGTATGACTCACAATGCGGAACACATGGGCACCAAAAAAACGGACCCTCTCACACATGTTTTTGCAGTACATGTGAAAGAGGCCTTAAAAATATGTACTGGAGCCTGCTTATCCGAGTCCTACATCACCGAATTGTGCCATATTGGTAAAGGCCCAGTTAGGCTGCCTTCCCACTACGATTTGTGGCTGTCCGTGGGGATCTGTGTTTAGGTCAGATCCCCACGGACAGCCATGAATCCACACAGATCCCTGCAATCGGATGGCAAATAGCCATCCGTATCCGTGTTATGCAGGATCCGTGTGGATCCTGTTCTCCCTGCCTGTCCCTGCCTGCATCTTCTCTATCTGTCCCTGTCACTCCCTGTCTCTCCCTCTTCTACCTCTGCCCCTCCTCCCCCCTGTTCTCCCCCCTGTTCTCACCCCTCCAGTATGTAAAAAATAAAAAAAAATCCTCCCAGAGGATACATTACCTGTCAGCTGGATCCATGCGACAGTCACCATCTGGTGGCTGAAGGACCTCTCGTGATGTCACAGAGTCGGTCACATGACATGTCAGCTGACCGGCTTTGTGACATCACCACAGGTCTTTCAGCCACCAGATGGTGACTGTCGCATGGAGCCTGCAGATAAGTAATGTATCCTCTGGGAGGATTTTTTTATTTTTTACATACACATACTGGAGGGGTGAGGACAGGGGAGAGGACGGGAGGGGAGGATAGAGGAGAGGGGGCAGAGATAGAAGAGGGACAGACAGGGAGTGACAGGGACAGGCATGGTTATGTACTGAGCACTGCCTCTGGGCATGCTCAGTACATAATCACGGAGCCGACATCGGATCCAATTTAGAATCGGATCCGATGTCCATAGGCTCCCATTATGTAGTACTACAGACCATCATGGATCTGTCACGGATCCGTGGTGTTCGATTTTAGTCACTGACACCATAATCGCAGCAGGCTGCGATTTTGGATCCGTGACTAAGTCGGAAGGCTACGGATTGTGCTTAATTCGGATGGCCAAAAGGACACATCCGAGCACAATCCGAGCCCACAGGGATACCTGAGAGCCACAATCGCATCCGAGTGTATCTGATTTGACACGGGCCACGTCACACGGTTCAATTTACTGAACGATATTGTTAGCGATCACATGCACGCGCGATCGCTAACAATATAGTTCACATCGTTGGTGAGCTGTCACACATAGATAATGCATGGGGCCTGCCGCAAGTGCACCGGATCCGGTCAAAAATGCCTATCTGAAAGGGGCCTTATAGAATCACTTTTCGCGTCTTTTCCATTTGGCCCAGACCAAAATATAACAACTTCTTTAAGCCATGACTCATCTACAGAGATTACAACAAAGACACACTTGACTTAACATTTTCAGCCCCATCCCCATCTATTCCCAACCTGCACAATCTCCTCATCCTGCTATCACACCAATACTGAGCTGCTTCTGTCCCGCCCAGGCCCAGGGGAACTCAGATGTCAGGCGCGGTTTGGGAAGTCACGGGTAGCGGTGCCTGAGGCTGTGGGCCTGGTGGTCAATGAAAAATGGGGAAAAAAGAAAATAATAAAAATGTCTAGTCGTGACGCCACCTGTAGATTCCGATGATGGCACCGGTGCTGCTAGGGCCTCCGGGGTGATGGGCGGCAGCAAGATGGAGTAGCTCCTTACAGGAGGAGCGGGATCCCCGGGGCTAAGAGTTGTAATGATGGAATAGGGCAGCACAGTTGTTTCTGAGCAAGGTTGGAGTAGGGGAGCGCAGTCAGTGTGGTGCAGGTGGAAGGAGGGACACGCACACATAAAAGTCTTTTGGTACCTTTACTGATGTTCTGTTACAGGTACACGCGTCCGGGGTGAAGTGAAAACACCTTGGGATCTCCACAGCAAGTAGTTGTAGGCCTCCTTATTTAGCTTTCTTGTTCTAAGTCTGGCAGGTGTGGAACCTAACCAGACCGTTACTTCTCTCTCTCTCCACACTCGGGTTGCTGCACTGAGGGCTTCCGCCGTTGTCTCTCCACAGTCCCTGGCTCTCAACTGTTGGTGCTGGTTTCTCTGCTGGGTCTATCTCCTCTGTCCCTGCAGACTCGGACCCAGTGATCGGAACTCTGGTGGGGTGAGCCGGTATGGCTCCTCTGCCCCCGGTAACGTGTTTCTCGCCTCTGCCTTCGTTCCCTACTCTGCGGGTCTTCCACTGCCTCTGGTGTGTACTGGTCGGGGCCTAGCACGGTTCCAGCACCTGTATTTATAGGGGATCTGGCTTAAGGGCAACCAGTGGAGCTCCTCCTACAGGCCTGGAGTGGAAGGTGTTGGGTGTTAGTGGTTTACTCGCTGTGGGAAATCTTTCAGTGTCCCAGGGAAGTCTGTGGTTGCCTAGTACAGGGTGCCACACTTCTGCTGTATGATCCATATTACTGCACCTGCTGCGTGGTACAAAAACAGCGGTCTTCTTACTGCCTCCCATAATAATGCCACCACAGAGGCTCCCACATTAAAATGTCAACCCTGTGCCCCGCACATAATAATGCCACCATTGTGCCCCACATATAATAATGTCAACCCTGTGTCCCCCACATAATAATGTCAACACTGTGCCCCCCCCACATCATAATGTCACCACTGTGACCCCCACATAATAATGCCACTTCTGTGCACCTCACATAATAATGTCAACCCTGTGCCCCACATAATAATGCCACCACTGTGCCCCCCACATAATAATATCAACCCTGTGCCCCCACATACTAATGCCATGACTGTGCCCCACATAATAATGTCAACCCTGTGCTCCAACATAATAATGTCAACCCTGTGCTCCCACGTAATAATATCACCACTGTGCCCCATATAATAATGTCACCACTGTGCCCCCCACATAACAATGCCAGCACTGTGCCCCGTACATGGTAATAATGCCTCTTTTGTCCCCTCTAGATGGTAAAATTACCCCCTAGAAAATATTAATGCCCTCTGCAAGTGTCCTAGGAAACAGAATATACATTTTGCTTCTGGAAAGTAATAATACATTGGGTGCACCTTTGATGGTCACGATACTCTGAGTGCTTCTACCGTATAATAATAATGGTTATTAAGTGCCCACTTAACATTTAATAAAGTCTCCAGAGTCCCCCCATGTACACAGCCCCTATACACAATATGATGCCCCTACACATCCTTTAAACATAGTATGATGGGCCACCAGCTCAACCCCAAAACAATGGTTTATACACTGTATAATGGCTCTGACACTGTGTAATAGCAACCACAGTAGCCAACACACTGTTTACTGGTCCCCACAATAGCCCCCACATTGTATAATGGCCTCCAAAGTAGCCACAATACTCTAAGAGCCTGTAAAGAGGCCCCCAAACTGTATAATGACCCTCAAAGTAGTCCTCACAATTTATGGTAGCACCTCACATAAGTTCCAAAACTGTATAATGGCCCCCACATTAGGTATCCTGCTGTATAATGACCCCCACATTGTCTCTTACACTGTATAATGGCCCACAATTAGCTCCCACACTGTATAAGGTCCCCTAGATGAGGTATATACAAGTGCAACTCAATAAATTAGAATATCATCAAAATGTTTATGTATTGAATTACTGAAATAAATGAAGTGAAACGCATATATTTATATAAAGTTATTACAAAGGGAGTGATCTACAGGGTGGGTCATTTATATGGATGCACCTAAATAATATGGTAATAATTGGTGATATCAACTTCTTGTTTGTGGCACATTAGTATAAGGGAGGGGGAAAACATTTCCAGATGGGTGGTGACCATGGTGGCCATTTTGGATCCAACTTCATTTTTTTCAATGGGAAGAGGGTCATGTGACACATCAAATTTATTAAGAATTTCAAAAGAAAAACAATGGTGTGCTTGGTTTAACGTAACTTCATTCTTTCATGAGTTATTTACAAGTTTATGACCACTTATAAAATGTGTTCAAAGTGCTGTCCATTGTGTTGGATTGTCAATGCAACCCTCCCACTCTGGACACACTGATAGCAAAACACTGCAGAAGAAATGCTAGCACAGGCTTCCAGTATCTGTTGTTTCAGATGCTGCACATCTCTTATCTTTCTGTACCAAAAACGGATCCTCTTTTGCAAAAAAAAGTATCATAAACACATCATCCGTTTGTGCTGCTTTTTTGCTCTGTTGTCGGGGAACATAGACAGACACACAGGCAAACACACACACTTTGTTACCCTCCCTGGCGATCCCATGGTGATCCCCGGTGATGTCCTACTTCTGGGCACTGGCAGGACCTGTCTGTGAGTAGTACAAGGACCTACAGGACCTTGCACCATGTGACTCAGCCTGAGTCACATGGGCAGGCCCTGGAAGTACTATACCCAACTACCCATAGGCCCGCTGTGGGATCGCCGGGGATGGTAAGTGAATGGATGTTAGTGGTGCAGAAAGCGCAGCAGAAAAATGCAACTATAGTTATTGCTCATTATTTTCTGGATGTGTTTTCTGAACCACTAATTCCGCAGTCAAAAATTTCAAGCATATTTCAGAGCGGTCCTGTTCCAGAAATTTCTCCAACAACTCCTCGTGCAGATAGCCTTGGTTTACTGTGAATTCTCAGTGTAAAAAATACTGTTTCAATATTTTTTTCATATTTTTAGTAACACAACAATGTATCCAACATACTTTGCGCTTGTAGAATATAAAATGTAGCCTTTGCTCTCTGCAGGGTGATGACTATTGGCAGTGGGATGAGTTGGCCTGGAGTAACCTATCGCCTAAAAAAATCTCTAGTCTGTTCACTGGTGTTCCTGGTAAGTTGGACGCAGCTCTGACTTGGAAGAATGGAAAGATTTACTTCTTTAAAGGAGACAAGTACTGGAGAGTGAACAAGCAGCTACGTGTGGATCGAGGATACCCACTGAGCAAGTCTGAGCGGTGGATGCAGTGCTACCACATCGATTAATGACACCGAGACATAATAAACTGCCTAATTGGGTGACAGCAGAAGAGATAAAGATCACCAAAAAATGACTATGGACTGATAAACGCTGCACCCTCAGACATGATCGCTAATAAGAAAGGGATCCAGTAATCCTCGACACAAGTGATGAATTTTGTCAAATATTGTAAAAACGTACAAGTTAAAAATACTCTTATCTGGTAAGACTCTGAGCACACTTTCTTCGCATATTCAGACGTTTTGTCACTTCTCGGAGATCATGCTACTGTATTAATTGCGGTGTCAGCGCTCCTGGACCAATGAGTAAGCGCAGCCTACAGAACGTGACACTGCCACCTAAGGACAAACTTCCATTCTGCAATATATATCTTAGATTTCAACGCCAGCCCAATACTTCTGCAACTTCAGTTTGTAAACAATCTGTCATCTTTTGTTAGTTTTGTTTAAATTTATTTTGGTCAAAGAAGCATTTCTCTTTCTTTTTATTTTTTTGATGTGATCGATGTATAAGGAAAGAAATAAAAAGAAATAAAAGCTTCTCAGGCTTTTAAAGGGGTTATCCAGAGAAGAGATTCTACTTTTTTTTTTAGGCCGGAGACACACTGTGCGAGACACTCGCATGAGTCTCTCATGACTCACTCACAACAGCCGCCACCTCTCTGGAGGGGAGCGTGGAGCTGTATAGAAACACAAGCTGACGCGCTTCAGTCCAGACGGTGGCCGTTTCGGGTGAGTCATGCAAGACTTATGCGAGTATCTCACGTGCGTCTTGCTCAGTGTGTCTCCGGGCTTACATGGGAACAAACAGTTCCACTCCTTTCAAAGGTTTGCCTAGTACAGTATTTCAATCTTCGAACCATTGTCCAATCCTAAAAATCCCTCCGTCCTATGAAATGCAGAAGTCTGCAGTGCCTCCTGCTGGCAGGTGACACTAATAATAAAGTTAGTAAAATTATTTTCTGTGTGAACTTATTATGTAACCTTTCCAAACACTTAAAGAAGCTTATGTGGCACCCTACGGTTCAGTAGCCACAAGAACACCTGGTGTGGGGAGGGATTTCTACATCAGGTAAACTTACACATACAACACCTTCCACCCCAGACCTGAAGGGGGAGCTCTAGTTGCCGACTTCAGGTAAGGTCCCTTATAAATTCAGGCCTGGGGGAGGAGTTAGGCAGTGCAGTTCCAGGGAGGACTGTGAAGACATCCTAGTGAACGGTGCCGCGCCAGGCCCGTGCCCGTGAGGGAGCCTAGCCAGTGTGAGGGACCCAAGAGTGAGTGTCGGAGGCAAGGCGAGACAGGGAGGGGACCGAAGAACAGTACAGACAATCCGGATGCCGTAGTCCGAGTCTGCACAGGTCCAGTCAGCCCAGCAGAGAAGACCAGAGAGCCAGGGAGACTTCAGTCTCCTGGCGTAACACTTGTAGCACAGCCACCAATAGAGCCAGGGGCAGCAGAGGAGTTTGCAGTGCCCAGCAGTAAAGCTCTCGTTGTCTGCTACACAAGTGAGGGACTCAGGAGAGGTCAGGGCCAGGTTTCAGACAGCCCAGGACTACAGCACACACACGGTAACAGGGAGGCCTCATTATTCATCGAGTGTGGAAATCCTGAACTGCTATCCGACCACCCGGACTGTACCCTGAACGTCACCTTGAACTACAACATCAGTTAGGGTACGGAAACAACAACCCTGTGTGTGTGTGCCTGTTATTGCAGCCCCTGATCCTGCTCCTAGCACAGACTGTCCTTTAATATCTCCACCTGATGAGCCGCCTTCCTCTGTAGCACAAGAGACAAGGCTCTGTGGAGAGCTGCCATCCCCTTACACCATAACTGCCCCGGGGATCCCACTCCACATACGGGGACTGTAACCATCTTGCTGCACCACCATCACCCCTGGAGGTCTGTCCTGCAGCGCCGGTATCATTACCGGAACTGTAGGTGGTGTCACTAATACTTTTTATTTTTCCCCTTTTTCAGCAACCACCAGGGCCACGGGAGTGAGCAACAGGCCCCGTGACATCCTCAGTAAACCAACGCCCGGAACCGGGTACTCCACGGCCCTGAGGCGGGTCACTTACAAAGGTGAAAAAACATGAGTGCTGGAAGGGTTAAACATATTCTCATGATAACATATAAATCAGATACGTTCTACATTTACAACATAATCTTCAGAAACTAGTGGATGATTTGGGAGATTTTCCACTCAGTTTCTGCACCAGAAACATTCAGCAGAAAGACTCAATGTGAACACACCATAAAGGCCCAGTTACACACACACATAATTGTGCATAGATTGTTCACAGATCTCTGGTTGCAGTGAAATCATGGACACATTGTTCCATTTTGTGGCGGTGTACAAATGGAAGAATGTGTCCACGATTTCACTGCAACCAGAGATCTGCGAACAATCTCTGCACAATTGTCTGTGTGTGTAACTGGGCCTTAAGGGTGAGACTTTAATGGGGACGTCACACACGTCAATGTCGCCAGCGATCTCATCACTGGCGACAATGAAGGCTGATCGCTGGTGAGCTGTCACACAGGCAGACTCACCAGCGATCAGTACCAGCGAGAACGCTGGTAACCATGTAAACAAGCAGGTAACTAAGCGCCGTGCGGCGCTTAGTTACCCGCTGTTTACCATGGATACCAGCTCCCAGCGCTTGCTGAGAGGTGCTGGGAGCTGGCTTCTCGATCGTCTCCTGGTGTCACACACAGCAATGCTGCATGTCCACTGGGCGACCATCGCCAGGTTTTAGAGCAGGTTCTAAAACCTGGCAACCATCAACCAGCGATTTATCGCTGGTTGATGCGCCCTGTCACGTCAATATCGCTGCAACGTCATGTGCAGCAGCGATATTACACGCCATATTGACGCGTGTGACATTCCCATAAGAAACCATTGGAGCCGCTAAGATTTTCCAATGCAAGAGCACTTAGGAAGAAGACAACAGTCATATTCCTGAAATGTTTTGTTGGCCGTTTTGCTGTAGTTTTTGCTTTAATATAAACTACTAGACGGTGGCCCGATTCTAATGCATCGGGTATTCTACACTATGTATGTAGTTTATTTATGAAGATTTAAGAATAATGCAAAGTGAAGTTGGGTTTAAATCCTGCGCCAATATCGCTGATTGCTGGCAACCGGTCAGGTGCAACCAATCAGCGAAGCGTGGTTGAAATCCTGCGCCAATTTGCGGATGGACTGTCCCTGTTGTTGATTGGTCGTGGGCGGCTGGCCTGACTAATCAGCAATGCAGGATTTGCGTTACAGACAAACAGACAGAAGTAGACAATTATATGGTAGATACCTACAGCAGTACCGGTGTGCAGCGGTGCCGGAGTCCAGGAGGGGGCCAGGGGACAGCGGCCAGGTGCGGACAGGAGGTTGCCAGGGAAAAGCGGACAGGAGGGGGCCGGGTAATAGCGGCCGGGGAACAACGGGCAGGAGGGGGCCGACTAAGAGCGGCCAGGTGCGGGCAGGAGGGGGCCGACTAAGAGCAGCCAGGTGCGGGCAGGAGGGGGCCGGGGAAGAGCGGCCGGGTGCGGGCAGGAGGTGAGCCAGGGAAGAGCGGCCGGGTGCGGGTAGGAGCGGGCGGGGAACAGCAGCCAGGTGCGGACAGGAAGGGGCCGGGGAACAGCGGACAGGTGGGGGCAGGAGGGGGCCGGGGAACAGCGTCCGGGTGCTGGTAAAAGGGGGCGGGGGGCCCCTCCTGCCTGCACCCGGCCACTCTTCCCCGGCCCCCTCCTGCCCGCAGCAGAGTGCTTAGCAGAGTATACGGCGGCTCAGTGGTTATCACAGTATACACGAGTACACCAGGCGGCTGCCCGGCGGCGCCGACATCGCCCCTTTACATGAGGTGACGTAGGGGCGATGTCGCCACCGATAGGCCACGTCCCTATATTGCCTCTGTTATCAGCGGCGATGTGGCCTGGTGAAACGGGGCCTTAAGGAAATCCTGAAAACATGACCTAAGTGCGGCTCTCGAGGCCTGGAGTTCCCCACCCCTGCACTAGCACGATGCAGCAGGCCTCCATGATAAGGGCAGGGGCAACACATGTGCAAAACACTGATGATACAACCACTCATCAGTACTGAGAGAGCGTGGCCAACAGCCAAAGTCAGCATACTGGCAGAGCGGCGTATAACATCACTGCCATGTGTCGCCATGCTGGCATGCCAACCTCAGCTGCTGGCCTCTCATCATTTGGTGGCTGGCAGCCCCCTGAACCAGCTCACACCTGCCATAGAGACTATGGTGTCCATGGCCCACATCTCCAGAGAAGAGAAAACGGAGAGAGCAGGATAGGTGAGTCGTCATAACTTTCCTGAAGAAGGGGCAAGTGTTTGCACTGATATGCGTAGCGAAATAAAGTCATCCTTCATATCTGATTGGAGTGGATTATTCTGACAGTGCAGCATTTACACCATCTTCTTTTTTTATTACTATCCATTGATTTCTTTGGTGGCTGCAGCAGTCGTGGTTACAGGTTTCATATAGTGATTGTGTCTGACACAACCATACAAGGTGAGCGCCTTCATTACACTATTATCCAGTGTTTAATCTGATAAGACCCTCTTTGCACTATATTTTCTTTCCAGTACATCTCTACTCCTGAGTTGGACAGAGGGATAACCATGGTTAACGGAATATAGGATTCAGGGAAGTAAAATATGATAGCATTTCTGGTTTGCATTCATATTATGTCTGGGTCAAGCCAGCCCCAGCCCTTGTTGATATGTCTATTATTTCACTCATGTTCTCTACGTTTTCACTGATAAAACGTGAAGCCATTATAGTCTATAAGGCACTTCAAATGTTTAGAGATTTTTTTGGAGGTGAGAAAAAGAAGAGTATTTCCTTTCATTACCCAAGTCAGAAATATGACTTGCCCATTCAAGGCAATTGGTCTGTGAAAAAAAATAGAGAGAACAGACGGATGCCATTAGTGTGTCATTTGTGTGCTGCCACAATAATACCGTAGTCATACACAGATAGAGATGGATGAATTCCAGAGCACTGATTATAAGCAGAACATTTTCCTGTTCTGCAAATATAAGGGAGTAGGAACCGCAGAAGACGTAGTCTACGAAGATCTTGGAGAGTCTGTGGAAGATCATCGCCATCTGCTGGTTGAAAAGAATAACTAGAAATTCAGTAACAACATCTGTTTCCTTGAGGGAAGAGATTAGAAGAGACACTAGGTCAGGTGACATTTGTTATTTTGGATACAAGTTTCAGTGCTACTGTAGTATTAGGTGCCTGAACTATTAATTGCTTTGATATTCCTATGACTGTTTACTCACATGTAAGTGTCCTCAGATAGCTTTAACCTCAGACGCAGACACATTGTAAGAAGAATTCAGAAGAAGCGGTGTTGCTTTCCACTGAATAACTTGTATTAATGCACAATGCGGCACGTAGAAAGGGTGATTCTTCTCAGAGCAGAAAGACATGCTACATCTAAAATACCTGCAAGATCATTATGTCGAGCCCCAGGCTTTGGGGTACTCGGGTATCAGGCGGCAAGGGTTAACTGCTGTGTCACGGGGAATGGTGGCCGCGTCTGATCCCATATCCTGGGGGACTATTCTTTTGAAAAAGGGGTTTATGTACAGGGGATTATATATAGTTTGTTGTCGTGACGCCACCTGTAGTTTCTGGTGAGTTGCACCAGCGCCGCCACAGTCCGCCGGGGGTGGATGGTATTGCGGCTAGGATGGTATGGTCCTCCACAGGTAGGACTGGGACCTCCGGGGCAGCGTAGTGAGAGGGGCAGCTTGGAGTGGAGCCGGGATTGTATAGAAAGAGTTGGAACAGTCTATGGGGGGATACTGGCAGTGGAGAAGAAGGGTACACACACGCAGCAGTCTCTTTTACCTTTTACTGATGGTTGGCAGGTAAAACGATCCAGGGCACTGACGGGTGGACAGGTTGCACAGTGGGTCCCCACAGCAAGTGGGTATAAGGCCTCCTCTGCTTTGTAGTAATGTCTGAAGCACAGCCTGCTTGCAGCCTGACTTGCCTCCTCTCTCTTCCTGACTGTAGTGTCTGTATCTCCCCCTGTACGGTCTCTGGGTTACCTTCTCTGAACACTGCGGCTTTGCCCTGTTGTGTCTGGTTCCCTCTCTTGACCCACATAGGAAACCGGGTAGCCGAAGCCTCCACGGTGCGATGGGGTTTCCTGTGGTCCTATAGTATCCCACAGATGCGAATCCCCAATATCCGGTGTTTCTCCTGAGACGAACTCCCTCAAGTTCCTCGCTCCCTTTTCTGTCCTAAGCTCCTTGCCTTCAGTCCCATTAGGCTTGCGGGACGTAGAAGGGCCACTCCGGGTTACTGGTTCGGGCCTAATCGCAGCACCGACCACTAGGACATCTTCGCAGCTCTCCTAATGTCTGCACACTCTGACTTACTCCTGCCCCAGCAGCAGTATTTATAGGGGATCTTGCCTAAGGTCAGCAAGTGGCGCTCCCCCTACAGTTCCGGGGGGGAAGGTGTTGTATGTAGTAGGTACCTGCTGTGGAAACCCAGCTGTGCATTAGAGAAGTCTGTGGCTACCTGTGTGAGCAGAGCTCCACATACCCCCCTAGGTAACATCAGTACTCCTGGACTGAGCATTTTTGTTTAAAAAACAGAAATAACAAGAATAATAATGAAACAGGTAACATATTTAGAAAGTCTTAAAATAGAAAAATTGACAAAAAGACACTGAAAAATATTAAAAATAGAAAAACAGGTAAGTCTGTACGGTGCTAGTCCATCCATCGCAGGCTTTAAAGAGTTTGTGGCTACATTTGTCCAGTAACTGTAGTCCGTTGAAATATTAAAAGTTCAAAAGGGAAAAGTTCAAAGGGAAAAGTCCAAAGAGTCTTTACAGTCCATTTCTGTACGCTCCAGGTAATAAAAGGGGAAAAGTCTTTCAAAGTCCACATTCTTAACAATAAACATGGGTCCCTTTGGGTGTCTCGGCTTAGGAGACCTGGTACCTCCCCGCCCCAGGCACTTTCTGTTCCTAACTTAATGTGCTTGGGACTAGGCCCAGTTCCTCCACCCTTCTGTACACTACTATTTACATTTCTATTGTACAGTTTACTTATTTACACGTTTACTTGTTAGTGTGCTCTACCTTATTTTATACCCACTCTCCAAACCTAGACAGGGGTTGACCTTGTGTGCATCTCTTTGACTTCCGCACTACAGGTGTCACTGTCTCAGGTGATGTGTCTAGTGGTGAGCTTGGTGTAGGTGTTTCAGGTAAGCTTCTGTGTTGCCTTAGTCTCACTATAGGGCTAGCAGGTGTACCGATTGCAGCATCCTCAGATTCTCTAGCAACGGGTATTTCTTCCTGATTCCTTTGTTCCGCTTCATTAGGCTGGTAGAAGTTTAGTATTGGCACAATGATGGCTCCATCTTGTTGAGGCAAATCTTCTGGGAATTCTCCTAAGATAGTAAGGATTACTTTCTTCTTTTGTTCTGGATATGGACTTAGTTCTTGCATTGGTTCAGACTCTTGAATGGGCTGATGGGAGAGGTCTTGGTTTTCCCAATCTATAGGACACTTTTTAATGTGATCTCTAGACACAGTCTGTTTGGTTCTTCCACCGTCTTTGCTGATGACGCAGACTTTATCGATGTCATTTCCAAAGTCTATTAGTACGTAGGGTTTTCGGTCCCACCGGTCGTCTAATTTATGACAAGTTCTTCTTCTTTTTAGGACCATACTACCAGGTGATATTGGTTCTGCTGGAGCATGTTTGTTATAGTCCCTTTCTTGCTTCTCACGGAATTTCACCAAGTTGTCTTCGATGCTGACTTGAACCTTTTTGTATTGCTCTAAGCGATGGGTTTTCCAGTTGGAGATGGCACGATCTGCTTCAGGATCTACTACTCTGAGTTCCAAGTGTACAGGTAACTTTCCTGTACGGGCTCTCATCAGGTATGCTGGTGTACAGTTGGTAGAACTTACCGGAATGTGGTTATACATGTCAACCAAGTCAGGTAGTTTCTCTGGCCATTGGTTAATGGTAGGATGTTTAACACGTCGATGATGATGTGATTCATCTTCTCACAGAGTCCGTTGGTTTGAGGACGATAGGGGGTTGTTCTGATCTTTTTGCACCCATACATCTGGCAGAACTCTTGGAAGATCTCCGCTTCAAAGGCTGATCCTTGATCGGTTAAGATACGTTCTGGATACCCCAACGGGCTGCAGAAAACATTTTGGAAGGTTTTAGCAGCTGTTGCAGCTGTCAAGTCTTTCACAGGGGCAACCATTAAGAATCTTGAGTCTACCATGGACTACCATGGTCAGCGCGTAGGTATAACCGGATCTACTTGGAGTCAGTTTTACATGGTCCAAGGCAACTATTTCCAAAGGCTATTTGGTTGCAATGGGATGAAGCTGGGCTTTCTGGCTCTGTACGTCCTTTCTTCTCAGGCTGCAGGATTTACAATTCTTACACCATCTTTCTATAGATGACCGCATGCCGACCCAAAAGAACCTATCCTTGAGTAGCATCTCAAGCTTATTCCATCCGAAGTGACCAGTCTGGTTGTGATAGGCGTTCAGGACCACGGGGATTTCTGATTTTGGCATGATGATTTGCCAAGCCATCTCGTGAGTTCTTGGATTGATGTATCGCCGACATAGCTTATCCTGGTATTGGAACAGTTTACTCCGCTCGTTCCACAGATGTTTGGCTTCAGACGGGGATTTTCAGGCAGCTTCACTGATTCCTGAGTTATCAGTTGTTTGATTAGACTGATAGCTGGGTCAACGTCTTGCGCCTCCCTCCAGCCAAAGTGGGGCAACGGGTTTACTGTCTTTGTAGAGGGGTCTTGATGGGTCTGCTGGCATTGGGTTACTCTTACATGATGGAAGGCAGGTAACTCTACTTCTTCCAGCTCGTCTTCATCTACGCCCTCTTCTGATAAGTGAGGCATCCTGGATAAAGCATCCGCATTTCCATTCTGGTGCCCAGCCTGGTACTTGATGGTAAATTGATAGTTGGACAATCTGGCCATCCATCTCTGTTCCATGGCTGCCAACTTCGCAGTTTCCAGGTGGGTGAGCGGATTGTTATCCGTGTGAGCTGTGAATTTGCTAGAGGCTAGATAGTGTTTGAACCTCTCTGTGACGGCCCAGACCAAGGCCAGGAATTCCAGCTTAAAGGAACTGTAGTTCTCTGGGTTCCTCTCTGTGGGTCGCAGCTTTTTGCTGGCGTAGGCGATTAGCCTCTCCTTGCCATCTTGCTTTTGGGAAAGGTCGGCTCCGAGTCCCACATTGCTGGCGTTTGTGTACAGCAGGAATGACAGGTTGTCTTCCTCGGCTACGGACACCTGCCATTACCCACTAGTGAGATCTAAGGTAGTGAAGTAGTTGGCAGACTTCAACGCAGCTAAGGATTCCTCTATACGAGGTAACGGGTAAGCATCTTTATGTGTTATGCGGTTTATTTGCCTATACTCTACACACATTCTCATACTGCCATACTTTTTCGTGACTAGGACTAATGGAGCTGCCCAGGGACTACAGCTACCTCGTATAACCCCTGCGTCCTTCTTGTCCTGTAACATTTCCTTGGCTTTTTGATAATGTGCAGGTGGAATAGGCCAATACCGCTCTTTGATTGGTGGATGTGTACCTGTGGGAATGTGATGTTGTACCCCTTTTATCCTACCAAAATCAAGTGGATGCTTACTAACGACTTGTTCAAATTCTTGAACTACCCGGTACACACCTTGCTTTTCATACACAGGAGTGATGTCAGTTCCGACATGGAGCTGCTGGCACCAGTCCTCCAGTGTCCCAATGGCTGGATCAGGTTTTGCCCCTTTTTTGGGGGGTTCGGGCTGCACTGTTTGGCTCTCGTTGTTGCTGACTGTGTACAATTTAGCAACGGTGGTATACCTGGGTAATTTAACCTCCTCACTGCCACAATTTAAGATGCAAACAGGTACTCTCCCATTGTGTACGTCCACCACCCCCCTAGCTGTCAACAGTGTAGGTCTGTACTCTATGCTGACCGGCTCCACTAATGCTTGATAGTCCTGCCCTCTCAGACCTATAGCTGCTCGACACCAAATCATCATTTCACTCATTGGGGGAATCACAATAGGCCACGGGTCTGTCACCCGTGCAGTACCAATTTCGCCACCTTTAAGGGTGCTTTCACATAACGATTTTTTCCCTGTCTGTGGGATCCTACTTTTTGCAGGATCCCACGGACAGGAAAGGACACCACATGGGGTGACCTATTCTGTGTCCGGGTCCGTGATTATCACGGATCCGGACACAGCGGGCACTTTCACTTCTGCAATGTATAATATACATTGCAGAAGTCAAATAAAAGAAAGAGTTAAAAATAAAAAATCATTATGCTCACCAATCCTCGATCCAGCGCTGCCTCCCAGCAAGGTCCATGTGCTTAAAGGACCTGTGATGATGTCACAGAGCGTCATCAGGTCACATGTCCGCAGTTACCGCAGTTAGGTGAGCATAAGGATTTTTTATTTTTAACTCTTTCTTTTACTTAATTACACTTCTGCAATGTATATATACCCTAATTAGAAGGGTTGGAGCAATTTTAGTGTACTGAGCATGCTCAGTACACTAAAATCGGGTCTGAGGAACGATCAGCTGTTTCCTCGGACGCGCGCTCATAGGCACCCATGTTAGAGGAACACGGATTGGATCGGATTTGGCCTATTTGCCATCCGATTTTGTGGGATCCAATTTTTTTCTGAGCCCAAAATCGGAGCAGTCTCCGATTTTGGGTCCAGCAAAAAATCGGACACAAATCGGATCCCACAAAATCGAATGCCAATTAGGCCAAATCCGATCCGACCCCCATAGGATAACATGGGGGCTAAATCGGATCTGTGGCTGTCCGTTTTACAATGGACAGCCACAGATGCACAAAAATCGTTATGTGAAAACACCCTAAGGGTCATTCCATGTCAAGTGATCCAAAAATGAATATTTTTTTTCCCTGACGTCCTCAGATTTTTAAAAAATTTTTTCTATCTGAAGAACAACTTTATCTAATTACAAAAAAAAAGTTTTGAATTTTTTTCTTTATCTGTTAATTTTTTACAGATTTTTAAAGTTTTAAAAAAGTGCGAATTTTGGCCTGGTATGGCTTTACATTTTCTATCATATCTCGGGCTAGAAATAAGATAGAGAAACAAAATAAACACCAATCTACTCAGAACTGTCCAGGCTTTCATCAGATATGTCACAAGAGGATATTTGTTAATATTTTACCCATGTGATCGCAAGCGCAAAACTTTAAAATGCATTTCCGAAAAATCGGCGCGCTTTAAATATTTCAAAAACTGCCCATGTGTCTGCTGTGCTCTTAGCCACATCTGTACCAAATTTCAAGTTGGGATCGCAATGGGATCATATTTTAACATATTTTACTAGTAAGAGCGTCAATGGGTCATTCCATATCAAGTGATCTAAATATGAATATTTTTTTTTACCTGACGTCTTTAGATTTTTTTTTTTTTTCCTTTATGAAGTACTACTTTAGTTAATTACAAATTAAAAGTTTGGAATTTTTTTCTTCATCAGTTAATTTTTTACAGATTTTTAAAGTTTAAAAAAAGGGTGAATTTTGGCCTGGTACGACTTTACATTTTTTTATCTCAGGCTAGAAATAAGATAATGAAGTGGGAGAGGCGTCATTTTACTCAGAACGGTAACAGCTTTCATTTGAGATGTTACAAGACTATGTTTCTTTATATCAAATTCAAACTATTGACGGGCAATTGTGAAAAAATGACTGATTGTGTTCTTGGTGACTTTTGAATTGACACTATAATAGTTAAATATTTTGCACTTAGGTCCAATGAATGCGTCCATGGGGTCAAGCTGGGACAGAGTCATCACAAATTAGCCTTATTTGCAGATGACCTGCTACTTTACATCTCCCAGCCCCTGGTCTCCATCCCTTCGGTCTTAATGGAGTTTGAACGGTTCGGACAATTGAGCAACTTTAAAGTGAATTGCTCCAAAACCGAGGCACTCAATATTTCTTTGCCTGGAGAATTGGTTTCTCATCTATCTAAACAGTTCCCATTTAAATGGAAAGTAGAAGCCATTAAGTACTTGGGAGTCCTTATACCAAAAGATCTTAAACAAATATTCAATTTAAATTATCAACCCCTTTTGACTAACGCGGAATCGGCATTTACCTCCTATAGACAATTAAAGCTATCCTGGTTCGGGAGAATAAACGTAGTCAAGATGGATGTCTTGCCCCGACTCTTATATACTTTTCAGACAGTTCCTGTTCTATTGGATAGAGGTTTCCTCTCCAAAATGCAATCTATGATCCTTAGATTTGTCTGGGGGGGCAACAGGTCCAGATTGCGAATGAATATCCTATCCTTGCCCGAGACCAGAGGAGGGGTTGGACTACCCAACATACGAGCGTACTTTGAGGCTTCCTCTTTTGTTAGAGCTCTAGATTGGCATTATCATGCGTCCTCCAAGAAATGGGTAGGGGTGGAGCAAGAGGGTTTGGGGATTCCGCTGAAACACCTGCTTTGGATTTCCCCTAAAGACTCCACAGACCTAGTACCTTTGACAGACATGACCAGAAACACCTTGAAGGTATGGCACCTAGTGACGAAAACCCTCCGCTTAAACGACAGACTTAGCCCTTTGACTCCCCTTTTTTCCAACCCATCTTTCCCACCCAGATTTGACAGGCAGAGATTTTTATGTTGGCGGATTGTGGATGACACCCGAGTAGGACAGACTCTGTCCAGTGGTGGTTTGCCCCCGATGGCAGAGCTACAACTCAAAGAACCTACGAGACCTCTTAAGTGATTCGAATTTCTCCAATACAGAGCATAATTATATTCAGCTGACCACTCTTGCAGGGTAAGATTGACGCCCAACGTATTGGAGAGGTTATTCCAACTGGAGGCTCCACCGAGGCGCAAAATATCATTTCTATACCAGGCCTTAGGGTCCTTGAGAGAGCAGGGCACCCTTTACTTCCAACGTGCTTGGGAGAGGGAATTGGGGTGTAGCATTTCAGAAGCTAATTGGCAGAAATGCTTTATATTTACTCACTCACTAGCTAGCGCTTGTTCTGCACAAGAAAGAAGCTATAAGCTGCTCACTAGATGGTACTTGTGCCCGACGACACTCCGGAACATGTTCCCTGGAACCCCTGATACCTGCTGGCGCTGTGAGGAAGAGAAGGGTACAATGATACACATTTGGTGGAGTTGTGGGGAAATCCGGCGGTTCTGGTCTGAGGTTTTCAATGCATACGCCCGGATAACAGGTAAACAAGCCGAATGCTGCCCAGAATCGGCAATGTTATCCATTTTTCCAGGTCCTATTGGGCTACAGAAGAGGGATATTCTCCGCTTTTGCATCTCGGCTGCTCGTGCTGTGATCCCGAGGTTCTGGAAATCAAGCCAGGCTCCATCTCTACTTGATTGGTTCAAAGAATTGATGGACATATATCGAATGGAGGAGCTCGCAGCTGATGCGTCGGGATCTCGGAACAAATTCTTAGGGATTTGGGTTGAATGGATTCTTTTTCACGACTCTGCAGAATTTAGGAGTATCTTTTCCAGCACAGATAATATGGCTCGACCTCTGGCTGATGGGGAGCCAGTGGGATGAGTACCCTTTCTCCTTCCCATACCTCACCCGTCCCCCCCCCCCCTCCTTTTTTCTTTTTTTCTTACGTGGCTTTTCTTTCCCAGTATAACTTTTTCTAATGGTTTTTGTTTCTCTTCTCTCTCTCTCTTCTTTTCTATCTCTCTTTTCTTCCCATCTGATACATTCAGTCTAGGTATTTCCTTTCTACGCCTATACCTTCAGAATTCTAGTGAACATTAGACAGGTATCGAAAACTCTGAGCTGTGAGTAGATCATTAATATTTCGGCCTTCCTTTCCGGTACACCAGTCGCTAGACTATTCCAACTAGGCCTCAACGGGTAATGACCCACTTACGTGGTCAACCTGTTAGAAGGGGCCAAGTAATAAAAATCATTCTGCTGGGGCTGCTTGTCCCCTTGACATCAGAACATCTCAAAACCCTGAGAAAGGTTGTATACTTGAGTGTTTGGAATTATATTTAGATTGTAGTATATATTGCACCAGAGATAAGCGCAAAAGTAAATTTGCAGCTTATCTTAAAGTTACTAATAACTTTGTGAATTCTCTTTTTGTATATTTTATATGTCTCAAGATTTTGTTAAAAGATTGAATGTATGTCTTTCATATGTTTTTTCAAAATTTAATAAAAATGAGATTAACTATAGTTAAATATTTTAAAATATGATCCCATCACGATCCCAACTTGAAATTTGGTACAGATGTGGCTAAGAGCATAAAAGACACATGGGAAGTTTTGGAAAATTTTTATTAAAATGTTTTTTTCGGAAATGCGTTTCAAAATGTTGCGTTTGCATTCGCATAGGTAAAAAATTAAAATTAACAAATATACTCTTGTGACATATCTGGTGAAAGCCTGGACAGTTCTGAGTAGAATGGTGTTTATTTTGTTTCTCTATCTTATTTCTAGCCCGAGATAAAAAAAATTTAAAGTCGTACCAGGCCAAAATTCACCCTTTTTTTAAACTTTAAAAATCTGTAAAAAATTAACTGATGAAGAAAAAAATTCCAAACTTTTAATTTGTAATTAACTAAAGTAGTACTTCATAAAGGAAAAAAAAAAAAAAAATCTAAAGACGTCAGGTAAAAAAAAATATTCATATTTAGATCACTTGATATGGAATGACCCATTGATGCTATTAATAGTAAAATATGTTAAAATATGATCCCATTGCGATCCCAACTTGAAATTTGGTACAGATGTGGCTAAGAGCAAAGCAGACACATGGGCAGTTTTTGAAATATTTAAAGCGCGCCGATTTTTCGGAAATACGTTTTAAAGTTTTGCGCTTGTGATCACATGGGTAAAATATTAACAAAGATCCTCTTGTGACATATCTGGTGAAAGCTTGTATAGTTCTGAGTAGAATGGTGTTTATTTTGTCTCTCTATCTTATTCCTAGCCTTAGTTATGAGGAGAAACGTAAAGGCAGGCAACAGCGAAATTCACACTTTTTCCGAACTTTGAAAATCATTTAAAAAAAAAATAAATTTTTTAAAAAATTTTTCTCTTCACATTTTGCATTGTCTGACATGCTATTATCAAATAACAAAATCTCAAAGGAATTAAAAATATAGAGGTAATAATCATTGGTTCACTTGACATGGAATGACCCCTAATTGTTACCTGTTGTTGGTGCAGGATGGCTCTGATCTCACGCTGGAGGACCTTCCTCTGACCAGGTCTGGCAGTGTCCGCAATCTGTTGAAGCAAAGACAAAACTTCCTCCATGCAATTGCTAACAACATTGGTACCAAGTATAATATAGGGATCATTAGCATTACTGGCTTCTGCTACTACAAGGACCCCTTGGTTCAGCAATTCCACCCTCCCCACCTTTATGGGCACGTAGACTTTGTGAACAATATTTGAGAGAAAAAGGCGCCATTTCTGTACATAGAAAAAGTCCTAGATCTTTAAGTTGAGCTCATGAAAAATGTGAGTAATAACTAAAGTATTGCGTTTATAATTTGTTCAGTGTATAATTTCAGCCATCCCTTTTCTAATAGCATGTCAGGATTTCATTAACTTTTGGAGTAACTGCCTGGCACTAGATGCTGCCAAATGACTAAATGTCCATCAGAGTTTGATAATTTTTTTTGGAAGATTAAAAGATTACGTGTGGATAATCTATAATACACCCTACTGAGGTGATGAACATTTTTTAACTTAAGAACAGTTTTTTGTGTCTTGAGCCAAGACATTCATACAGCACCAAAGTGGAAATAGAACATCATGGAAATCTTTATTTAGTAAAACATTTCCTGCAGCAATATATGAGGAAGAATATATTTATATATTTATGCATAGTTTCATAGTTTTTAAGGTTGAAGGTAAACTTTAAGTCCATCTAGTTCAACAATTATAGCAGTGTTGGAAAAGGTCAAATTAAAAGATAACCTTTAATGATTTCTATTAAAAGAGGAACACATAGAGTGTCCACTCAGGAGAGATTAAAAACCAACAAAACACACAAATATAAACCAAAAAGTGCTCATTGAAACGGATAATGCCGTGTTTAACCTTCTTCGCACTTAGCTGACGCCCTATAAGCATGAAGGAATCAGATGATTGAGCTTCATAACTCAAAGGTGTCTGTAGACAACCATTTAGGTTAGCTCAATATTAGTATTGTCTGGTCTTAATGGTGGAAACAGAAAGTAGTCTGTCTATCAAGATCTCAGACAGTATGTGTAATAGGAGACACACTATTTAATCATATGTAAAGGAACGATCTCACCAGTGTTTCTTCCACTGTCCGCATCCTTTGGTTAGCCCTTTTGAGACCACCTGCCATTTTGTTAATGACACTCTGATTCCTTAGGCTAGCAGATACATTAGCATGCCATCATGCTTTTTTGTTTACCGCCCAACGCGTTTCAGTCACATGAGGCAGCGTCTGGTAAAAAGAAAACTGGTGCTGCAAGAGATTTGCCTGCTGGTGGGGTCTCATGATGCCCAGGGTGACGCACACTACAACTGAATCCAGGAAGGTGGCCAGGGGAACACATACTTGCGTTCCACAGGGCCGGTGAGCGGGTGTGACTTCAGATGCGGAAGTGCTGGATGCACTGACGTCACTTCCGGCCTCCGGCGTCACACGTGACAGCAGAAGCAAGCAGATTTAAACCAATGTTGTGAGCGGTGGCATGTGACGCTGGATAGAGAGCTGATGAAGCCCATCTGGGTGAGTGACCAGGGGGGCAATGGGGGCTGTTTCAGCATAAACTACATATACATATACATGTGTCCCAGAGAGTGCAATAGTGAGTATACTTTCAGGTAACGCATATTGATTTATACTTTGTCTGTTTTTAGACACCACCTTTGCCATAACTGATGTGGGACTGCTGGCACTTGGCTTTCCCTTGATAGCCATGACTCCCCTGATGATGAGGCAACTGAAACGCGTTGGAAGTAAACGAAAAAAATATGATGGCATACTACAGTAAACATCGGGTTGCTAAGGGGCCATAGCAACCCAATATTTACCTTAGCAGCGCATAGCGCTGCTAAGCGAGGCTCCATAGAACCCCGCATAGCAGCGCACACCGCTGCTACGGTAAACATCAGTTTGCTAAGGGGCCATACCAACCTGATATTTACCTTAGCAGCAGTGTGTGCTGCTATGTGGGATCCTATGGGGCCCTGCTTAGGAGCGCTATGTGCTGCTAAAGTAAATATCAGGTTGTTAAGGGGCCCTTGGTTCCGGAAATTACGTGTTCAGCGTCTTTACCACAGGAAGGCTGCATAGCAGAGTGGAGAGAGCCAGGCTGGGGGTGCAAAACTTAAATTCAATATCACGCCCATGGAGTGATAAAGATCATTCAGGCTGCAAACCAACACGCCCAGGGGGACTATTGCATATAGCCCCCGCTTCATTATCTTACTAATTAGTAAGTATAAAAATGTTTTTTAGCAGATTGAAAGCAAGCATTTAGCAGAGAGAGGGATAGTTATAATGGTAATAGGAAGGTGCAGAGACATGTATTGATAGGTTAGGTGGTTTTTCGGAGGTGACATGTTCCCTTTAAAGAATATGTTTTAATTTGACCTTTTTAAACTCTGCTAAAATTGGTGAACACTTATACCAGATGGTTACAGACCCACAAATAGGTTGTCACGTACCAGCTATTTTTCCATCTAACTCAACCCATAGCCTAAGGGCCACTTTACACACACCAACTTCTGTGTCCAACTTCTGAACAGATCTCTGGTTGCAGTGAAATCATGGACACATTGTTCCATTTGTACACAGCCACAAAATGGAACAATGTGTCCATGATTTCACTGCAACCAGAGATCTGTTCAGAAGTTGGACACAGAAGTTGGTGTGTGTAAAGCGGCCCTAACATATTGATCAAGACGAGGGCAAAAAAAAACGTGGGAAACACTAGGCTCCACATTGAGGAAAAAATTCCTTCCCCAAATCCACATTTGGCAATCAGACTAGTTCCCTGGATCAACGCCCTATCAAAGAATCTAGTATACATAACCGGGAATATTATATTTTTCAAGAAAGTTATCCAGGTCCATCTTAAATGTTAGTAGTGAGTCACTCATTACAACATCATGTGGCAGAGAGTTCCATAGTCTCACTGCTCAGTAAAGAATCCATGTCTGGGATTATGATTAGAAATAAACCCAAGGGGACAGTGTTCTCATGATCCGCGGTGCTGTGTGATGAAAAAGACCACAAGGATCTGTCCAGTAATGGTGGCTTTATTCTACGCATTTCGAATTATGGCTGTTTTTTCCTGAGGAAGGAGCGGGGCTAACGCTCAGAAACACGTAGAATAACGCCATTATTACTTGACAGATCCTTGTGGTCTTTTTCATCATACAGCACCGCAGATCATGTTAACACTGTCCCTTTGGGTTTATTTTTGATCACCATCATGTACACGTGAAGTGTGGATCCTGCAGCAGCTGTACCATACACATATACTGGTTGTGGTTCACACAACCAATCCAGATGAGCAGTGATAATTGTCACCATCTTATAGTGTTTAAAAAGATAAGACCCTATAGCGATTTTGTTTCCTAATTTTTAGCTATTTCTGTGATTATGATTAAACCTTATTTCCTCCAGATGTAGAGGATGCCCACTTGTCTCAGTCTCAGGCCTTGGTGTAAAAAGATCATTAGAAAGGTAGATCACTCCTAAGCCTTCGTTTTTTTCAAGCTGAATAACCCCAACATGATTTGTTGTAGAAATATCTGAGACTGAGGCTTTGTTCTGGTGCACAAAAAAAGGCTTAATTTGTGGTCAGTGTTTCTGTTTTTACCATCAGTGTTTCATTAGTGAATTCCTTGTATGAAAAAAATATCCAAATAATTTGCAAATCATCAATCCATTACAATGTTAAAAATGAATACCACATGGACTATTAACAGATGACAATGTGTGCTGTCCTTGTTCTTCACGGACACATACATATACATGGGTAAATTCAAGGTTGTGTTCACATCACGTTTGACCCTATGTTCAATGGCTGCATCAGGTCATATATCCAAGCCCCACAAATAATAATACTACTAATTATAATAATCTTAAGACTGCTTTCACATCAGCGTTTTTGCTGATACGCGGCAGATTTACCGCAGCTGCTGCATAACGGATGACTTGCGGCAAGGCCCCATTCATTCTCTATGGGACTTGAGGCGAGGCGGGTGCAGCAAGTGCGATTTTTTCTGTGATCCAGCAAATCCGGCACTTGCAGCAAGTCAAAAACCGCAGCTAACCGCAGGTTTTTGACTGCCGCAAATACCGGATTTGCCGGATTGCGGCAAAAAACGCATTTGCCGCACCTGTTGCAAGTTCCATTGAGAATGAAGGGGTCTTACCGCAAGTTGGATGATGCGGCAGCTGCGGTAAATCTGCAGGATCTGCCGGATATCAGCAAAAATGCTGATGTGAAAGTAGCCTTAAGATTATTCTAATTAGTAGTATTATTATTTGTGGGGCTTGGATATATGACCTGATGCAGCCATTGAACATAGGGTCAAACGTGATGTGAACACAACCTTGAATTTAGCTTCCGAATCTGCCGGGATTCAGCAAAAATGCTGATGTAAAAGCAGTCATATTTATATAGTGCCAACATATTCTGCAGCGCTTTACAATACAGAGATTCATATTTAAACAGTCATAAGTTAGACCCCTTTCACATCAGCGTTTTTCGGTAATTGCGGCAGATCCAGCTGATTTACCGCATCTGCCGCATCCGCCGCCTAACGGTTGCATTTGCGGCACCCTTGCGGCAAGCCCCATGCATTGCCTAAGGGGCTTGCGACAGGTGTGGCAAGTGCGGTATAATCGCGGTTCCGACACTTGCGGCAGTTGCGGGTGCGAAAAAAACACTGCTGACAGCATTTTTTTTCGTGGCCACAACTGCTGCAAGTGCCGGAACTGTGGCAATACCGCACTTGCCGCAAGCCCCATAGACAATGCATGGCGCTTGCCACATGTGTACTGCAAGTGCGACCATTAGGCGGCAGATGCATCAGATGCGGTAAATGTGCCGGATGTGCCGCAATTTGAAAAACCGCTGATGTGAAGGCCTAACAGTTATAAAAAACTAGATGGTGACCCGATTCTAGCGTATCAGGTATTCTAGAGTATGTATGTAGTTTATTTATGAAGATTTAAGAAAAATGCAAAGCAAAGCTGGGTTTAAATCCTGCACAAATATCGCTGACTGCTGGCAACCAATCAGCGAAGCGTGGTTGAAATCTCGCGCCAATTTGCGGGCGGACTGTCCCTGTTGCTGATTGGTCATGGGCGGCTGGCCTGACCAATCACCAACGCAGGATTTGCTTTACAGACAAACAGACAGAAGTAGACAATTATATAGTAGATACCTACAGCAGTACCGGTGTGCAGCGGTGCCAGTGTGCAGCGGTGCCGAAGTCCAGGAGATGGCCGGGGGGCAGCAGCCAAGTGCGGGCAGGAGGGGGCTGGGGAACAGCGGGCAGGAGGGGGCCGGGTAAGAGCGGCCGGGTGTGGGCAGGACGGGGCCGGGGAAGAGCGGCCAGGTGCGGGCAGGAGGGGGCCAAGGAACAGCGGCCAGGTGCAGGAGGGGGCCAGGGAAGAGCGGGCGGGTGCGGGCAGGAGGGGGCCAGGGGGACAGCGACAGGATGCGGGCAGGAGGGGGCCAGGGAAGAGCGAGCGGGTGCGGGCAGGAGGGGGCCAGGGGGACAGCGACAGGATGCGGGCAGGAGGGGGCCAAGGAACAGCGGCCAGGTGCAGGCAGGAGGGGGCCAGGGAACAGAGGGCAGGAGGGGGCCAGGTAAAAGCGGCCGGGTGCGGGCAGGAGGGGGCCGGGGAACAGCGGGCGGGTGCGGGCAGGAGGGGGCCAGGGAAGAGCGGGCGGGTGCGGTCAGGAGGGGGCCAGGGGGACAGTGACAGCGTGCAGGCAGGAGGGGGCCAAGGAACAGCGGCCAGGTGCGGGCAGGAGAAGGCCAGGGAACAGCGGCCGGGTGCGGGCAGGAGGGGGCTCAATGGTTAGCACTGTATATGTGGCTGTAGAGCCAGCTAAGGGGTGCAATTATGCGGGGTCTCGCAATCATACCAACTGCATAAGTGCCGACTGTACAAGTGCAGTTACACCAGGCAGTTAAACGGGGCAGGAAACGGGTAAGTCATGCAAGACAAACAGATATGTAATTTGTACACTTGTGCTGCAATTATGTATTCACTAAGTAAACCCCAGACTACTCATCACTACTTACCACTGACCCACCACTACAGCTCTCCTTCCCGCTGCATCTGACCCACGCTACTCCCATCCCCAGCTCACTATCCACAATGTATCCCCTCTTTTGCACGCTCACTCCCATCCTTCTCCACTTCCTGCTACCCCCGCTCATCCCTCCACCCAGCAACAAAGTACTTCTCTCACCCTCCATCCTACCTAACCACCTCACCCACTCCTCTGAACTATTCCTTCACTTTCAATCCTCCATCTCCAATCAGGCACGCCCACCAGGTAAACTCTCCTGCTCTCACCTGCTAACCCTCTCCCTGCTCCTCCTACTCGCTGGCGACATTTCCCCTAATCCCAGCCCCCCCCCACCGCCACATCCCCACAGTCACCTACACCCCACCCCCCCGTCCCATTACCAACTCTCATAACCTCACCATCAATCACCCTTGCAACATGACCAACCTTAGACCCATCCCCCCAGCCCCGGCTACTCTAATCTATCTGCCAGGCGCACTCTGGAATGCCCGCTCAGTCTGTAATAAACTCCCAGACATCCATGAACTCTTTATTTCTAATAAACCCTCATTCCTTGGCATCACAGAGACCTGGCTCCCCCCCTCCGACACGGCCTCCCCTGCTGCACTATCCTACGGCGGATTCAATCTTTCCCACACTCCCAGCCCCTCTGACAAACACGGCGGAGGTGTCGGCATACTCCTATCCGACAAATGTTCCTTCGCCCCTATTCCATTACCCCCCTTTGTTACTCTCCCATCTTTCGAAGCCCACTCTGTCCGCATCTTCTCCCCCTGTAACCTCCAGCTAGCCGTCATCTACCGCACCCCTGGATCCATCCCCACCTTCTTTGACCATTTCACCACCTGGCTACTTCACTTCCTCTCTACTGACATCCCCACCATCATTATGGGCGACTTCAATATCCCTATTGACACTGCCCACCCAAACGCCTCTCAACTTCTTTCCCTGACCTCCTCCTTCGGGCTCTCTCAATGGTCCTCCTCTGCCACCCACAAAGATGGCAACACGCTGTATCTCATCTTTACCCGTCTTTGCTCCCTTACTAACCTCACAAACTCAACACTCCCCCTGTCTGACCAGAATCTGCTGACCTTCTCCTCCCTCACCTCCCCTACTACACCACCTCCTCTCCGCAAACTTGATCATCCCCGCAGAAACCTAAAACACATTGATCTACACTCACTCTCAGAACCCCTTCTCCCTCTCGCCAACATAACATCTATACGTGACACAGACACAGCCACCACCCTCTACAACACCACATTAACCAAGGCCCTCGACCTAGCCACCCCCTCACATACCACACTCCACGCACTTACAGGCAACCCTGGCACACCACCCTCACTAAAGACCTGAGACGGGCATCCAGGGTCATCGAGAGGCGATGGAAAAAATCACGTTCCACTGAGCACTTTGCGCTGTTCAAACAGTCCCTCATCGCCTTCAACACTGCACTTGCCACCGCCAAACAAACCTTCTTCTTATCCCTAATAATCTCCCTGTCCCGCAATCCCAAACAACTTTTCAAAACCTTCAATTCCTTACTCCGCCTGCCTGCTCCCCCTCCCTCTCCCCTTATCTCTGCAGAAGACGTTGCCTCCTTCTTCAAAGAAAAGATTGACAGAATCAGAGACAGCTTTGATCCATTGTCCCCACAGCCTCCCCTTTCACCTATACTGCCCTCTTCTTCCATCAACTGCTTCCCCCCCATAACTGAAGACCAGCTCTCCTCCCTCCTGTCAAAATCACACCTCACCACCAGCGCCCACGACCCGCTCCCATCCCACCTCATTCCCAACCTCACCTCCGTTATCATCCCAGCCCTAACTCAGCTTTTCAACCTATCACTTACCACTGGCACCTTCCCCTCAGCCTTCAAACACGCCTTGATCACACCCATCCACAAAAAACCCTCCCTCGACCCCACAACTGTCTCCAACTACCGCCCTATATCTCTCTCCTCCCTTTCGCCTCTAAACTACTTGAACAGCATGTCCACTCTGAGCTGTACTCTCACCTCTCCTCCTGCTCACTCTTTGACCGCCTGCAATCTGGCTTCCGACCCCTCCACTCCACTGAAACAGCCCTGACCAAAATCACCAATGACCTACTGACTGCCAAAAGCAAGCGCCACTACTCTGTTCTCCTCCTCCTCGACCTGTCCGCTGCTTTCGACACTGTTGACCACTCCCTACTACTTCAGATCCTGGAATCTCTTGGCATCACCTCTACGCCAACGACACCCAAATCTACCTGTCTGGTCCTGACATCGCCTTCTTCTCTGCTCGCTTCCTTAAACTGAACATGGACAAAACCAAGTTCATAGTCTTCCCCCCCAAGACGCTCCCCCTCACTACCTGACCTATCCATTGTCGTCAACGACTGCTCTCTCTCCCCAGTCCCCCACACCAAGTGCCTCAGGGTTATCCTTGACTCTTCCCTCTCCTTCAAGCCCCACATCCAGGCCCTCGCCACCTCCTGCCGACTCCAGCTCAAAAGCATCTATAGGATCTGCACTTTCCTTGACCACGACACTGCTAAAACCCTTATTCACGCTCTCATCATCTCCCGCCTTGACTACTGCAACCTCCTGCTCACCGGCCTCCCCAATACCTCCCTTGCACCTCTCCAATATATCCTGGACTCCGCTGCCTGCCTAATCCATCTGTCCCCCCGCTACTCCTTGTCTCCCCCCCTCTGCCAAGCCCTTCACTGGCTCCCTACTACCCAGAGATCCCGGTTTAAAACATTAACCATGACATACAAGGCCACTCACAACCTGTCCCCTCCATACATCTCTGACATGGTCTCCCGATACTTACCTTCACGCAACCAGCATCCTCCCAAGAGCTCCTCCTCTACTTCCCCCTCATCTCCACTTCACACAACCGCATACAGGATTTCTCCCGTGCGTCACCCATACTCTGGAACTCACTGCCCCAATACATCAGACATTCTCCTACCCTGGGAACCTTCAAAAGAAGCCTGAAGACCCACCTGTTCGGCCAAGCCTACCACCTGCAATAAGACCCGGTCCACCACACTGCCTCACGACTGGAACTTCCCCCTCCCACTGTATCCCCACCCGCCCCTCGTAGACTGTGAGCCCTCGCAGACAGGATTTCTCCCCTCTTGTATCTGTACGACCAAATTGTCCACATTTATTGTTACTTGTATTGTTACTGTGTTACTTGTCCTAATCTGTCCCTTTTAGCATGTAAAGCGCCATGGAATATAATGGTGCTATATAAATAAATAATAATAATAATATATGGTGACTCAGTGGTTAGCACTGTATACGGTGACTCAGTGATAAGCACTCTGTGGTGACTCAGTGGTTGGCACTGTATATGGTGGCTCAGTGGTTAGCACAGTTTGGTGGCTCAGTGATTAGCACAGTATGGTGGCTCAGTGGTTAGCACTGTATGGTGGTTCTGTGGTTAGCACAGTACGGTGGCTCAGTGGTTAGCACTGTACGGTGGCTCAGTGGTTAGCACTGTATGGTGGCTCAGTGGTTAGCACTGTATATGGTGGCTCAGTGGTTAGCACTGTATGGTGCTTCTGTGTCCATGATTTTTCTGCAACCAGCAAATTGCCAGTGAAATTGCCTAGCAATATTGCTGTGTGTGAAGGTACCTTAAGGGTACCTTTACACGCCACAACCGCGGGAGGCATTTTTGGCGGTGATATTCCTCGTTGGAATTATCGCCGCCAAATTGCCTCCTTATTGCGGTGTGTATTTCAGGAATTTGGCGACGATAAGACAAATGTCGCCTGGTTTCGATTTTAGAGCAGTGCTGTAAAATCGAAACCAGGCGACATTTGTCTTATCGTCGCCAAATTCCCGAAATACACGCCGCAATAAGGAGGCAGTTTGGTGGCGACAATTCCAGCGAGGAATATCGCCGCCAAAAATGTCCCCGCGGTTGTGGCGTGTAAAGGTACCCTAAGGAAAACGGGCCATTGTAATGATTAACATAAAAATATTAGTTTTTATCTATTTTTAAAACCTATTGCAGCCAATCAATGATCTCCGATGTCAAACACCAATTGCTTCAAACTCTTTGACAGCCGCCGGGTTTGAATTTGCCGGTTTCCCGGTACATTAACCAATCATTATGCACCGCTGTAACAGCAGCGGTGCAAGATGATTAATAAAAACACAGCTGATGTATAAAGTTTAAAAATCCCGGGGTTTAGCAGAATATTAACCCCATCTGCAGCCTCTGTGCGGCATGTCAGCACGGAGGCTGCAGATGCAGCTAATAAGCCGGTGTCTGCAGGGTTAACCCACTGTTTGTGTGGTACCAGCATGTGTCCAGGGAGTGTCCACACTCCCTGGACACATGCTGACATCACACACTGGGTCAGCATGGGTTAATAGTAGCTGTAAGTAAAAGCTGCAAATTATCGGTAATTTGTAATTTAATGTACCGTATATACTCGTGTATAAGCCGACCAGTGTATAAGCCGACCCCCCTACTTTTGCCCCAAAAACCTGGGAAAACCCATTGACTCGTGTATAAGCCGAGGGTGGACCCCAGCACAGGTATACAGCCCCCAGCAGTGTGGTATACAGACCCCCCCAAGTGGTATACAGGCCTCCCCAGTGGTAGTATACAGCAGCTTCCCCAGTGGTAGTATACAGCAGCCTCCCCAGTGGTAGTATACAGCAACCTCCCCAGTGGTAGTATACAGCAGCCTCCCCAGTGGTATATACAGGCCCCAGCAGTATATACAGCAACCCCAGTGGTATACAGCAGCCTCCCGTGGTATATACAGGCTTGCCATTAGTGGTATATACAGGCCCCCCATCAGAGGTTACAGCCCCCCCCAGTGATATATACAGGCCCCTATAGTGATATATTCAGGCCTCCCCCCAGTGGTATATACAGGCCCCCCGCGGTATATACGGGCCCCCCCCCGTTTCCCCCCCAGTGGTATACAGGCCCCCCTAGTGGTATGCAGGCCCCCTAGTGGTATACAGGCCCCCTTAGTGGTATACAGGCCCCCCTAGTGGTATACAGGCCCGCCCTAGTGGTATACAGGCCCCCTTAGTGGTATACAGGCCCCCTTAGTGGTATACAGGCCCCCTTAGTGGTATATACAGGCCCCCTTAGTGGTGTATACTGGCCCCCCGCAGTATATACAAGCCCCCTTAGTGGTATACAGGCCCCCCTAGTGGTATACAGGCCCCCTTAGTGGTATACAGGCCCCCTTAGTGGTATATACTGGCCCCCCGCGGTATATACAAGCCCCCCCAGTGATATACAGGCCCCCGGTTGCAGCCACAGACCTGTAAGAGAATAGCTTTCATACTTACCCTCCTCGCTGTCATCGCGCGTGCTCATCTCCTTCCCGCTTCTACCCGCCGTCATGTGACCGCGCACAATGACGTCATTGTGGATGCGCCGGCCGCCGGGTAGAAGCGGGAAGGAGACTGGAGGAGCGCGGGTAACAGCGAGGAGGGTAAGTATGAAAGCTATTCTCTTACAGGTCTGTGGCTGCAACCGGGGGCCTGTATATAGCGCGGGGGACCTGTATATACTACGGGGGGGGAATGGGGGGCCTGTATATACTACGGGGGGGGATCGGGGGGCCTGTATATACTACGGGGGGGATCGGGGGGCCTGTATATACTACGGGGTGTATCGGGGGGCCTGTATATACTACGGGGGGGATCGGGGGCCTCTATATACCAATGGGGGGGAGCGGGGGCCTGTATATACTACTGGGGGAGCGCAATGTAATATGCACCGCTCCCCCTGCCGCTGATGGACAGGGGGATGCAGTGCATATTGCATTGCACTAATGAGCGGCCCCACGTGACCGGGCGCTCATATTACAGCTTCCCCCTGCCTCCTCCAGCCCCCGGACACCGGCCCCCCACACTCAGCCATATAGTGACTCGTGTATAAGCCGAGGGGGGCACTTTTCAGCACAATTGTTGTGCTGAAAAACTCGGCTTATACACGGGTGTATACGGTAAGTGCCGGCCAGTCAGGAGCTGTCCTTGGTACTGTATGCAAATTGCGTACATTACCAGCTGCTGTGCTCCTGAAAGTCAGGAGCTGTCCTTGTGACTGTACGCAAATTGCGTACAGTACCAGCCGCTGTCCGGTGCGCTGGTCATGCTGCTGATGTTAAGACTTCAGCACCAAGGACAGCGGCTGGTACTGTACGCAATTTACGTACAGTCACAAGGACAGCTCCTGACTTTCAGGAGCATAGCAGCTGGAACTGTACGCATTTTGCACTCGCATCACTGTCATGCATCAAACACGCTCCGTGTTTGATGCATGACAGTGTACGTTCAGCCTAAAAGAATGAACGTCTGCACTTGCTGCTCACAGGTTCATTCTTTTGAGCTTTTTTTTTAACATCTTCAGCTCTTCAAAGTCACCAAGAGATTAAAAATTGGTGACCTGACCATTGCTTCAGTGAGGAGGAGAGGGCCTAGTGATATAGAGACATGAAGTCTGCTCATTCCCCCTCCTCTTTACTGAAGCTGTTCAAAGGGAAGCCAAGAGCAGAGGGGTATCAGGCATCAGAGCAAGCCTGCAGCCACATTGTGTGCATCCGCACTGACAATTGGAACGCGCTGCTGCACTCATCCAGTAACGCTGGTTTCACACTTGCATTTTTTTTTCAAGTCAGGCAAGATCAGGTTTTTCAGCTAAATCCTGATCTTTTCAGGATCCAGTTTTTTGTCCATTCACTATAATGGTGTCAGGTAGAATCCCGTTACTTCAGGTTCGTTCCTGACACCATTAAAGTGAAGGGGAAAAAACTGGACCCTGAAAGATACAGGATTTGGCTGAAAAACCTGATCTTGCCTGACATGAAAAAAAATGCAAGTGTGAACCAGCCTCAGTGAGTAAGGCCAGCTTCACACCACGACAGCGTCCAATCCGGTGATGTCAGGGATGAACCTGACAGCCCCGAACCGAATCAGCACACAGAACCGGAGGGCTAATATGCCCTCCGGTCCGGTGTGCAGCCGGACGCAGCTGCCGCTGCTGATGATTCAGAACCGTGGCTTGCAGGGAGCTAGCTGCGGTCCTGAAATAACAGCGGCGTGCAGCTGCAGGTGTCCGGTTCCCAGATCCTCCCGGACCGGGGTAATCCGGCCCCATAGGCTCTCATGTTGGGTAGCGCAGGATTGCCCCGGATCCGGGAGAATCTGGGAGGATCCGATTTGGGGATATTTTTCTCCCCGGACACAAAAATGCTGCAAATATGAGGGTGCTGCAAAGCCCCCTCATTTGCAAATTAAATAAAGTAGATTTTACTTTATACCGCCTATAAAAACTATTCTATAGTAATATGCCCCCAAATCACCATCCTAAAGCCTCAGCCTCCCCTGTTCACCTTTATATAGCAGCACAGCTTCCCCCTGTTACCAGTATATAGCAGCACAACCCCCTGTTACAGCACAACCCCCTGTAACCAGTATACAGCACAGCCCCCTGCCACCAGTATACAGCACAGCCCCACTTATAACCAGTATACAGCACCGCCCCCTAACACCAGTACACAGCACAGCCCCCTGCCACCAGTATACAGCACACCCCCCTGTAACCAGTATACATCACAGCCCCCCATTTAACCAATATACTGCACAGCCCCCATGTAACGAGTATATAGCACAGCCCCTGATGTAACCAGTATACACCCCCTGTAACCAGTATACATCCCAGCCCCTCATACAGCACAGCCCCCTGCCACCAGTATACAGCACACCCCCCTGTAACCAGTACACTGCACAGCCCTCCATGTAACCAGTGTACAGCACAGCCCACATGTAACGAGTATATAGCACAGCTCCCTGCTGTAACCAGTATACAGCACAGCCCCACATATAACGAGTATACAGCACAGACCCCCTGCCACCAGTATACAGCACAGCCCCCCCCATATAACCAGTACATAGCACAGCCCCCATGTAACCAGTATACGGCACAGCCCCCTGTAACCAGTACACATCACAGCCACCCCATTTAACCAGTATACCGCATAGCCCCGCATGTAACTGGTATGCAGCACAGCCACCCATGTAATGAGTATACAGCACAGCCCCATTGCAACCACTATACAGCACAGCCCCCCATGTAACCAGTATATGTGGCACCCCACATGGCCAGGCGTCACAGTGGGTATTGCACCCGTAAAAGAGGTGTAATTTCCCCTAGCTGCAAGTGGATCCTAGGTTGGTGGGTGGGACCCAATCCCGCACTCCCACATTAGAATAGGAGTGGGAGGTTACCCGGGAGGGAGATATACTCACCTCTAAGGGGATCAAGAAGAAAGAGTAGTCAGACAATGGACGTCTGAGAGTCAGGAAAGTTGGAGAAGGAGTGTGGAGCGAGGCGGAAGGCTCTACGCTGATCCGGAGGGAAGGAGAAAGAGGATCCTGAGGGGATCCTGAGAAAGGGCATCTGACTTGCGGAGTCTGGGCCCTAGAGAGAAAGGAGGAACCCCAGCGTGGAGCGACCATACTCCAGGGGATTCTCCAGTCCACCACGGGAACGTCGGGCCCGAGGAAGCGGCCGGAGTTCACCTCTGAAAGTTGTGAAGCGGCTGCTGTGGTCCGTTTATTGCCACAGCACCCTGCCAGACGGAGCAGTCTGCCTGCTTCTTCACCACGAGGCAGGGGAGCCGCAATACTACCTATACGGAGCCATTGGGTATAGACTCATCCTAGGTGGGGAAAAAAGGACACAGGTTCGTCAACTAAGGTTTACCATGGGTTCCACCACACCACCTGGCTTTGTGTGGTTATCTTCATCAACCTGTCTGCTTGCAGGTGCGCTGCCCTGGACGACCAGCTCCACCTGTAGGGAGCTTTGCTAACCCAGCCGCATTACTATCAACCTCCGGAAGACTGTGGCAACACTGGTGACTCATCACCAGGTACTACAGGTGGCGTCACATGACAAACTCTAATCCCTTGTACATACACCCCTTATTGAAGTCTCACCCATGCCGCGGGCTCAGGCGCTGCCACCCGTGACATACCCGCGAAAGGACCCACCGAGCCTGATACCCGAGTACCCCAGGGCCTGGGGCTCGACATATACAACTCAGTCCCCCATGTAACCAGCATACAACACAGCCCCCCCATGTAACCAGTATACAACACAGCCCCCCCATGTAACCAGTATACAGCACAGCCCCCTGCCACCAGTATATGGCATGGCCCCCCATGTAACTATTATATTGCACAACCCCCATGTAACCAGTATACAGCACAGCCCCCATGTAACCAGTATACAGCACACGCCCCCATGTAACCAGCATACAGCACCGCCCCCTGCCACCAGTATATGGCATGGCCCCCCCCATGTGACCAGTATACGGCACAGCCCCCTGCCACCAGTATATGGCATGGCTCCCCATGTAACCAGTATACAGCACAGCCCCCATGTAAACAGTATACGGCACTGCCCCCCTGCCACCAGTATACAGCACAGCCCCCCATGTAACCAGTATACATCACAGCCCCCCCATGTAACCAGTATACAGCACAGCCCCCTGCCACCAGTATATGGCATGGCCCCCCATGTAACTAGTATATAGCACAGCCCCCATGTAACCAGTATACAGCACAGCCCCTATGTAACCAGCATGCAGCACAGCCCCCTGTCACCAATATATGGCATGGCCTCTCCATGTAACCAGCATACAGCACAGCCCCCTGCCACCAGTATATGGCATGGCCTCTCCATGTAACCAGTATACAGCACAGACCCCCATGTAACCAGTATACAGCACAGCCCCCTGCCATCAGTATACAGTACAGCCCCCTGCCACCAGTATACAGCACAGTCCCCCCATCTTTAGCTCTATGAGCTCTCACCTGCTTTCTGTGTCCTCCTCCCATGTCATCTTCCTCCTCCTCTGCTGTGACGTTTCCAGTGGAAGATGATCTCACTCTCAGCACCGGCAGAGACGCTGCAGCTCCTCGGAGCAGGAACCCCTCTGACCCCAGTGACTCACTGTTGCCGGATGCTCACATCTCAGGTGATGATTCCCTCGTCACGGTTCCGCGCCTGAGGCTGTGTGGCCCGGTAGTCAGATCAAAAGGGGATATTAAAGTATGGGGATGATTCTTGTTTGTCGTGACGCCACTTGTGGGAGTACGGTGAATGCACCGGCGCTGCTTGGGCCTCTGGGGGATGTGCGGCAGCTTGATGAGATGCTCCCCACAGGATGAGCAGGAGTCCCCGGGGCCAGGAGCTGCACTAGATTGAATATGGCAGCTTGGGTAGTTGCTGAACAGAGTTGGTAACAGTTGTGAAGAAAGGCACGGACACCAGATTCCTCTGTAACGGGTCTTTACTGTAACGGTTGGTGTGGTACACGGTGTACAGTCTTAGGTAACGGACCGGGTGGTCCCAGCGGTGACTGATTTTAGTCCAGAGCGCCACGGTGTCCCTCTTTTATCTAACCTTTCTATACTGGTTGCCGGTGTCGCCTTAGTGTACCAGTTCAGGGTACTAGGGAGACTTCTTTTTGGAATCCTAGCCGGGCAAGAACAGCTGGTCCTGTATCCCAATGGTAGGTACTCTGCTGGTAAGACGACTAGGTTGCGGCTGTAGTGAGGTGCTCCTAAGAAGCTGCTCCTTCACTCCGGAGTCTTCAGAACAGTGGTAGACTAACTCTCCTCCTATGTTACTCACTTCCCCACACTACACCTTTCACTCCTCCCACCAGGACCTGATTGGCCCTCTACCTCTGGTGTGTTGTGTGGTGTATGGAGTTCTGAGTTTAACCACATCACTGAGACGGAGAATATTGCATCTTCAGTCAGGGATGCAATACCCTCCTGTGACGCACTCATTGCGGGGCGCCACACTCCCCCTTTGGAAATTACACTTGTCCCCAAGTGTCACGGAACCCAAACAGTACAGAGAAATTTTTATATTTTTGCAACAAAAAAGAAAATAAAACACTTTCATTATTAACATCCACGCTGGCTTAATTTTCTTCCCGTCCGGGAGGCACATTGACTTAAAACGTTACTGAATAGTTCTTAGAGAAAAGTCTTCATGAAAGTCTATGAGTCTTGCAAAAGAAAAAGCATCTCAGATTTAACAACTATCTACAAGACCAGAATGTTGCAATTTACTTATTATACTTGCATGCACGCAGGGCGCACCATACAGGGGGCCCCACGTGTCTCTCATAACTCGTACAGTCAGTAAGATACAAGTTCCGGTCTGGGTGCTCTGGAGCTGGTGCACGGATCCGCTCACCTGTGATTTCGGTTACACCGATCCGTCTGGCTGGTCCGTGCGGCTGGAGCTCCTTCTGCACTGTGCGGGGCCCAGATGCCCCGGCCTCCTCGACGTCGCCTTTACGGTTATCATCCTCCTTGGAGCTGGGCTGGCTGGACAGCTCCTCGGTTTCCTCGGGCTCTGCTCTGGTCTGGCTGCCGCTGTCATCAGGTAGGGCCTCAGGGTCATCTCGCTCTGCCCCGGCTTCTGCACTGGTGATGATGGGCTGCATCCCAGCTGGCGGATTCTCACTGGTTACCGGACCTCCGTTGCGTTGCTCCGTCCCTGCTGCCATTTTCAGTTTCTGGCAGGAGTGGTTTAGTCTTTGGCCCGCCCCCTTGGTTGTTTCCAGCAAATGGGGCGAGCAAGGATTTTGGCGCCTCTGCCATGGCCCTCCCAGGCACGCCCCTGGGCTAGCACATAGTCTCTCACATGGCGGGATCCGCCATGTTGACCGCCATTTTGGCCCAGTAGAAAGGGCGGGAAAAGTTCTTTTTGGCCGAATAAAGTTCTGTAAGGCACACAATACCCGTTGAAAACTGGCCTGCTCGTATCCTGTTCGTGATCGCCAAATTCTGACTCACCGTTGCCGGATGCTCACATCTCAGGTGATGATTCCCTCGTCACGGTTCCGCGCCTGAGGCTGTGTGGCCCGGTAGTCAGATCAAAAGGGGATATTAAAGTATGGGGATGATTCTTGTTTGTCGTGACGCCACCTGTGGGAGTCCGGTGAATGCACCGGCGCTGCTTGGGCCTCCGGGGGATGTGCGGCAGCTTGATGGGATGCTCCCCACAGGATGAGCAGCAGTCCCCGGGGCCAGGAGCTGCACTAGATGGAATACGGCAGCTCGGGTAGTTGCTGAACAGAGTTGGTAACAGTTTTGAAGAAAGGCACGGACACCAGATTCCTCTGTAACGGGTCTTTACTGTAACGGTTGGTGTGGTACACGGTATACAGTCTTAGGTAACGGACCGGGTGGTCCCAGCGGTGACTGGTTTTAGTCCAGAACTCCACGGTGTCCCTCTGTTATCTAACCTTTCTATACTGGTTGCCGGTGTTGCCTTAGTGTACCAGTTCAGGGTACTAGGGAGACTTCTTTTTGGAATCCTAGCCGGGCAAGAACAGCTGGTCCTGTATCCCAATGGTAGGTACTATGCTGGTAAGACGACTAGGTTGCGGCTGTAGTGAGGTGCTCCTAAGAAGCTGCTCCTTCACTCCGGAGTCTGTAGAACAGTGGTAGACATCTGTTTGCCTCGGTCCCGGTGTCTGGTGAGGTTGGGCACGGGTATGTTTTAACCCGCTCAGTAGTTGCCCGTGTTCCGGTCTGGGTCACCGCTTGATGGTGCCCTGCCGGTAAGTCACTTTTTTAGGGCTGCATGGAACTGTACAGATCCCTACTCCTTCTTTCCCTTCCCTCCATCGACTAACTCTCTTCCTACGTTACTCACTTCCCCACACTACACATTTCACTCCTCCCACCAGGGCCTGATTGGCCCTCTACCTCTGGTGTGTTGTGTGGTGTATGGAGCTCTGGGTTTAATCACTTCATCACTGAGACGGAGAATATTGCATTTTCAGTCAGGGATGCAATACCCTCCTGTGACGCACTCGTTGCGGGGCACCACAGCAGAAGTGCAGGCAGGACATCCAGGGTCAGTCAGCTCCATGCATCCGAGTGGAGGTGTGCCCTCTCCCCCTCCTGACTCCGCCCTCTCCCCTCCCAAAATACATCAGATCTCCTATATTGTCTAAGGTTAAAAAAACTTAAATAAAAATTCCCCCCCGCAGCCCGGTGTCCTAGGCACATGCCCCCCCAGTGCCTAGTGGCAAATATGGCCCTGGGTGTGGGTGCAATGCGAGATTTAGTCATCAAATTCATACACTCATTTGAGTGAGGCCTTACATATATTCTTCCATTTCTACACTTACAGTCATATGAAAAAGTTTGGGCACCCCTCTTAATCTTACTCTTTTTTTTTTTTTGTTTAAAATTGTTTTTTTGCAACAGCTATTTCAGTGTGATATATGTAATAACTGATGGACACAGCAATATCTCAGGATTGAAATGAGGTTTATTGTACTAACCAAAAATGCGAAATATGCATTATTTCCCACAGATGTTCAATGATATTCAGGTCTGGGGACTGGGATGGCCATTCCAGAACATTGTAATTGTTCTTCTGCATGAATGCCTGAGTAGATTTGGAGCGGTGTTTTGGATCATTGTCTTGCTGAAAGATTCATCACCGGCGTAACTTCAACTTTGACACTAATTCTTGAACATTATTCTCAAGAATCTGCTGATACTGAGTGGAATCCATGCGACCCTCAACTTAAAAAGATTCCCAGTGCCATCATTGGCCACACAGCCCCAAAGCATGATGGACCCTCCCCCAAATTTGACACTGGGTAGCAAGTGTTTTTCTTGGAATGCTGTGATTTTTTGGCGCCATGCATAACGCCTTGTTTTATGACCAAACAACTCAATCTTTGTTTTATCAGTCCACAGGACCTTCTTCCAAAATGAAACTGGCTTGTCCAAATGTGCTTTTGCATACCTCAGGCGACTCTGTTTGTGGCGTGCATGCAGAAACGGCTTCTTTCGCATCACTCTCCCATACAGCTTCTCCTTGTGCAGTGAGCGCTGTATTGTTGACCGATTTATAGTGACACCATCTGCAGCAAAATGATGCTGCAGGTCTTTGGAGGTGGTCTGTGGATTGTTCTTGACTATTCTCACCATTCTTCTTCTCTGCCTTTCTGATATTTTTGTTGGCCTGCCACTTCTGGCCTTTACAAGAACTGTCCCTGTAGTCTTCCATTTCCTTACTATGTTTCTCACAGTGGAAACTGACAGGTTAAATCTCTGAGACTTTTTGTATCCTTCCCCTGAACAACTAAGCTGAACAATCTTTTTTTTCAGATCATTTGAGAGCTGTTTTGAGGAGCCCATGATGCCACTCCTCAGAGAAGATGCAACTAGGAGAACAACTTGCAAGTGGACACCTGAAATAGCTTTTCTCATGATTGGATACACCGGGCTATGAAGTACAAAGCTCAATGAGGTTACCAAACCAATTTAGTGCTTCAGTAAGTCAGTAAAAAGTAGTTAGGAGTATTCAAATCATGAAAATCAGAAGGGTGCCCATACTTTGGCACTTGTCAAATTTTGAAATAATGCATGTTTCACATTTTCGGTTAGTACAATAAACCTCATTTCAAACCTGAAATATTACTGTGTCCATCAGTTATTACATATATCACACTGAAATAACTGTTGCAAAAAAACAATTTTAAACAAATAAAATGAGTAAGATTAAGGCCCCTTTCACATCAGCGTTTTTTTTAAATCGCGGCAGATGCGGTGAAAAAAATGCATCTGCCGCGATTACTGCATACAGGCTGCACTTGCGGCACGGTTGCGGCAAGCCCCATACAATGTATATGCGGGCTTGCGGCAGGTGTGACAAGTGCGGTTTTGGCACTTGCAGCAGGTGCGGCCGCGAAAAAAAACGCGGTCAGCCGCGTTAAAAAAACGCTAGTGTGAAAGTACCCTTAGAGGGGTGACCAAACTTTTTCATATGACTGTATGTAACTCACTTGGGACATGATCATGTCTGGCAACTTTATGCATTGGACACTAATCACCAAATCAGAAATAAACCTTCTTCTGTACATTTTATTTTACTATTAGTGACATAGCGCAGATCTGCAATTATTCAAGGTATAGGACAATATAAAAGGATCCTGTTACCAAAAATAAAAATAACCTCAGGATCTCAGCAAAATATATTATTTTTCCATATGCCATATATTATCTTCCGTAAACACAAGGTGGAAACTGTTACTAGCGCTGATGTTACAGTAAGCGCGGGGGAGCGTAATCTCTCCCGGAACGTTTCCTTATGGATTAAATGCAGATCTCAAAACAGATACATTAAAAAAGACATTCTCATTCCAAGGCCATTATTCAGTTTTCATATAAAATTGATTATAGTGCAGAAAAGTGGAAACATCAGAACTCTTCTAGGAAAAACAAGGTTATGTGAACATGTTCTGCAGCAAAAACGCCACTTGACAGGAAAATCGCAGTGTAAAATACGTGCCTTAGTGATGTTTTTTTCCCATGCATTGGAAGGAGTGAAAAACGTTGAAAAAATTGACGTGCTGTAATTTTTAAACTGATCTGTAAAAAAAAAACTGCAACGTGTGCATGAGACTTATGGCCACTTTACACATCCCAACATCGGTCCGACATTGGATACAACGCCGCGGGAGCGCGCTTTTTCTGGGCAGAATTCCAAGATTGCATAGGAGATGTTACACAGCGCGATATCAGCAGGCAACGCAAGAGCGATGTGTACGCCCCCTTGTACGGCCGACCCAGGAACGACCATTTAACAATGGAGAGAATAGGGGAAGTTGTACTGCACATCGTAGTTGGCAGGGCCGGCTCCAGGTTTCTGTGGGCCCCGGGCGAAAAGGTCTCAGTGGGCCCCCTTTAAGTACATATCGCGGACTATATATATATATATATACAGAGAAAAAAGGTTATTTGAGCAGCGTTTCTTGTTAACAAAATGTTAGGTGCTAATCAGTCCTTGAGGTGGTGTCCAGCCACCTATTCCAGACAATGTATGCAAAAAAGGCTGCAGCACTCCAGTTTTGGTTGTAAATTCTGCCTTTAATGGCCTTCAGGTATAAAGATGGCGAAGTTTCGGTCAGTGATGATCTTCTTCCAGCCTTATATATATATATATTGCCGCACACTTACCGCAAGCCCCATAGACAATGCATGGGGCTTGCCACAAACGTGCAGCAAGTGCAGCCGCTAGACGTAAAATGCGACAGATGCGGGGTTTTTTTTAACGCAACTGCCACATTTTTAAAAAAACCGCCCTATGTGAAGGCAGCCTTACAGGAACAGTGACTGCCGAAACCAGTAAGAGCTGTTTCTGACAGTGAGTATATTATACGTTGTTAGGAGCGGGCTAAGGTGCGTTTGCGTTCCCTTGCGCTTTTTAAAAATACCCTTCAAATGCAAAATGTTGCATTTTTGTGCATCTGAGGATGCTTGGTATATACACAAGCATTCTCAAGCACACAAATAATGCAAGCAGCTCAATGGAGCCGCTCTGCTATAAGGGTGGCACCGCAGCCAAGCAGAGTGTCTGGCCGTCCAGATCTCTCTTTCTCCTCACCTTTCTTCTCGCCGCTCCGGTCTCCTCCGGTCGCTCTGCACATATCATCACAGTGATGACATCGTGCCCCTCCATGCTGAGCTGCAGAATGCAGACAGCGGCAGAAGAGACTCTGTAGAAGAATGCTGCTGGCAAAGGCGGCTGGGACTATAGGAGCGGAATCCGCGGGGTGCTCCCACCGGTACACATACTTCGTACACATGCGGCTCTGCTTCGTACACCTCATACACACGCGGCTCTGCTCCATACACCTCGTACGCACGCGGCTCTGCTCCGTACACCTCGTACACACGCGGCTCCGCTCTGTACACCTCGTACACACTCGGCTCTGCTCCGTACACCTCGTACACACGCGGCTCCGCTCTGTACACCTCGTACACACTCGGCTCTGCTCCGTACACCTCGTACACACTCGGCTCTACTCCATACACCTCGTACACACATGGCTCAGCTCTGTACACCTCGTACACACTTGGCTCTGCTCCATACACCTCGTACGCACGCGGCTCTGCTCCGTACACCTCGTACACACATGGCTCAGCTCCGTACACCTCGTACACACACGGCTCTGCTCCGTACACCTCGTACACGCATGGCTCTGCTCCGTACACCTTGTACACGCATGGCTCTGCTCCGTACACCTTGTACACGCATGGCTCTGCTCCGTACACCTTATACACGCATGGCTCTGCTCTGTACACCTCGTACACACATGGCTCTGCTCCGTACACCTCGTACACACATGGCTCTGCTCCGTACACCTCGTACACACATGGCTCTGCTCCGTACACCTCGTACACACATGGCTCTGCTCCGTACACCTCGTACACACGCGGCTCTGCTCCGTACACCTCGTACACACGCGGCTCTGCTCCGTACACCTCGTACACACGCGGCTCTGCTCCGTACACCTCGTACACACACGGCTCTACTCCGTACACCTCGTACACACATGGCTCAGCTCTGTACACCTCGTACACACTTGGCTCTGCTCCGTACACCTCGTACACACGCGGCTCTGCTCCGTACACCTCGTACACATGCGGCTCCGCTCCGTACACCTCGTACACACACGGCTCCGCTCCGTACACCTCGTACACACACGGCTCTGCTCCGTACACCTCATACACACACGGCTCTGCTCCGTACACCTCGTACACACACGGCTCCACTCCGTACACCTCGTACACACACGGCTCTGCTCCGTACACCTCGTACACACATGCCTCTGCTCCGTACACCTCGTACACACATGGCTCTGCTCCGTACACCTCGTACACACACGGCTCTGCTCCGTACACCTCGTACACACATGGCTCTGCTCCGTACACCTCATACACACATGGCTCTGCTACGTACACCTAGTACCCACTCGGCTCCGCTCCATACACCTCGTACACACACGGCTCCACTCCGTACACCTCGTACACACACGGCTCCGCTCCATGCACCTAGTACACACTCGCCTCTGCTACATTCACACTGTAAATCCCTCCTGACCCCACACATAACCTTCACCTAATTGCCATACACCTAGTACACACTCACCTCTGCTATATTCACACTGTAAATGCCTCCTGACCACACACAAACTTCACCTTATTTGAGCATCACTCATGGTGGCCAGCACAGTCCTGGATACACTGAGGAGCTGATCATGAGACCCCTGACTCCTCCCCATCCATTGACATCATCACAGGTCCTGTCAGCCTGAGCCCAGAGTGTGCAGCTCTGTCGGCTCCCGTGGAGGGGGGAGGAGGGAGACCTCTGGTGCTGCAGGAGCCTGAAAATGACCCCCCAGCTGCCCCCTGGATATGGCTCTGGCTGTGGGGGCAGTGCTCAGGGGCCCCTGAGGCTAGGGTCACACTTGCATTGTGACCCTAGCCTTATGCAAGTATTGTATGTTGCAGCGCATAGCGTTTAATGCTATGTGCTGGAGGCAGCCCATAGAAACCCGACGTTTACCTTGACAACCACTGTTTGTCAATGTAAACATCGGGTTTCTATGGGCTCAGTTGCTGGCAGCGCATAGCGTTAAACGCTCTGCGCTGCAGCAGACAATACTTGCGTCAGGCTAGGGTCACAACACAAGTGTGACCCTTGCCCTCAGGGGCCCGGTGGGCCCCCTCCAAGCAGTCGGGCCCCGGCACTTGCCCGGGTACGCCGGGTGCTGACGCCGACCCTGGTAGTTGGGCTTTCACACATCACGATCCGGCCACAACGTCCATCCAATATCGGGCAGTTGGAGAGCCTGCTCATTTGATCCCCGATATCATTTTGGCATCGTTTGTGCATCGTATTGGACATTTACACCATACAACGCACGAACGATATCGGGGCCAACGCACGAACCACGTGACTTTTTATCGGAGTTGGACGCCGATATCAGGACGTGTAAAGTGGCCATGAGGGATCTCTGTCACTTTACTGAACAAGGAAATGTTTGAGATTTTGTGACAAAATGTGATAAAAAAAACAACTCAACAAAAAAACATGTGGAGAAACCCTAAGACAATGTTCGCATACGACATTTTTGCAACATTTTTTCTGCAGGCAAAACCTTCATTCTTGCCAGGAAGCATGAGAATTCTGAAATTTTATAGCTTTTCCTGGTCCTGTAACAAGCAGTTTTTAATTTGCAAAAAAAAAAATAGATGAAAAGAATCCCACAGCAAAAATGCAACATGTGAACATAACAAACGCATCATCCGATTGTGTTGCTTTTTTCTCTATTGTTTTAGCGCTGCACCTTTGCTTTTTCAAAGCAAAAACACAGTACTATTCCGTAAGCATGGGCAGGGGAGACACAGACTGACATACAGAGGGTACCGTTACACGTCACAATATTGTTCCAATATCACATACAATTTCACGTTAGCGCGCACGTTTTTAGCACTTGTCCAAGATCACGTAGGAGATGTCACACAGGGAGATGTGGGCAGGCAACGCAACTAGGATGTTGTGCGCATTTTTTGTGCGCTGGGTATGAGCAAACCAGCGTCCGAGCATTAACATTGTAGTGAATTGGGGAAGTTACGTTCAACATCATAGTTGCGCCATCACACAGCACGATCATGCCAGATTCCATATGCAACATTGCACGGTTGAAGGGCTTGCACAATCTTCTTGCAATATCGTCCCTGCGATTTATTGCAATCGCATCGCCCTTTAACACGACACAACGCACCAACGATAACAACTGCAACGACCGTACCACATGACTTTTTGTCGATGTTGCATTGCAATATTGCGACGTGTAACGGTACCCAGAGACACACACACTTTATTACCTTCCCCAAGGTCCGCAGTGTCCAGTGATGTGTTTCTTCCAGGTATTGTACTCTACAGGACCTGGGAGAAGTCAAAAGAATCTGGCCATGTGACTCCCAGGCTGAGTCACATGGCCTGGTCCTGTAAGTCACTTCTCGCAGGTCCTATACGGTGCCTTGAAGGAACACATCGCCGGGGCTTGCTGTGGGATCGGCAGGGAGGGTAAGTAATTCAAGTGCTTGTGGTGTGGAAGGCGCAGTAAAAAAAAGCATCACAAACAGACTGTGTGGCCTGAACATTATTTCCTGGTTTCACTTTCTGCACCACAAACGCAGCAGTCAAAAACGCCATGTCTGTACATCAAACTGGAAAATCCCATTCACTTTGCTGCACATGCAGTGACTGATCCGTTTTTGGTGCAATTTAAAAAACAAAATGCAGCACCGAAATGGATCAGAAACACTGCAAAAACATCTGTGGGCACATAGACTAAAGTGGTATTCCACTTATAGCAGTATAGTTCTACTGATTAGAAATGTCTCTTAGGCCCCTTTCACATCAGCGGTAAAAGCTGATTGCGGCAGTTGCGGTGAAAAAAATGCAACTGCCGCGATTACCACATCTTGCGGCAAGCCCCATACAATGTCTATGGGGCTTGCGGTAAGCATGCGGCAGGTGCGGTTTCGGCACTTGCAGCATACCGCGTTTTTTTCGCGGCCGCACCTGCCGCAAGTGCCGAAACCGCACTTGCCACACACTTACCGCAAGCCCCATAGACATTGTAACTAATTAACTGTCACTATACAACTGGTGTAACCATGGATACCTAATCTACTACAATACTCCTTGTCATGAGGTAAGCAACATATCCTATCAGGAGAACTATACTACATTACTAATTGAAGAAATTTGCTAATATTATTATTATTACACCTACTACATATTAGAATCTTGGAGATGGAAATAACCCTTTTAAGTTTTTGTTCTACGTCTATGACTCCATTAGGGGTTTCACCAACAGGATTGAACATTATCCAAAATGGAAGATTTTGGACTCCACATGGCCTCTGTTCCGGCAGTGTCCATCTTTTTAGCTGGATAGAAGGAGACCAAATGGTGTTCAGAGTTGCACATTTTATACTCCGTTTGCTTTTTTAAATTCAGGGGCTGAGTCTGAATCACAGAGATATAGACAAAAATGTCGAGTCAATCTAATGGTGAATTTACACGTCCCGATATCGGCATCCAACTCCGACCAAAAGTCACGTGGTTCGTGCGTTGGACCCGATATCGTTCGTGCGTTGTATGGTGTGAATGTCCAATACGATGCAGGAACGATGGCAAACCGATATCGGGGGTTGAATGAGCGTGCTATTCAACGGCCCAATATCGGATGCCGGTTGGAGCCGGATCGTGCTGTGTGACAGCCCAACTACGATGTGCAGTACAACGTCCTCCATTGACTCACATGTTAAATGGTCGTTCCTGGGTCGGGGGGCGTAGACATCGTAGGGACGTTGTAACACGATATCGCGCTGTGTAAACCTCCGATGCAATTCTTTCAAAACCGGGCACAAAATGCGCGCTCCCGCGCCATTGGATCCGATATCGGAACGATATCGCAACGTGTAAACCCACCATAAGGGTGGAGGCACACTGACATGCATCAAAAACGGAGCGTTTTTGATGCATGACAGTGATGCGAGTGTGTGAGAGTGTGGTGCGAGTGTGGTCCGAGTGTGCTGCGAGTATGGTGCCAGAGTGATGAATGTGGTGTGACTGTGGTGCGAGTGTGCTCAGTGTGCAATGGGTTTTTAACATGGTCTTTCTCATGCTGTATCTGCTAGAATAGCTAAATCAGGTTTAATAGGCTCCTGCTGTTACTTTCGGGGCCGCCTATTAAGCTCATTACATATTCATTGCACTGTCAAACTAACAGCCAATCACAGGAGTTCACACTCTATGGGAGCCTCTGTGATTGGCTATTGTAATCAGACTGGATTTTCTCAATCTGGACAGTGATTCTGCTTGGTTGCCATACACATTAGTGTATGGCAACCAACCTGGCGTTGTAGGGTGTTAAATAAATAATTATTTTAAAAAAACGTGTGGGGATTCGCAGCATTTTTAAGTCTAGCCCGATGAAAGCAGGCAAACTGCGAGCTTCCACCCTCAGCAGCTTAATTTCCCCTTGGCTGGCAAAAAAAATGCGCGTGCTCCGCCCTATTTTCCATGCCAGCCAAGGTAAAACTAGGCAGCTGAGGGCTGGTATTCTCGGCGGGGTGAGGGCCCATTGTTATAGGGCCCCCCCCATGCTAAAGAATAGCAGCCCGCAGCCGCCCCTGAAAATGGCGCATTAATAATAAGCGCCATTTCCAGGCGCCTTACCGGGCTCTTCCAGCGGCCTTGCATTCTGCTGTGACCACGGCTGCAGTATGAGCGGCGCATATACCAGCCGCGGTCACAGCAGAGTTAACTCCCTGCTTACCGGCGCTGCAGTGATCGGTAAGCAGGGAGTTAAATCCAGCAGCTTATGAATAAGTCGGCTCATTCATGAGCCGCTGTGCTGTCGGCAATGCTTAAGCGTTGCTATAGTAACCGATAGTTTGGTTACTATAGCAACGGAGTCGGCAATGACGTCACCGCTTAATGCCCACAGCCTCACTGACTCATCACACAGCAGGGGAGCGCATTTCCGCCCTCTGCTGTGTGATGTAGCAGTGCTGAATGAGTTCAAGAAGAAGAAGGAAGACAGAAGAGAGAAGAAAGAAGAGAGAAGACCTGGATCTTTGGAGGAATATGTGGTGGTAATAAAGATGGAGTCCCTAATGGTGTCTGTGTCTTTATTTTTAATAAAGAATTTTTCTCTGTATGGTGTTTTTTTTAACCCTTTATTGGAGATTCTTAATGGCCAGGTAAAACTTGGCCTGACATTAAGAATGTTGGGCTTAATACCAGCTGAAAAAACAAAGCTGGTATTAACCCCTTTATTACCCAGCGTGCCACCACCACCACGGCCGCTGGAAGAGCCCGGTAAGGTGCCTGGAAATGGTGCTTATTATTAATGCTCCATTTTCAGGGGCGGCTGCGGGCTGCTATTCTTTAGCGTGAGGGGGCCCTATAACAATGGGCCCTCACCCCGCTGAGAATACCAGCCCTCAGTTGCTTAGTTTTACCTTGGCTGGCATGGAAAATAGGGCGGAGCCCACGCATTTGTTTTGCCAGCCAAGGGGAAATTAAGCTGCTGAGGGTGGAAGCTCGCAGTTTGCCTGCTTTCATCGGGCTAGACTTAAAAATGCTGCGAATCCCCACGCGTTTTTTTTAAATAATTATTTATTTAACACCCTACAACGCCAGGTTGGTTGCCATATACTAATGTGTATGGCAACCAAGCAGAATCACTGTCCAGATTGAGAAAATCCAGTCTGATTACAACAGCCAATCACAGAGGCTCCCATAGAGTGTGAGCTCCTGTGATTGGCTGTTAGTTTGACAGTGCAGTGAATATGTAATGAGCTTAATAGGTGGCCCCGGAAGTAACAGCGGGAGCCTATTAAACCTGATTGAGCTATTCTAGCATGGTGCTACAAACACCACCGTGTGGTGTATGGGTGCGAGATTTTCTCGCCCCCATACACTTGCATTGTGCTCACGCGCGTCAGAATCGCGTGCAGTCGCAGCATGCTGCGACTGCACTCGCTTCTGACGCGCTATGCGAGTTGGGTGCGTGGGACTCGCACCAGTGTGCCCTGCCTGATAGGGCAACACTGGTCCGAGTGCAATGCGTTTTTTTCACGCATTGCACTCGCGCTAGTCTCACGCCAGTGTGCCTCCTGCATAAATCCGATATGTATTTCTGCAGCAGGTTCATTTGTGACACGGATTTTCTGTAAACTCCCACCATATTTGTTTGAGGATTAGCTCTACTGTCATTCAATGAGGATCCTCATCATTTCCATCTGACATATGTTACCTTCCGCTCAGCCGAATGATAGTTTTTTTTAGTGTGCGTTTTCACATTGTGAAGTTCACATGCATGGAATGCAGCTTATAATCAGATTTGATTTGTATTTTAAAGGGAACCTGTCACCTGGATCTAAGTCCCTACACTATCACTACCTGTCCCTGCATCTTCCTAGCTGCTCCCTATCTATCCCTCTCTGAGCTAAATCCACCCTATAAAACAGCAGAAAAATAACTTATAATTTACAGCAGTCCCTGAGGCTGGGGACAGAAAAGGCGGGCCCAAGCTCCATTCTTCCCTCCTTGATGCAGCAGCACACGCCCCACTGGGCGGCGTTATTCTTTCTTCATCGCCACCTCCTCCACTTGGAATCTCCCACCCGCTTTACACTGTAAGGTAGCGGTTAGGATTGGCATGACAGAAGGCAGTGACTCAGGTATTTACTCACACAGCACACAGTTTATTGGCACATTTCAGGTATTCACAGACCTCCAGGTTCCGGGGCGCAGCCGAGTACAACCTCATACAATCCCAACAGCTGATATAGAAGCTCTGTACCTTCCCCTGGGTAGGCTGTGTTAGATCAGCACACAACCTTTGTCTCCTTACCGTCCGCTCATTAGCCTCATGAACATCCACTCTGAGAGAGCTCACAGGCTGTGTTAAATCTTCACACAGCTCTCTACACAGCAGCTCCTGCTGCTGTTCTGACACATTCCACCCCCTCCCCACAGCCCAGGGCAGCTCATATCATCTCCTATTCACCCGCACACCTGGGTGTCAGTGCTTTCAATCAGCACTCAGCTCCAACAGCAGCTAACCCTGTGTGTGCTGCTACCGAGCAGAAGATACAATCTCCCATATGCTGTGACCCGGTCAGGGGACACATCGAGGTCACATCACCACAACATGATAGGTGTAAAGCAGGCGGGAGATTCCAAATGGAGGAGGCGGCGATGAAGACAGAATAATGCCGCCCAGCGGGGTGTGTGCTGCACCATCGAGGAGGGGCAGAATAGAGCCTGGGGCCGTCTTTTCAGTCCCCAGCCTCAGGGACTTCTGTAAGTTATAAGTTATTTTTCTGCTGTTTTATAGGGCGGATTTAGCTCAGAAAGGGATAGATAGGGAGCAGCTAGGAAGGTGCAGGGACAGGTAGTGATAGTGTAAGGGCTCAGATCCAGGTGACAGGTTCCCTTTAAATCTGAAAAGTGTCAACTAGATTCTTGGGCCTCGTGAACACGTTCAGTATTGGGGAGTTTTTTAACTCACTATTTGTAAGACAAACCCAGGAATTGAACAATCAGAGGAAAAGTAATGGCAGGACAACCATATTAATTTAGTATGGGAGTCCCTATGGTTACAACGGCCCTACACGAATTGGGATTTCAGAGTTTCTATTGGCTGTAGGTAGGCAGGTTTATATTTAGCTTATCTCTGGGCAAAATTGAAGTCGTTTCCATAGTAACCTGCTCTCTGAGGTATCTTTTTTCCTAAATGGTAAGTGGCTGCAGGTGTGAGGTAAAATACCTGGCAGCCCAGTGATTGGTCAAGCTCTTTATGAGCGGGTAGTTCAAAATGGCCTTACAAATACTGGGGTAAAAAGTCACCAAATACTGAATGTGTGACTGTGGCCCTACAAATACTGAGGTAAAAACTTCCCAAATACTGAATGTTTGACCGTGGCCCTACAAATACTGAGGTAAAAACTCACCAAATACTGAACATGTGACAGTGGCCCTAGAAATACTGAGGTAAAAAACTCACCAAATACTGAATGTGTGACTGTGGCCCTACAAATACTGAGGTAAAAAACTCACCAAATACTGAATGTGTGACCATGACCCTACAAATACTGAGGTAAAAAACTCACCAAATACTGAACGTGTGACCATGACCCTACAAATACTGAGGTAAAAACTCACCAAATACTGAACATGTGACAGTGGCCCTAGAAATACTGAGGTAAAAAACTCACCAAATACTGAATGTGTGACTGTGGCCCTACAAATACTGAGGTAAAAAAACTCACCAAATACTGAATGTGTGACTGTGACCCTACAAATACTGAGGTAAAAACTCACCAAATACTGAATGTGTGACTGTGGCCCTACAAATACTGAGGTAAAAAACTCACCAAATACTGAATGTGTGACAGGGGCCCTACAAATACTGAGGTAAAAACTCACCAAATACTGAATCTGTGACTGTGGCCCTACAAATACTGAGGAAAAAAACTCATTAAATACTGAACGTGTGACCATGGCCCTATAAATACTGAGGTAAAAACTCACCAAATACTGAATGTGTGGCCGTGTCCCTACAAATACTGAGGTAAAAAACTCACCAAATACTGAATGTGTGACAGTGGCCCTACAAATACTGAGGTAAAAACTCACCAAATACTGAACGTGTGGCCGTGTCCCTACAAATACTGAGGTAAAAAACTCACCAAATACTGAATGTGTGACAGTGGCCCTACAAATACTGAGGTAAAAACTCACCAAATACTGAACGTGTGGCTGTGGCCCTACAAATACTGAGGTAAAAAACTCACCAAATACTGAATGTGTGGCCGTGTCCCTACAAATACTGAGGTAAAAAACTCACCCACTACTGAATGTGTGACAGGGGCCCTACAAATACTGAGGTAAAAACTCACCAAATACTGAATGTGTGACTGTGGCCCTACAAATACTGAGGAAAAAAAACTCATTAAATACTGAACGTGTGACCATGGCCCTATAAATACTGAGGTAAAAACTCACCAAATACTGAATGTGTGGCCGTGTCCCTACAAATACTGAGGTAAAAAACTCACCAAATACTGAATGTGTGACAGTGGCCCTACAAATACTGAGGTAAAAACTCACCAAATACTGAACGTGTGGCCGTGTTCCCTACAAATACTGAGGTTAAAAACTCACCCAATACTGAATGTGTGACCGTGGCCCTACAAATGCTGAGGTAAAAATCTCACCAAACACTGAACGTGTGCACATGGCATGAGGTTACTTCTGTCAAAAAGCTTGTCAAACGCTAGCAGTGACCAGAAAGATTGTCAATGCACCTCAGAGTTGTCAGAGTAGCCATTCAAGATCATTATAACACTTCAATCACATGTGTACTATTTTGAATGAAGGTTTTTTGTGTTTGTTTTTCCACCATGTCAAAGCCACGAGTGGATTTTAAAGGAAGTGATACAATTAGGAAAGAACCTAAACTTTCCCATATTCACTTCTTGGTTAAAAAATATGTTTTCAACTTTGAATAAGTCTTTACTTAGCAAAAATGTTATATTCCATTTTGAACACCAGGGGGAGACATAGCAGCAGGTTATGACCCGAGTCTGAGCGTCTGGTAAATATTAGCTACATGACGTTGCAACAAAATGGAAAATTAATTAAAACACAAGACAGAAAGAAGACGGAGTCATTGTGGATCACTATTTCTTCCTGAGGAGTCTCAAATACTTTCGTAATACATATTAGGCATGATGTAGGAGTTTTGTAGCCAAGACATGACGATAAATTATATTATGCTGAAATCCAATATAAACAAATATATGTTTTTAAATGCATTTACAAAAGATCAAACAGACATTCACATAATTTGTGTTAACAAATCACAGAAACTAAAGTCAGGCTGAAGTTGTGTTCACATAGCAATTCACCACATTAATATTTTACTTTTTGTGCCAAAAGAGCTAATGTGCCTCATTAGAGAGAAGCAACAAACCAACAAATCATCTACATATGGTCTCACAATGGGTCTGAGGATCTCATCCCAATATCTAATGCCAGTTAGAGTACCTCTGGCTAGAACATGGAGGGCTGTGTGGCCCTTCAAAAAAATGCCTCCCCACACCATTACTGACTCACTGCCAAACTGGTCATGCTGGAGGATGTTATAGGCAGAACGTTCTCCACAGCATCTCCAGACTCTATCATATCTGTCATAAGTTTATTATTTTTTAATGATGCATTTTGAGTAGTCTGCCCTTTAACATGGTCAAACCTGGGTCCGCATTTGTTCTTACATCTGTCATATGTGCTCAGTGTGAACTTGCTCTCATCCGTGCAGAGCACAGGGTGCCAGTATCGAATCTGCCAATCTTGGTGTTCTCTAGCAAATGCCAATTGCTCTTCACGGTGTTGGACTCTAAGCACAACACTCTTGTAGACATCAGGCATTCATACCACCCTCATGGAGTCTGTTTCTGACAGCCTGAGCAGACACATGGATATTAGTGGCCTGCTGGAGGTCTATTTGCAGGGTTCAGGCACTACTCCTCCTGTTTCTCCTTGCACACAGGAGGAGGCAGCGGTCCTGTTTCTGGGTTGTTGAACTTCTACGGCCCCCCTCCACATCTCCTGGTGCACTGGCCTGTCTCCTGGTATCTGCTCGATGTCTGGACACTGTGCTGACAGACACAGCTAACCTTGCCACAACTCACATCGATGTGCTATCCTGGATGAGCTGCACTACCTGAGCAACGTCTGTGGGTTGTAGACACTGCCTGATGCTATCTCTAGGTGTCAGAGCAATGACAAAATGCAAAAGTGACCAAAACAACAGCCAAAAAGGATTAGAACAGAGAAGTGGTCTATCGTCACTATGAAGACACAGCTTTAGTCAATGCATGCCAGGGGTTAATGTTCTTAATTTGGCCAGATGTATTGACCTTTTGCTTGTTATCACATGCTTGCTAAGTCATTGTTTATTGCCAGACTCCGCGTAGTCTCCCATTGTCTAAGTTCGTGTATTGCTAAGTTAATGTAAATTACCTAACCCCTTCACCTCCTCTTTCAGAGACTTAAAAAGAAAAAAATTGTGTTGCGCCACCTGTGGATCTCTCCTGCCTTAAAAGCAGTAGTATTAAGAATAAACTAACCTTTGAAGCTTGTGCCAGATCCGCACAACCAGATTGTGAGTGTAGTTTATGGCTCAGGCCGCCAGCCTTGGATCTGTAGTGCTCCTGTATCCTCAATCACCTCTGCTCCTGGTCTCGTGTAGTCCACGCTCTCACTCCAGGGTTGGGTTAGGAAACTCCAGGTTGATCCATTAACCCTATCCCGCCTGCAGCTCTGTCACCGCTTTCCCCAAGGGAATTTGTATGATAGAATTCAGATAAAACATGCGGTTCTATAGTAGAGCGCAGGGATAATACGGGATACTTTAATCTTAATCTCCGTAACTTTATTCATAAAAAGCTCCAGACCACAACGCGTTTCGACGTACAGACGTCTTCCTCAAGCGGATGAGGAGCTAATAATAACAGACCATTATATACTTCCTCCAACCAATCAACCATCAATGCAGCCTCCCTGACAGCCGAAAGGTGGGAGGTTACATAATTTTAAGATAATTTAAGCAACAATTAAAAACCATCAGTTACATAACCAGTAAAACGAATAAGTATAATAATACGATGAATTTTTCTGTTGAAATAAATGATCATTTTGAAGCCATAATCACAATTCCCGAATCTCTATATTCTTCAGCTTAAGAGCAACAATATAATTCTACTATCCCTAGTTATGTTATTTCTTCATTACACTACTTTTCCAGGAGATGGTTACTTATTAAAATTTTTTTTTTTTTCTTATCCTTACAAGTCAAGCCTGTGCATACGATCAATTAAATGTAAATTCTGATGTTTATTACGGCCTCTCAGGGTTATTTTAGTAATCCCACTAATTATCTTTGTAATCATGAAAGATCCTTTCCAGGTCAGTCTTATAATCATGTCAGTAATCAGATATTTCCTATAATATTCCATAGATGTTGATGATTATTTGTCTTAGGCAATTTTTTTAATTAATTATTTATAACCACACACTAAAATAACAGTAGCACCTAAACTCCATCACCATTGCTCCTCTCATTTCCGATCCGTTCATTGATTTACCAATATTCCATAGATGTTGATGATTATTTATCTCAGGCAATTCTTTAAATTAATTGTTTATAACCACACACTAAAATAACAGTAGCACCTAAACTCCATCACCATTGCTCCTCTCATTTTCGATCCGCTCATTGATTTACTAATTACTCTATATTTAGTGCATATTCATCTATATTCTGTTGATAGTGATGATTATTGTATCAAGATTTTATCCAGCCCTTACTTCCGATTATTTCTTCTATGTTTTCTTTTTCATCTATTTTCAAGAAAAAATCCCAACCTGGGTTATAAGAGATCCACATTATTATTTAGTTCTTTTATAAGGATACCTCTATTTCTGTACGTCGAAACGCATTGTGGTCTGGAGCTTTTTATGAATAAAGTTACGGAGATTAAGATTAAAGTATCCCATATTATCCCTGCGCTCTACTATAGAACCGCATGTTTTATCTGAATTCTATCATACAAATTCCCTTGGGGAAAGCGGTGACAGAGCTGCAGGCGGGATAGGGTTAATGGATCAACCTGGAGTTTCCTAACCCAACCCTGGAGTGAGAGCGTGGACTACACGAGACCAGGAGCAGAGGTGATTGAGGATACAGGAGCACTACAGATCCAAGGCTGGCAGCCTGAGCCATAAACTACACTCACAATCTGGTTGTGCGGATCTGGCACAACCTTCAAAGGTTAGTTTATTCTTAATACTACCGCTTTTAAGGCAGGAGAGATCCACAGGTGGCGCAACACTATTTTTTTCTTTTCATTTGCATGGTCTACTCGGGTGGAGCGGTATCCGCATCATTGCAGTCTAGGATGGATCGCAACCTGTTGATACAAGGAGAGAGGAAATCAATCCCCCACCCCCCTTCCCTTCTGCATCAAGAAGGAAAGAAATAAGGATTTTACATAGGACTATAGAGAATAGGAAAGTCTTACCAAGCTTTAATGAAGAGAAAGGTTTGATTAAGGACTAATGAACTGTGAACATAGACTTTGATAATAATAAATATAATCGATTTCACTGGGAGTAGAATCGTTACAATAATCCTGGTAGTATTATTGTTCTAATAGTGAACATTTTTTTTATATAGTAATATTTTATATGAATTTTGTGATAATTTTTTATAGTAATATTTTATAGTATTTTTTAATAGTTATATAATTTGTACACATTATTATTTTATATATAATGTTGTTATATTTTATGTGAATAAGTATAAGAAAAAGAATAAGGGTATAGTTATACGATTGTTAAGGGATAAATAGATGAAGGGTTCGCTAAAATAATGGAATTCTATATAACAAACAGGGAAGGCCATAGGGAACTGTTGATAAGAGAAGCTGTGGAAGGAGATCAGAAAGAGGCAGCTGACACTAATGAGTCTAATACCGTGTTTTCCCGAAAGTAAGACCCTGTCTTACATTTTTTGGGGCCAAAAGTGGCCCTGTCTACTTTCGGGGGGTCTTATATTGGCAGCCCCAGACACTGCAGCCTCCCATCCACACACACCCACCCATACACATACAAACACACATACACACACACACACACATACAAACACACACACACATACAAACACATACACTTACAAACACACACACATACACACACACACATATACATACATACACACACTGCTTCTTACCGACTCCCTGCTGTCCTCGCTGTCCCCTGGTGTGTCCAGGCTCCTCCAGTGTCCTGCAGGTGCAGCCGCTTTGGAGCAGATGGGGTTAATCACAGCCTAACTTGCTGTGTGCCCCTGCTCAACTCTGCACAGCCCGGCTTGAGCTCTGATTGGCTCCCAGGAACCAGCGGGCGCGGCCAGATGACGTCCTGAGCTCTGATTGGCTCGTCATCTGGCCGCGCCCGCTGGTTCCTGGGAGCCAATCAGAGCTCGAGCCGGGCACACAGTTGACGAGTTGAGCAGGGGCACACAGCAAGTTAGGCTGTGATTAACCCCATCTGCTCCAAAGCGGCTGCACCTGCAGGACACTGGAGGAGCCTGGACACACCAGGGGACAGGTACCGGCCTTATATTCCCCAGCGCCCCCCCCCACAGGCGGCCTTACTTTCGGGGGGGGGCCTTATATTAGCAGACCCCCCCGTTCCCCCTACCCTGTCTTACTTTCAGGGGGGTCTTATTTTCGGGAAAAGACGGTAGTAAGCAGCAAATGAAAGATGAAGAAAGGAAACAACTCCAAATGATACTGAATGAATATGAAGGGAAATGTAGAATGGAGATTGTAAATAATATAGATGCGATGTATTTGAGGAAATATCTGCTTGAAAAAAGGGCACCAAAGAGATTGAAAATCTCACAAGGATCATCATTCCCACAGGATAGAGAATATACTGAAATTTGGGAAAATTATAAGATAGAATGCTCTATGGGTATGATACGAATATTGTTACAAAAAAGACTCTCTCTGGCTGAAAAAGCCATGCAGGAAATGATTACGTTACGTTCCGCTTTGGATAAATACATGCATACTATAGAATATAAGGAGTTTAGGTACCTTTACACGCCGCCACAACAGGATGGATACCAACTGCTACTTCACGTGCACGAGCACGGCCAAACGGTTACAAACGGGAAACGCACCGTCTTTACACGCCGCCACAAGGTGCGCTACGCGACGCTACATCTACAGCTAGCTACATCGCCGGGTGTCTCAAGTAGCCATCTGTAGCTCATTTACACACCGCTACAAACAGCTACTATGGGCGTACCTGGTGCAGCAGGGACAGCACATAGGCGTGCTACAATTGTGGATTACGAGACGTCCGTACGCTGATAGGACAAATCAATAATACCATGATTGGCCAGGCATCGCAGGAGGCTGATTAATACTTGACGCTCGAGCAATTGTGTAGTGTGACTCGTCAGCTCCTTAAATATGCCGCCCTGTGCGGCGACAACCAATCGCAACGCAGGAGCTTCCTCCAATGATCGCAGATGGGGCGCGGTAACACGGAGCCTGGGTGACGCCTTAGCTACATTGCAGCTACATCGCCGGGTGTCCACAGTTCCCTTCTGTGGGTTCTTTACACGCCGATACAGCTCGCTACAATCGGCGATGTAGCCATCTGTTTATGGGCAGTGCACGGATACAGATGTATCTGTAGCCGGCTGTGTCGTCCCGTCTTCAGACGCCGCTACTACGGGCGATATTGGCGCCACAAGCTACATTTGTAGCCTGTAGCGGGTTGTATGCATCCTGTTGTAGCGGCGTGTAAAGGTACCTTTTGATCTTAAATTGAAAGTTAGATTGAACAAATTGGAGGAAGAAACTATAAATAGGAAAGGTGCAAAATTTTTAAGGATACAATAGCAGAAAAAAGCGCAGATAAAGACTGCACCCATAGAAATAATGGATATAAGTACCAACAGTGAAGAAGATAGTACAACTAAGAATATACCACAAGGAGGATTAGAGGAAGAAAAATATACTAAAGAATTTTGTGAGGTTCTGAAAACGGTTAAACAAAGAGATCATTATGAATCTTACAAAAAAACCTTAAACAAAGTGAACAAAAATGAGGAAGATTTAAAGATGAAAAAGAATAAGAAAGAGGGAACAACCAGTAATAAGAACATGAAAGAAAGAAATAAAGAAATAAAAGAAATAAATGGAGAAAATATCATTATAGAAGAAAATGTTAAAGACAACAGTATAGAAACAAACAAGAAAAAGAAGAAAAAAGGCGAAAAGAAGATGAAAGAAAATACAAAAGGGTTGGCTAAAAAGAAAGAAAAACAAAGAGGGATTAATAATAACAAAAATGAATCTAAAAAGAACAACACACTAAATTCTTCTAGTCCTGGGAAGATTGAAAATAAATTGGATGGAAATATAGACCACAACTCACATAAAGAGATAATTACACAGATGGCAGATTATAATGAATCCTTTGAATTGTTCACAGTGCACAATACTTTTAATACACAACGGTCACAGTCACAAGGATCACTTATAAACGTACTAGATGAAACTATATATCAAATTTTACCTGAGTCACCGAAGATAACAACTTCACTTGAAGAAACAAAATTAGAAATAAATAAAACACGAAATGCACAAAATGAAAGCATAGGGAATGAGATACAAGAATTAGATTGGGAATCCACTAATGAGTGTAAGGAAGATAATAATGATGTAATAGAAACTGAACAGAGGGTATTGCGAAATAGGAAAATCACCCAATTTTTTCAAGTGGTATCGGGAAGAAAATCAAAAAGGAAAAGAGATACAGAGGATGCAGAGGAAGCGGGAGCCAAAAACGACAATCTTTCCCCAAAAGAAGACTTAGTGCAGAAGAAAAAAACAAAAATGGATTAAATCCAGAGATAGTAATTAAAAATAAAGTTGATAATACAGATCAGTAAGAAATTAGGAAAGACATGGAGATTGTAGATAATGGTATATTCAATATCTCGGGAATAGAACTTACATATGATGAGATAAAACTATTGGAATAAGGACTATCTTTTTGTCCCAATGCAAAGGTTAATCCCTTTGAATTATATATTGATTTCAACGAATATATGAGGAAACTCACTGTTAAAAGGCACTTTTTACTACAGGGAATACAAAGAAAAAATAGGAGAATTGAAAATGATGCGATGAATGATCAAGGAGAAAACCTGGAGAAAGAATATATACATGTAAATCCAAAGATGACAAGTAACTTTTATCCATTGCACCATAGGGGTCCACACCTGGAAACCTTTCAGCACTTAGTAATGAAAGAAATTCGAACTTTTAAAAATAACTATAAAAAGGACAATCTTACTAAGGAAGAAAGAATAGCAATGAAAAATTTTAAAGAAAATCACAATTTAGTGATAAAAAAAGCTGATAAAGGTGGAGGAACGGTCATAATGAATAGGGAATGGTACTGTAAAAAAGGGAACAACATGTTGGCAGATGAAGAATACTATGAAACACTACTGACAGATCCGATGAACACTGTCTTTCAGGAGTATGAGAAAATAATTAAAAAGGCCAAGATAGAGGGTGTTTTGAATAAAAAAGAATATCAGTTTTTGAATATAAAGAGATTTGTGAAGTCACACTTTTATTTTTTACCTAAGTTACACAAGGACTCAGTTGACCCCCCGGGACGCCCTATCATTTCTGGAGTGAATTCTTTAACGAGTAATTTATCGCACTATATTGATTTATTTTTGCAGAAGTATAATTTAAAGCTGGACTCATACTTGAGAGACTCATCCCAATTAATAGGGCAAATAAAGAAAATCCCTAATATACCAGGTTGTATACTCTTGACGCTAGATGTGAGTGCCCTGTACTCTAATATCCCCCACAATTTAGGGTTAACAATAGTAGAACAGTTCCTAAATGAAGATTTGGAGATGAAGGATAAACAAAGAGGTTTCCTATTGGAGGGTATAAGATTTGTTCTTGAGAATAACATTTTCACATTTGAAGAATCAATATATAAGCAGATAAAGGGTTGTGCAATGGGGGCTCGTTTCGCCCCCAGTTATGCAGGTCTTTACATGGGGGCATTTGAAAAAATTGTTATACTTGAATCCCCGCTTTATAATAAGCAAATCTTATTCTATAGAAGATTTATAGATGATCTATTTATAATATGGAGGGGGACTGAGGAGGAGGCTCGAGTTTTTACAGTAAACCTGAATAAAAATAACTGGGGTCTTAAATTTACAGCGAATACTTCATGCTCAGCCATTCAATTTTTAGATCTTTTGATTAGTATAGATGAACAAGGAAAGATGAGTACATCAACCCATTTTAAAAAAGTGGATGTCAATAGCTATCTGAGCTATAAAAGTGGACACCTCCCTAAATGGATCAAAAAAATCCCATATGGCCAATATTGGCGTATTAGAAAGAACTGTACCCTGAATAATGAATACAAAAAAGAGGCAGCAATTCTAAATAAACGTTTTAAAGAAAAGGGATATCCCAAAGGTCTACTGGCTGATGCATATAAAAAATGCAAAGAATTAACACAAGAGGATTGCATTAAGTAAATAGAGGATCATCAGAAGGATAAAAGAAGTCCCAGAATAAAAGGAAATACTAAAGAAAAAGAATACAGCAATAACCTTATAACAACATATAGCCAATCACATAAGAACATCTATGGAATTTAAAAAAAATACTGGTTCATCCTAAAAGAAGATCCGATATTATCCAAGTGCATAACTGAGAAGCCAGTAATAATTTTCAGGAAGGGAAGAAGCCTGTAGACTATAGTGGCACCAAGTAAATTGAGAAAAGTAAAATCAGCAGAAGCATGTAATAGGCTGGGCTTACAGAGAGAACCAGGTAGTTTCAAATGTGGCTCCATAAGGTGTAAATGCTGTAAAAGCATAGGTCAAGGTGATAAAATATTTAAATCTAACACAACTAATGAGATTTTTACTATGAAACAATAGTTGAATTGTAGATCAAGTTTTGTAGTCTATCTCATAGAATGTCCTTGCGGACAGCAATATGTAGGCAGGACAATACAGTGTATGCAAGCTAGGCTCAACAAACACAGAGCCAATATTAAAAAAGGCTTCATGGCACATAGTGTTTCCTGTCACTACACACAGGTGCATGACAAGGACCCCACTAGTTTGAAATTGATAATAATTGACCAAATCGAAGAAGGGATATATAACAGAATGTCAGCTCTCTGTAAGAGAGAATCATTCTGGATATATAAATTGGGTACATTAACACCCGAAGGCCTCAATTTACCGTATATACTCGCGTATATATATAAACTCGCGAGTTTTTCAGCCCAAAAATTGCCGCCCCCCCGCCCGCCACCATCAGTATACATGCGCCCCCCCCCCCCCTATCAGTATCCAGGGCCCCCCCTTGCAGCCCAAACCTGTAAAGGAAGATCCTTATACTTACACCTGCGCCCGCCGCCGTCCCTGCTCTGCACCGCGCTCCTCCATCTTCTTCCGTCTTCCTCCTCGGTCGCACAGGCAATGACTCGCACAGGCAATGACGTCATTGCCTGTGCGACCGAGGAGGAAGACGGAAGAAGATGGAGGAGCGCGGTGCAGAGCGGGGACGGCGGCGGGCGCAGGTGTAAGTATAAGGATCTTCCATTACAGGTTTGGGCTGCAAGGGGGATCCCTGGATACTGATAGGGGGGGGGGCGCATGTATACTGATGGTGGCGGGCGGGCGGCCAGTATACCCCTGGGGCTGCTGCCATGTATACCCCTGGGGCTGCTGCCATGTATACCCCTGGGGCTACTGCCATGTATACCCCTGGGGCTGCTGCTATGTATACTCCTGGGGCTGCTGCTATGTATACTCCTGGGGCTGCTGCTGTGTATACTCCTGGGGCTGCTGCTGTGTATACCCCTGGGGCTGCTGCTATGTATACTCCTGGGGCTGCTGCTATGTATACTCCTGGGGCTGCTGCTGTGTATACCCCTGGGGCTGCTGCTGTGTATACCCCTGGGGCTGCTGCTGCTGTATATACCACTGGGGCTGCTGCTGTAACACTGCTGGGGCCTGTATATACCACTGGGGGGGCCTGTATACCACACTGCTGGGGGCTGTATACCTGTGCTGAGGTCCACCCTCGGCTTATACACGAGTCAATAGGTTTTCCCAGGTTTTGGGGGCAAAAGTAGGGGGTCGGCTTATACACGAGTATATACGGTAACAATAGAAAAACCGACGAAATAGAGGTATCCTTATAAAAGAACTAAATAATAATGTGGATCTCTTATAACCCAGGTTGGGATTTTTTCTTGAAAATAGATGAAAAAGAAAACATAGAAGAAATAATCGGAAGTAAGGGCTGGATAAAATCTTGATAAAATAAAATAATCATCACTATCAACAGAATATAGATGAATATGCACTAAATATAGAGTAATTGGTAAATCAATGAGCGGATCGAAAATGAGAGGAGCAATGGTGATGGAGTTTAGGTGCTACTGTTATTTTAGTGTGTGGTTATAAACAATTAATTTAAAGAATTGCCTGAGATAAATAATCATCAACATCTATGGAATATTGGTAAATCAATGAGCGGATCGGAAATGAGAGGAGCAATGGTGATGGAGTTTAGGTGCTACTGTTATTTTAGTGTGTGGTTATAAATAATTATTTTAAAGAATTGCCTGAGACAAATAATCATCAACATCTACGGAATATTATAGGAAATATCTGATTACTGACATGATTGTAAGACTGACCTGGAAAGGATCTTTCATGATTACAAAGATAATTAGTGGGATTACTAAAATAGCCCTGAGAGGCCGTAATAAACATCAGAATTTACATTTAATTGATCGTATGCACAGGCTTGACTTGTAAGGATAAGAAAAAAAAAAAAAAATTTTAATAAGTAACCAACTCCTGGAAAAGTAGTGTAATGAAGAAATAACATAACTAGGGATAGTAGAATTATATTGTTGCTCTTAAGCTGCAGAATATAGAGATTCAGGAATTATGATTATGGGAACAAAATGATCATTTATTTCAACAGAAAAATTCATCGTATTATTATGCTTATTCGTTTTACTGGTTATGTAACTGATGGTTTTTAATTGTTGTTTAACTTATCTTAAAATTATGTAACCTCCCACCTTCGTCTGTACGTCGAAACGCGTTGTGGTCTGGAGCTTTTTATGAATAAAGTTACGGAGATTAAGATTAAAGTATCCCGTATTATCCCTGCGCTCTACTATAGAACCGCATGTTTTATCTGAATTCTATCTTTCAGAGACTTAGTCATGACTCAAAAGGAAATTACATATGCAGCTGGAAATCCAGCCACTAAGAGCACAATCCTGGAAGACAACAATGCCCTGAGATGAATGCTCATGATATATAAATTGGTTTATATTATTATATGAATTCAGCCTAGAATTCTAGGATTTGGCTGACTACATAAGGAAGATGCCAAGGTTGGCAAAATTCTGTCATCTGGCTATGCTCAGTCAGCTTCCTAAGCTTGTCTCTATTACTTTCTCGGTGGGTGCCCATGAAAAGTGAGGTGCTGCTGGAATAGAGTAAGTGGCATTGGAAGTCATGAAGGCACAAAAATTCTAAGCCCTGATGAGCCAGTGGAAGGGCGAGACTCTGTTGCATGTTACATTCTGTGTTTCGCTTGGTTATTTGTTATATGCCTTTGACTGTTGGAGAATTTGGGTGTTCAGTTGGGATGAGCCCTGGTCCATGTGGTCTTTTTAAAGGCGGCTGGGCTAGCAGGCAAGAGCACCCACTGACCCCCGTGTCTCCACAGTTACCACATGCAGAAAAACTCCTTTATAAGGGGTGTCTTGATAATGGTCGATCATTTCTGTTGTCTGTTCCATTTGCAGAACAGCAGGAGAAATTGATTCACAATCAGTGTTGATTCATAACTGGACATGCTGATTTCACAGAAGTGTGATTAATTTGAAGTTACATTGCGATGTTTATGTGTTCCCCTTTAAAAAGTCCCCTCAAAAAGTTGATATGTTTCATTAATTCAATACATAATGTGAAATGCATATACTACACAGAGGCAAACAGAGTGATCTATTTCAAGTGTTTATTTCTGTAAATGTTAATGATAATGGCTTAGCCAATGAAAACCCAAAAGGAAAATTAAAGTAGGGAGGATAAAGGATTAACAACTATGCTGCTGTATTCCATGAGACATCAAGTGGTGAATATAATATTGATATTTTAGTCAACACATTCCAGGGCTCCCTGAAACGCCCTGAAACATGGCAATATGATAAGGTAAAAATGTTTATACCGTGTTAGCCAGTAGATAGAAAAATATTAGAATCTGAGAGTCCTCAGTGGTTGATACCTTTTAATGGCTAACTGAAAAGATTGTAAGAAAGAGCAAAGCAAGCTTTCGAGGCACTATGGTCTCTTAATCAGGCTAATAATGACACAAATTCTGAAGACACACACATACAGTACATACATATGCAGGGTAGGATGATGCAGTGAGTACGACATGTGGCGTAAAGCAGAAAATAGTAGTCAGTCTTAGGAGGGGGAGAGGAGCTGGGGAGGTAAAATCAAAGTTCCAAGATAAGAGACAGAGATAGTATTATTGTTCTATATTAGTGGTTGGTCGAGACCTGAAAATTCCTCAATTAATGTAAAAAACCTTAAATCCATGCGAGACATTTATTCCTGCTTTAATTTTAAAAAAATGTCATCATGAGTTTATATTCCCACACTCTTCTGTCTTGCTGTGATCTGAAGTTACCTTTTATAGGATTAGTATTTTCATATCCAATATTGTGTGATCAGGTCTACAGAAATTTCTAGTCAATCACCGAAACAGGATATTAAACTCAGAAAAAAATCACCCGCTCGTAACCCACCATCAAGGGCCCTCACGCTTGCCAGTCCTAACCATATGTTATCCAAATGCTTGATTAGTTGAAAACAACCAAACATTTAAAAATCACCGAAACAGGACATTAAACTCAGAAAAAAATCACCAAAAATCAGCCAGGTCAAATATCCATTGCACCAAGCAGCAGGCTGCCAGGACCCCTGGGAGGTAACACAGATGTCTGAATACCGGTGCTCAGTCCCCTGCAAACCAAGCAATGAGGGCGGTTGTGGCAACTGTGTCCAGCCATGCTAACAAAGAAGAGACTGGTGGTATCTACAGACACCAGGTCACCAAAAGAGCGTCAGTCACACATGTACATGTGAAGCACAGTGTCAGAGCCAAGCCTGTTGGTCACACACCCTTGCCATAAGGCCAGGTGGGCGGCTACGCACCAATACATGCATCACAAATGACAGACGCCCCCCAGAGGGCTCAATCTCAAACTGCAAAAGGATAAAAAGATGCAACAAACACTATAGATAAAAATGTGAAGTGTTAGTGTATACTTTGGCCAAAATAACGTAAGCTGGGTGCAATGCATGCCCGGACTGATAGGCAGGAGGGGTGGGACTTTCCAGAGGGGCCGCCCACTGGTGGGCTGCGTGCGCCGCCTGCTCCTCCAGCCACAGGCCTGCTACTTTAATCATCTGCTGCCAAGTGGCTACGGTATTAAGGGGTGGGGCCATTGACATGAATGGGGTGGGACCATTTGCCCAAAGCAGGGTCCCACTTTGACCAATCAGGATCGACAGGTCACTATCTTCATCACATTCCAGATTCCTCCCTGAGCTAATCATGTGACCCCTGATGCCTCCCCTCTATGTGACATCATCACAAGTCCTGCTATATGTGATTATTATGTCTGTGTCTTTCTTTCTTTCTTTCTTTCTTTCTTTCTTTCTTTCTTTCTTTCTTTCTTTCTTTCTTTCTGTCTGTTTGACAGTGTCCGTATGTCTGTCTGTGTGTCTGTCTCTAAAGAACACAAAACTTTATATACAGGTCCACACTACATGCTGTATTAGTGTGGACCAGTATATACAGTCATATGAAAAAGTTTGGGCACCCCTCTTTATCTTACTCTTTTTTTTTTTGTTTAAAATTTGCAATCCTTATTCCTTGTTGCACTGGACCATAAGACGCACCAAGCTTCTGCTGTGAGTGTCAGATGATGCTGTTACCATTCTACTAGCCTTTAAATATACCCATTACCCTTCAGGTGCTGTTGTTGAAAAAGTTTAGTCTCTACTCTGACCTTGTGCTGTGTGGATGCAGAGCTGTGGTGGAGTGGGAATACTGTTCCTTTCCCTGGGTGGAGATGAAAAGGTGTTAGCCAAGGGCTGGATAGGAGCAGGGCAAGGTTGGCTGCCCAGACATCTCCTCCTTTAGGGGTAACTCTGGGATCAGGGTCATGTAGGGAACCACAGTCTACAGGATCAGACCAGCTTCCATGATTCCCTCAGCCTATCTCTGCCTTCCCGCTGCTACTCTGCCTGTGTGCTATTCTCACCACTGTGACAATGAGTATGTTTCTCTTACTATGGTGCTGGGCCTATTTACCACATATCAATTTGCATATAGCAAAATACTTGAAGAGGTCATGTTGCCTTATGTTGAAGAGTAAATGCCCTTTAAATGGGTGTTTCAACAAGACAATGACCCTAAACACACCAGTAAATGAGCAAAATCTTGGTTCCAATCCAACAAAATAAAGGTTATGGAGTGGCCAGCACAATCCCCGGACCTTAAACCGATACACCATTTGTGCAGTGCCATGAAAAATGCCGTTTCTAATGCAAAGCCAACAAATGCAAATAAATTGTGGAATGTAATCAAAAGCATCCTGGGCTGGAATAACAGTCGACAGGTGCCAGAAGTTGGTTGACTGTGCAAAAAAGATGTGAAGCAGTTCTAAAAAACTGTAGTTATACAGTGTAAACTGTAAACTGTAGTTATACAATTAAATGTTAGATTAGTGATTCACAGGAATGCTAAATCCTAAAAAAAAAATTACATAATTTGAGTTTGGAAAGATAAATGCAGACACTATTTTTTTGAACGGCCCTATGTTCATTTTTTGTTATTTTCTGTTAAGTAGTTAAAAATTATTTAGTAAACAGTGTGCAATGTTCCCAATGCATGGAACTTAAAACAATTGTAAAGATTTTTTGCACACACTGCTATTTTTTTGAACACACCTGTATATGAATTTATACGTACAATATACAGTAAATCTCACAGAAAACAGAGACATAAGATCAGTTTGTTTCCACGTAGTATTTTCATACTAAAAAACGTTCACCATACAAAAACCACTATATAAGGGCAAAATAATGGTACCCCACCATTGTATCTGAATATACTCTCCAAGTGCAGTGTATGAATAACACCACACAAAAGAGGCAAACACCACCACATAACTCCATGACAATATATTACCAGCATATACAGTGGTGACCAAATAATTCCATTATTTTAATCATTGAAAGCAACCACAGTGCTAGCTCTAATACTATCATTAGTACAGTTAAGGCCCCCTATATATTGATGTGATCGACCAACACTGTAACGTGTATTGGGGTGCCAGCCAACTGATCGCTGAGAGAGATTGTCATTAGGCATGTTCACCTGAAGATAAACTGCTGGAAGAAATGTCCGTCGGGGGCTTTCCCATAGATTACATTACACAAGTGTTCGGTCGAGCAAGCACTCCTGTGTGTGGGAGAAAAGGCCAAGATGGCAGTTGGACGAGTCACGGTTTGGCTCACTGTCTTCAAGGGATAGGTGAGGATACAGTAGGTAAAGAGAGAGGACCCTGCCTATGAGGGCTCACAGTCTGCAAGGGATGGGTAGGAGAGGCTAGAGCTGGTCATGCGGCAGTTGGTGGACTGAGGGTTACAGCGGGGTCTTCAAGTTACTTTTCTTTTGAAGGTTTCCATGCCAATGAGCTATAATAATATAACCAATATGGCAGCTAGTTAGTTAGTCCTGCACAATATTAGTTATTTAATGGAATGCTGAAATATCATGTGGAGACATAAAAAAAAATCGCAAGATGTAGTCTAATCATAAATGGACAACAGTTCATATTAACAGATTAAAATGGGTCATCCAGTGTAAAAAAATACGGTAACTCATTAGCTTTCCCCATGGTAAGTTATAACTCAGGGTACCTTTACACGCCGCTACAACATGGTGGAAACAACCAGGTAGATGAGAGAAATGTATCTTGCAACCGGAGGTAGCGGCGTGTGAAGACGGTTGTTTCTACCCGTCACTTGCGGCACCTGTTTCAGAGCCGAGCTCTAAAACAGGTTGATTTCAAGGCGATGGTTACGGCCTGTATCGGCGTGTAAATAAGGAACAGAAGGGTTGTTTCGACACCATGCTATCTACCTGGGGCGTGACACAGGCTCCGGGATAACACGCCCCATCAGCGATCATTGGTGGAAGCTCCTGCGTTACGATCGGTAGACGCTGCATAGGGCGGCATATTTAAGGAGCTGACCAGTCACACTACACAATTGCTCGAGCGTCATGTATTAGTCAGCCTCCTGTGCTGGCTGCCCAATCATGATGTTATTGCTTTGTCCTATCAGCGTACGGAATTCTCGTAATCCACAATTGTGGCACGCCTATGTGTTTTCCCTGTTGCCTTTGTTCTGCCCATATTACCTTGTTATAGCGGCGTGTAAATGAGGTAAGGTGAGCTACAGAAGGTAACTTCTGGCACCCGGCGGTGTATCCAGAGATAGATGTAACCTTCTGTAGCGCACCTTGTTGCGGCGTGTAAAGGTGGTGCGGGTACCGTTTTCAACCGTTTGTGCGTGCTCGTGCACGTGAAGCACCCGGTTGTTTCCACCATCCTGTAGCGGCGTGTAAAGGTACCTTTAGTGATCGGTGGGGATACAATAGTCCAGAACAGCATAAAATCAACGGAATAGAGCACTTTTATTTCAGTTCAAAGTGGACTGGCAGGCTGGATCCCCGACCACTGCGTTATTGTTTTCTCTATGGGGTTTCTGGAAATAAGGTATATGAATGGAGCAGTCGTTGAGCAGGCGTGCTGCAGCTGCTAACAAGGATGAAAATGTTTAGTTCTGTTTTGGTGTGAGTCCAAATAGTCAGACTCCTAGCAAACAATGAATTATTACCTTGTCCTAGGGATAGCTGATAAAAGGAGGGTCTGCTGGAAACAAGCTAAGGACTGAATTACAAGCATTTGGCAGTGAAGTACTTATGTATAGTGTTTACTTCAGTCTGTCACTGAAGTCAGTACAGTATTCTAGTGCTCCTACATGACTTTACCCTTGTGCTAAAATAAATAGCTAAGAGGCCAAGGTCTAGATATAGCCCTAATACACATTAGCAGATGGCAGCACAGTCTTCCAACTTCTAATAAAGCATAGATACTGTACACTCCTCAGCATTGAAATAAGAAGGAAAAGTCATGGAATAGTGGAAATCACTGGACCAATAGAAATAGCAATGATATGAAAATGATGAAGGAATGAAAGCCTATAATATCAAGCTCCACACCATGGTTGTCTGATGAATCTTCTGCGATGCTGGATGCTCATGGGCAAATTAAAAGATCCACTGCTGGAAGCAATTGCCAATAAATGTCCTAGATGTGCTTGATGCAAGACAAATCCAAAGATGCTGCAAACCATCGTATAAAGTTTAAAGGGGTTGTCCACAACTAGGACAATAGGTTCTGATTCCACGTCTCCCTCAAGAAAAATAAAAAAGCGGGGGCGTGGCCTGACCGTCGATGCGGGAGGCCGCATAGCGCGGGAGCTCCAGACCTGGGGACTCTAAACCGGCTCACAGAGTAGCACCTACGGTGCCCCGAACTCCCCAATAGTGTTCTGCCATTGCCGGACTGGGTATAGAGTGGATGGGGAAGTCGAGGACTGGCTCCCGCGATCCCCCGAGGCGCATCATCGACTTCTTCGCCTGCCCGCAGCAACAGCCAGCACACAACTCCAAGATGGCGCCGCCTTCTCCCCGCACCGTCCGCACTGCCCGGCGAGGCTCCCAGCCCTCCGTGAGTGCTTCTTCTTCTACAGACTTGACAGATGCTCCGGTCACTGTGGGTATGTTGCTGGATATGTTGGGGGCCCTTCGATCCTTACATCAGGAGATTATGCGGCTCATGCTGGCTGATATGAGGGGGGAGATTGAGGAGCTGGGAAGCTGCACGGACCGGCTGGAGCGCAAAATGGCCGAACTGGTCAAATCCCACAATGAGCTGTAGGACGCTCATGAGGATCTCCAAAGAGTGGCTGCTAAAACCCATTCTAAATCCCTGGACCTGGAGGACAGGTCCAGGAGGAATAATGTGAAACTCAGGGGCGTAGATGAAGCTGTATTGGCAGTAGACCTGAAAACATTCCTCCAGGACTTTATAATGGCGGTCCTGCCACAAGTTAGTAGGAAGGATATTGCAATTGACCGCATACATCGTATTCCTAAGGGTGGATTCACGTTGGCGTTCCCCTCCGCAGTGTTCTGCGGAGGGGAAACGCCATGTGAGCGCAGCCACCGCAAGCACCTATGTTTATAATGGGGAAGCACGATGCTGCGCTTGACTGCGCATGACCGTGCGCTCCCATTCATTTGCCTGTGTAATTTGTACGCATGCGCATGCTTGCGTAAAAATCATACATTGTCGTCCGCACCAGGAACGTGACATGTCGTGTTCCTGGTGCGGACGAGAGAGTGTGATTAGTACGCAAGCATGCACATGCATACAAATCACACAAATGAATGAGAGCGCACGGTTAAGCGCAGTCAAGCGCAGCACCGTGCGTCCCCATTATAAACATAGGGGCTTACGGTGGCTACGCTCACATGGTGATTCCCCTCCGCAGCGTTCTGCGGAGGGGAATACCAATGTGAATCCACCCTAAACCAGCTAACCTGGGGACATCGGTTCCAAGAGACGTGCTTGCACGTATTCACTTTTTTGAATTAAAAGAAGAATTCCTCCAAGCTCTGCGTGAGGAGCCATCTCTTCCAGAAAAATTCAACCATATCTCTGTGTACCCGGATGTGTCACCTGGGACACTGGTCCTGCGTAAGGCCTTCTTGCCATACACCAGTGTGCTGAGAGAGAAAGGAATTGTGTACCGATGGGGTTAACCGATGAAACTCCTCATCTGCAAGAATGGATCGGTCTCTACTTGCCTCTCCCCATCCCAAGCAGGAAAACTCATGTCCCAATGGGGTTTAATTTCACCTGGCTCTTCTGCAGGAAAGGATTCCCCAAGACCTGTTGGTTGTGGCGGTGGTGGACATCACATTGACCCTGAATGGGGGGATGCCTAGGTGCTAAACTGCTCAGACTGTCCCTGGCTCCTTTCCTATATGGAACTTTTTTGCTGAGTTTACCGTTTGCTGGTTATCCACTCAGCGTACTGCCCCTTTAAGTGACTTTTGATCACTTATTAGTTCAGGGTTCCCCTGAACGGGTTTGTTTGTATTTATGCTGTTCGTTGTTGGTTTCCTTTGTTTGTCTCCCCCGATCCCTTCCCCTCCCCCTCTTCGACCTCACCAGCTTGGGACAACTTATACATTTACTTGACTGCTGTTGTAATAGATTGCGTTTCCTTTTTATCTCAATGTATTTTTATTGAAGAATTAAATCATATAAACAGAAGCATGGTATCATGACAATGCACTCATCCATTTTTGTTTAGAATGGGGGAGAGGTAAGGAAGGGACGGGGGGGGGATATAGGGGGGGAAAAGATATAAAATAATAAACAACATCACTTTGCATTCCTACTTACAAACTTGCTATATTTAGGTACAACAGAAAGATACTGAGTAACGCATAAAGCGAAGTACCAAAGAGTCACATGGGTATTAATATCCTCTGAACACGCAACTATGCTAATGTAAACCAACTCCCGGTTAGTAGGGTGGGATAAGGGCAGCAAGAGGGTAAGAAGCCCAGATGTGCCAGTCGTCTCTAGTACGTTTCTTAGCAGAGTTATTAAGGGCTAAATGATACTCATAACTGAAGATCGAGTTGATTCTATCAGACACTTCAGAGATGGAGGGGGAAGAGGGGGGCTTTCGTTTTGCTGCAATACCTAATCTGGCTGCCGTTAAGACATATGTCAGGGTCTTGCGAAAAATTAGGGGGAAGGTTAGTAGGGGCTTCAGCCGTTTATCTCCTGTTCCGGCAGGACAGCACCATTATCTCCCCGGGATTCTGAACGAGGTGAAGTAGAGTTACTAGTACGAATAAAGTTCCATTCCTTCATCATCTTCCCAAGTCTTGATGGTGAAATAAAAGACTGCCTGGAACCTTTATATCGGAAGTTAATCCGGACCAGAGAACCCCAGTTGTATTGGATACCCTTATCCCATAGGACTTGACAGTAGGGAGAGAATTCGCGTCTCTTAGCCAGGGTACCAGGTGACAGTTCCGGGAAGACTGACAGGTTCTTAAAGACATCTGGGAGCTGTGGCTTATGCCGCATGGCTTGCAGTAGCAAATCCTTAGCCTTCGGAGAAGAAAAACATACCAAGATATCCCTGGGGACATCTTTATGTAAATGCGTGGACTTAGGCAGTCTCTAGACTTTGTTGATGGACAGTACTGCTATAGGAACCTCAGGGAAAGCAGACTGAAGGAGTTTAGTGATTGTGGGCTGAATATCACCCTCCTCCACATCTTCAGCCACTCCTTTGATTTTTATATTCCTTCAGCAAAGCTTATCTTCTAGATCCCCTATTTTGGAATGCAGGGATTGTACATCAGAGTCCATAACACCATAATCATCTGCTGGTTATGTGCAGATGCATAGTCCACGATCTTATGCTCCAGGTTGCGGGTCCTCTCTCCTAGTGCCGCCATATCCTCTCAAAGTTCCCCCAACAGCCCCCTCATGTCATCCTGTAAGAACTTGCGGAGAGATCCCAGCAGGTTCCGCAGGCATTTCTGGGTTACAAGGCGTCCTCCTCTCCCCTCTCATTAAGTCCCTCTGAGTTGTGGGAGGCGCGGAGAGAGTGTCCTGGTGTCTCTGCCGCCGGCGGCATGTTGGAGGAGAGCGCGGGCGGGCAGTCTGCAGAGAAGAAGTCTGTTACCTTCTGTAATGGTTCACTGCGGCGGGACGAGGCTCTCGGCATCATGGAACCCGGCTGCAGGTAATAATCAAGGCGTGAGGCAAGGGGGAAGCCCGCAGAAGCCGCAAATCGCCGTTATAAGGCACTGCCTGAGGAGCTCCTTCACTATGCGTCCTGCTCCATCGGTTCCAGGACATGCCCCCCCAGCGTTTCCTTCTTTCTCAACTATGAGTATTTCATTATACTCCATTAATGTAAATGGCCTTAACTCGCCGAGCAAGAGTTCATTAGTATGGCGCCAGCTTGCCAAAACCCACCATGATATAATCTGCATCCAAGAGACCCATTTGCTTGACCGTGACAATGTGAGAATGTATTCCGGTCTCTATCTGTACCAATTTTTTACAAATAGCAACATTAAAAAAAGCAGGGGTTGGCATTTTTTTAAGCAAAAACAAACGGTAGCATTTCAGCTTGTCAGCTCTGTTAGTGATCCTCAAGGCAGATTTATAATACTCTCATGTTTATAATTTATAATACTCTCTTATTAATAATATCCCCTATACGGTAGCCTCCATCTATGCTCCTAACTCTGGCCAAATAACATTTTTAAGAGCCTTTCTGCACACACTAGCTCCCATCCAGCATGGTTATAAATTAATTGCAGGAGATTTTAACATCCCTATTTCTAAGACCTTAGACTGCTCAGTCCCCTCCATTTCCAGGAACGAAGTAGGCCCTCTTATGAAATCCCATCATTTTCTCGATATATGGAGGTACCTCCACTGTGAGGAGCGACATCACACCTACAGCAGGATTGACTATGTACTGGTGGATGACGTTGCTCTCCCTCATTGTGTCTCTGCAAGCATAGGTAATATTTCCTGGTCGGATCACGCTCTTGTCACAGTTACTGTGGAGGAGCCGTTGGCTGTTAGACCCCCCTCACAATGGCGCCTTAATGAATACCTTTTGTCTGACCACATTAACGTACATCTTATTGAGCAATACCTTACGGAATTTTTTTCCACCAATGATACGGGTGACGTCTCGGATGGACTCCCTGTGGTTCGCCCATAAAGCAGTGGTGTGTGGAGCCTTCCTTAAAATTGCTGCGGTAACCAAAATCAAATTCAACTCATCCCTCCAGACTGCGTTAACGGCCCTTAACCTTCTAGAATCCCAACATAAACAAGCTCCCTCCCAGCAAGTACTGACGGACCTAACTAGAACTCGTCTACAAATTCGTCGCCTCCTTCTTTGCAAGGCGGAAAAAGATATAAAGAAGACTAAAGCTAAATTCTACTCCATGGGGGACAGAGCAGGTTCATTACTGGCCAGACAGATTAAAAGGAAGGAAACGCAATCCAAAATTCAAGAGGCTGTATAACCTGATCCATATAGCTGAAGAATTTGCTTCATATTATACCTCGCTTTATAATCTTAATTTGAACCCGGACACCCTCTAACCTTCTGCAGCCTCGATCTCCTCTTTTTTAGATAAAGCAAACCTCAAAAAAATCTCTGCGAACAACTCTCTCACCTAAATGCCCCCATTACTGAGTTTGAAATCTCTCAAGTTGTTCGTTCCGCTAAAAAGCACTCCTCCCCCGGCCCCGATGGGTTTCCCTTACCTTACTATGCTAATTTTCTACCTTTTCTTTCCCTGTTCTTCTTACGTCTTTTTAACACCTGGCAGGAGTCGGGCGGTATCAACGGGAAAGGTCTAGAGGCCTCTATAGCAACCCTCTCGAAACCAGGGAAGCCCATGTCTTCTACCAGAAATTTTCACCCAATTGCGTTATTAAACTGCGACGTCAAAATCTATGCTAAAATATGTGCCAATAGGTTGATGTTAATTCTCCCTTCGGTGATTCACCCAGACCAAGCAGGTTTCGTGTCTGGACGACAAACTAGAGATGGTGCGAGAAGCCTGATTGACCTTTTGGATGTGGTGGAGAGGGGGAGTCTCCCCAGCGTATTCCTGTCACTTGATGCTGAAAAAGCCTTTGACTTTGACAGTGTACACTGGGGATACATTGCTGAGACCTTGCAAAGATTCAGCCTGGTTGGAGGGGTGTTTAGAGCAATTATGGTCCTTTATTCGAACCCCTGCGCCTCGGTTCGTGCTTTGGGCTTTAAATCCAAAATATTCTGGATCACCAACGGAACCCGCCAAGGCTGCCCCCTCTCCCCCCTCATTTTCGCTTTGGTCATGGAGCCTCTTGCTCCATCATCAGACATAGCCCGGATGTCAAGGGTAATATGGTTGGAGATGCTGAGCACAAGATCGGCCTGTATGCCGACGATGTCGTACTGACCTGCTCTGACCCTCTTGAATCCGAGAACGCAGTTACTTCTATCTTGCACCAATTTTCCCTTGCTTCTTATTACAAGCTTAATTTAACCAAGTCTACAATTTTCCCTTTGTTCCTCCCAATCCCTCTTCAGATCCAAATTCAAGCTAAGTGCCCCTTTTATCTGGTCTCTCTCCAGTTTCACTTACCTGGGAATTAAGATTGCCATATGTCTGAGATCGTTCAAATTAATTGCAATGCAGCTCTCTCGGAAATTAAAATTGAGATACAGCAATTCTCACACTCAATACTTTCGTGGGTGGCGAGAATTCAAACGGTCAAGATGATGGTCCTTCCTAAATTAATTTATCTATTTGGATGTCTCCCCATACTCATCCCATCCAAATACATTTCGGCCTTCCAGTCTTTCATTGACCGCTTCATTTGGAACAACAAGCCCCACAGAGTCTCCCGCCATGTTATGACGTTGCCATGCTCCAAAGGGGGCCTGGGGGTCCCTAGGGTTCAACTCTATCATAAAGCCGCACTCTTAGAGCCGGTAATGATTTGGTGGGAAGGGGGTTCTGTTCTCCCATGGTTTCAAATTGAATCCCACTTTGCTCCCCGGGGATCTCCTAGGCTGTTGCTGGAAATATTCATGTTCCGTCCCCTCCCCCCAAGCCACCCCTTACAGACTATGAGGTCAGCTATGAAATTGCGGTCCTCTTTTAGTCCTACTCTCTTTAAATTCCTATACAGGTATATCTCCCTTAAAACTATTGACAGCCTGGTTGACAACCTTTCTCTCTCTTCCTGGATCAATCGGGGGATTCACAAGGTTACTGACCTTTATGATATGACAGGCCTGCGTCCCTTTGAGGATTTGGTCAACAAATTCTCTGTACCCAACTCGTCCTTTTTTCAGTATTTGCAGATACGTCACTTTTTAGAGGTCAAGCAATCTTTTGTAGAGCTTTCCCCACCGATTGACAGCCTGGTGCAGAGATTTTTCAAACTACATTCCTCGATTCCACACGGCATATCCATTTTCTACCAATCGCTGCTAACCCAAAACTGCATTACTAAGCTGCCTTTTATGACAAGCTGGGAGACCATTCTCTCTTTTTCAGCCACACCTGAGGATTGGTACAATGCTATCATACTCTCCTCCAAGTTTTCCTCATGTATCAATCACATGGTGCAGATGAAAAAAATTCACCTAAACTGGTACATTACTCCTACACGGTAATAGCTAAGTTCCATCAATCTGCCTCTGCACTATACTGGAAAGGGTGCAATATCAAAGGTTCTGCAGTGCACGTTTAGTGGGAATGTCCCCACATTCAGTTGTTTTGGCGACATGTGTAAAATATTATCACAGAAGTGATTGGGATGCCTTTCACATTGTCACATTACCCTTGCCTTGTTGGGTATCTCCTTAATAGACTTCCTTCCCCCTGCAGATGGTGATTTTCAACATTCTGGAAGCCGCGAGGCAATGTGTAGCTAAATATTGGAAGTCACCACAGGTTTCCTCCAGGGACGAGCTTATTGCTCGTATCAATCTGCATTTTTACTACGAAACAATTATGGCTAACTATCTTTCTAAATAAAATAAGATACTTCCATGGTGGGATCGTTGAACAGATTCTTCACTGGCTATACATTAGCAGTCTCCAGAATATCTACAGATGTGCGTTTCTTTTTATTGTTGTCCTGTTGGTCCTGATCAGAATTGTATTTTCCACTGTCCCTCTGGAATGTGTCCTTGCCCCTTCCCACCTCCCTTGACTCCCTTTCCTTCTCCTAAAGGCCAATTGGCCCACTGTTTTTGTCGACTTAGGATTCTGTATTGTTATCCTTGTTCTTAATTTCAATAAATGTTGAATGGTTAAAAAAAAAGAAAAAGAAAAAAGCCTGCACTTGTTGGTGACATTCCAGCATTGTCTATAATCATTTCGGGCCTCACGTGACATTTTGATTTCCAATCACTGCCGACTTCTTTCGCCATGACTTCAGACACAGGAGTAATCAACAGGAATGGGGCAGCTGCCCCAGATCCACAATTACCAACTGGAACGGTGCCAGCACAGGAGGGGAGTATGGGCTCTTTAATTTATCTGATGGAATCAGAAGGGGTTGCCCTAGTAGTACAAATCAGATAGAAAAGACAGCACTCATCGGTCAGCTTTGCACTTTCATTCAAGTTTGCTGGTTACATGTTGCAGGGAGGGGGAGAGGCAGAGGTGACGACGGCACCGTTTCGCGCTCCTTGCGTGACCCGTTGAAACTTAAATTAAAGTGCAACGTTGACAGGTGAGTGCCGTCTTTTCTTTCTGACTTGTGCTGTCTGCTTCTTTGGACTGGCACCGTGGTTTGCTGTGACCAGCTGCATCTGCGGGGATTGCTGGAGACTGTTGCACACACTGGTGCCCCATTCCTACTTTTTTGTTTATTTGCTGTCCTAGTAGTGGACAACTCCGTTAAGTCAAGGCTCCTCACAATAGCACAAACAACATGCAATCTCACATTGTTTCATTTAAAAAAAAATCAGATGTGGAACGTTATTGTTCAACAATTGCAAAGGGAGCTGCCAGCAGCGGAACTTCAGTACAGAATCAGTCACGTGTGGTCAGCGTGGCAGAACATTCCTCAGACTATTAATTAACTAGTAATTAGCTAATTGATAGAATTGCAAGGCATGGAAGTGTGGGTATTACTTTGAGTGTAAATCAAGGAGTTTTTAAAAGGATTTCATAATTTGTATATTATTTACATGTTTATTAATCCTGTGTTTTACAACTATTTTTGCTTGGTGGTGTAATTTTAATGTTGAGGAGTGTATATTCAGTGACAAATGCCTACACCTAAGATGCCTATACACATGTGCGCTAAACTCAAATATTCATTTACATTTAATGGGGAGAAGGTAGATAACTGGTGGCTTCTTATAGGTCCAGAGAGCAATAGAGCATTTATATCAAAACTACCCAATACTTATCTCAACCAACAGTCAGGAAAGTGAAAAGGTGACCCAAAACTGGCAGATTCAAACAAATTTAAAGTAATGTATATGGAGGCCTAAAAGAAGATCTATTATGTCATATAAACCTCCATAAAGTAAAAGAATATACAACTTTTTAAAAAATATTTAGAAAAACAGAAACATTTCCTAAATTACTGTTGAAACTTATGACCCTTCAAGACAGGGAGCCTGAAGTCTGATAAAGTGGGGCTCTCCACCATCTCACCATTTTGATAGTTCGGTGACATTTCCTGCTTTTTGCTGGGTACTGAAGAGGAAAACAGCGTGCAGCATGTGAATATAAGGGAGATCTGTGCCATTATTTTTATGTTGAATGGTATTATACTGTTAACAACACAAGATGGAATCATGTCTAATATGGAGCAGCAGAGGTAAACCCAAAAAGCTCTGTGTGGACTGGCTACAGCTGGCCTTGTACAGTATATAGTAAATTATGCAAATTAACCTTTACAAGCAGCTATGTCCTCCTGTTAGCAGATTCAGCAACGTAAAAGATGTTTTTATCCGCCGTCTCCTCTCCCCCTCCCCTGCTCAACTTCGCACTGAATTGTATATGGACGTGTGAATAAAAGTTTAAAGATCATCTCCGGTGAGTGCCGCATTTTTCTTCTGCTTGTGGATAAAATATGTTTTCTCATACATTTATTTGTGCAATCCATTATGCGAACTAAACAATAAATACATTTAGTTATAATTAATATTTAAACTAAGTTTTCTTGGTATGGCAGTGAACTTGTTGTGCCTCTGTTTCCCTTCACTATTCCCCTCCTTACACCACCATCTGCTTGATGGAGTGAAGTGATTGTCCCACCTCCTTTTCCTTGATTATCAGCTCACTCAGTTAAGCAGAAGTTGGGGGTGTGAAGTGGGAAGAATATCTGGGGAGGCTGATGGTGGGTTTACACACACCAATTTATCTGTTCAATATCTGAACCAATCTCTGGTTGCAGTGAAATCATGGACACATTGTTCTATTTTGTGGCTGTGTACAACATGGAGCAATGTATCCATGATTTCACTGCAACCAGAGATCTGTTCAGATATTGGACTCAGATATCTGTGTGTGTGAAGTGGCCTTAATGGTGTGTTTACACGCTGCGATATCGGCGTCCAACTCCGACCCAACTCCGACAAAAAGTCACGTGGGTCGCGAGTTGGAGGCGATATCGGGTGCGCGTTGTACGGTGTGAGCGTACAACGCGATCCTGGAACGATGCCAAAACGATATCGGAGTTGAATAGCAGAGCTATTCAACTCCCCGATATCGCAAGGCCGTTGTAGCAGGATCGCTGCGTCTGACAGCCCAACTCCGATGTGTACGCCGACGCTACCCATTAACTCCCATGTTAAATGGTCGTTACTGGGTTGGTGGGCGTAGACATCGGAGGGACGTTGTTTCCCGATATCGCAGCGTGTAAACCGCCGATGCGATATCGGGAAAAGCGCTCAAAAAATGCGCGCTCCCGCGGCGTTGCCTCCGATATCGCGGCGATATCGGGACGTGTAACCCCACCATAAGGCTCTATTACCAGTGCTTTGACACACCTAGAGTACATCAGCCATATTTGCACACAAATTCAAACTGCAATTTATTTTCCAGCTAGGTAGCAACCAATTGCACAAATAAAGGCTATGGACAACATTAGCTTTCAGAGTATGTAAACCTTTATTTTTTGGTGTGCAGTTACTATTTTCTTCGTTTCTGGGAAAACATGTTAAGAGATCCGCTTTAAGCATCTGCATAAAAACATGTACATGTGGCACCGTCCGTTATGACCATCCGTTTTTTCTTTTCAAAACATGTCTCATCCTTGTTTTTCCGGTGTGTATATAGAAAATTAAACTACAAGGCTTCTCCTATACCAGGGGTCTCAAACTCGGCTGGGTTGGTGGGCCACACATAGAAAAATTTTTTTATCGGGGGGCCGCATTGCTTGTAAGAATAAGTGACATTTTTAGTAATACCAGAATTTTTTTGCTCAATGTAGTACTGTCCAAATCCTTATCCCCTTCTTGTAGTAATGTCCCCATCTTGGTCCCTTTCTTGTTGTAATGTCCCCATCCTGATCCTTTTCTGTAGTAATGTCCACATCATGATCCCCTTTTGCAGTGATGTCCCCATCCTGGCCCCCACAGTGTAGCAATTTCCCCCACGCTGATCCCCTTTTGCACTGATGTCCCCAACCTTGTCTACCTTCTTTTGCGCACACACACACATGCTCTCTCTGACACTCACAGCTTTCTGATACTCAACCACACTCACTCTGACACACACACACACATCCGCTATTGCTGGCACACGTCCCTCTGTTCTGGCACACGTCCCCCATGGCTGACACATGTCCCCTGTGGCTGGCACACGTCCCCCGTGGCTGGCACATGTTCCCTATGGCTGGCACACGTCCCCCATGGTTGGTACACTTCCTCCTGTGCTGGCACACGTCCCCCGTTGCTGGCATATGTTCCCTGTGGCTGATACACGTCCCCTGTGACTGGCACGCGTCCCCATGGCTGGCACACAACCCCTTTTGCTGGTACATGTCTCCTGTGGCTGGCACACGTCCCCTGTGGCTGGAACATGTCCCCTGAGGCTGGCACACATCCCCCGTGGCTTGCACATGTCCCCTGTGGCTGGCACTCGTCCTCTATGGCTGGCACACAACCCTGTGGCTTGCACACGTCCCCCATGGCTGGCACATGACCCCTTTTGCTGGTACACGTCCCCTGTGGCTGGCACATGTCCCCTGGCTGGCACTCGTCCTCTATGGCTGGCACACAACCCCTGTGGCTTGCATGTTCCCCTGTGGCTTGCACATCCCCCGTGGCAGGCACTCGTCCCCCTGCCCTGGCTATGGCCCCCATGCTTTTTCCTCAACCTCCTCCACTTCCTGCTTCTCAGTGTCGGTCATGTGATCGGCACAACAGAGAAGACATTATCTCTGCGTGCCCGATCACAGCGGCAGCAGGGAGAGCGGGGAGACAGCAGGAGATCAGCGCTGGAGGAAGGTGAGTAAAGCTTTTTTATTTTACTCTGGGCAGCAGCATGGGGGGCCATATGGAACACAGGGGGGGGGCATGTGCCATCACTGGGAGGGCGGAGGCACATATAATATGCGCTGCTCCCCCAGTCCATCACTGCGGTGCAGTTTCAACACCATGGTGATGGACAGCGGCAGTGCATATTATATGAGCGGGAGCAGGAGCTCTCCCGCAGCCTCCCCCAGACCCAGACAGGCTTCAGACCTGAGTCCTATCACTTCCCCTGCAGTATAATCCAGTCTTCAGATTTTCCGGTACACCGCCGGCATGATTCACTGCCCTTGGTGTCGGGGGCCGCACTGAGAAGCCCCAGGGGCCGCGTGTTTGAGACCCCTGTCCTATACTTTCAATGTTAAATACGTACAGCACACAGACTGTACACTGATGCCATCTGTATACTGTACGTGTTCTCAGAGGCTTGTATTGGCCCTCGTCATCCGTCTTTCCAGAAAAAAACAGACCATATGAAAACACGGACATGTGAAGATCACCATAGGTTATAATGAGTAGGTGTGCTATCTGTAAAGAAAGTGTCAAACATATGGATGCCACATGTACCGGAAACACGTACAGCTGTGTCATCTTCACTTTACTGAGCTGCAGAATGCAGAGGGGAATTTTAGCACTTGGCTAATGTATGAAGTAGAATTTAGGTTCCTTGGTGAGTATGAGGAAAATTTGTAGAATTTTTGTCTGATTGTGATTTCACTAATTTGCTGCTCATCCATGACAAAGCAACCCATCAATCCAAGGGTTTGTCTCTTTGTAGAGTCCACCCCTAATCCTGCCAGATCTGAGCACAAGGCTCTATTACCATTCAAATGTAAGAGTCAGCACCTCCCCAGAAAAGAAACACTCACTAGATATTGAATCTCGATAATACACAGGGAAATAATCTGATTTATTAATAAGCGTTTCAGAAAAGTCTTGTAATGGAATTGTGTTAGAAGTGATATGTACACACTTTATATTCTAAGCCTTATAAATGAGACCTTGAAACTGGGAAAGGTTTTTTTTAACTGAAACTCATTAAACTTTTTTTCTGACCAAATTAAAGGACAAGTTCATCAAGAATAAAAACCCACATTGTGCAAAGTCAGTCACATCTATAATGTGTCCTGAAAAGATGAATCTTCTACTATTTTTTACTTCACATCCATCAATTTTCAGAAAAAAAAAACTACTAATATATATATATATATATATATTAGACAAACAATAAAAGAAATGTGGAAACATGTTAAATAAAAGAATCTTAGCCACGTGACCCCTAAGTAAATCGTATTAAAATGCCATACACCACACAAGTCTTGGTTCACATTGGTGTTGTGGTATTATTGATGATTACATTGCAGATTGATCACAGATTGTGACTCACAGTCCCTTGTGTCAGTGGCATCCATCAGAACAGAATGACTATTCAAACCAAGTACAGGCGTTTGATACAATATGCTGTGGTCAAACATTTCAGTGCACACTCTCATATACAGAGTCCTTTTTAATGAGCCTGGAGTGAATAACGTCCAACATGATGATGGAAAACAGCACTATGGTTGTGTTTAAAGTGAACCTGACAGCTTATACATGCTGGCCCAAATGATCAGGTAGATCGCGGCGGCCTCTCCATGTCCACTGATCTAGAGTGACAGGTTTCCCCCTATACAGGCATGCAAAGAGATACCCACTCCAGAGGAATGGATCAAGCAGCATATATCAGCTGTCAGGCTACCTTTAAGATGTTTGATGACAACCATTACAAATTAAAAGGAAGATTCAAGTCTAAAATGATATCGGCAGCCATCACATAAAGGGTACATGTGTTCTTTATTTTTACATGTTGTGGTTTCTGTTTCTATATATCCTTCATATTGTTGCATCAAGTGGCTCCAAGACTCCAGTTTCCTCGCACACTGACCAGCACTTCCGTCCATACATTGGCTGCTGGTAGAAGGTCATGTGACATCCCCTGTTCTGTAGGACGATGTGTCGCTCGATCCACGCTGTTGCCGAAAGGAACACCAGAAAACCTGAGTTAAGCTCCGAAACACGTAGGATTGAATAAAGCTACAATCTTTCCAGATACTCCGGTTGTCTGGTGTTCCTTTCGGAAGCAGCGTGGATCGAGCGACATCGTCCTACAGAACAGTTCTTGCACCGTGGTGACCCGCGGATGTGTGGATCCTGCAGCAGCTGACCCCTCGCACTCATACTAGGTTGTGGGTATACACAACCGGACCAGGTGAGCAGATTCTGATATCTTTGTATGAAAAGAGTGCAGGGAATAAGACCCTATTGCGCATTATCTCACATTTCCATGTGACAACTCCTGTCCATCAGTTCCTCCAATAAAAAAGCAGCTTTCCTATGTGAGGTGTTTTATAATAGGAGGAGTTGATGGACCGGTCTGGTCATGACCTTATACCAGGGGCCAATGTATTGGCAGAAGTGCTGGTCAGTGTGCGAGGAAAGCTTGACTACCAGAGAAAATGGCCGACCTCTGTACTTGAGAATCCATCAGTGAGATCGGTCTGACAGGAAAATTTATAACCATCTTTCTGGGGTCTTTCTTAGCTGATTTATGACTAAAGGCTACACTATAGGTAAATGTGCAGGAAGTAAAATCAAAAATTCTAATGAAACTCAATGGCAAAACTTATTTTTGGCCCAAAACATGTATGGCCAAAGCGGCCAACATCTTTTAAGGGCAAGTCCCGAACCATGTTATTTATTTGTTTTCTTCCATGGCCCTAAGAACTAAGAGGCAAGTAGTCCATTGTGCCCGGCCCAGATCTCTGCCAGCAGATGCTCCTTCCAGTGACTTAGCAGCTTCCGAAGGCATAGTAATGGATTCTCTTCAACTCTGCTCTGCTGACAGGCAGTCACTCCCGAAGTCATTCCAATTGACAACCAGTTCCCTACTGCTTAACCATTGCGAGGCGGCCATCGCACCCCCGTTGAGAAAGCAACCTGGAAGAGGAAGAGCTCCTCCGTTGACATTGGGCAGGAGCGATCGATGACTACTTTGAGTCAGTGCTGGATAAAGTTACTAAGATTTCCTTTTTTTTTTTTTATTTAATTACAATGGGACTAAAAACTAATAGTCCTGGATAAGCCTTTTAACTGTTCATCTTTTTGGAGAATGTGAAGGCTGAAGCTGATTAGTGTCTGCAGGTTGGGTGTACAGTTTAAAAGGTACCTTTACACGTGGCAACTTTCTAGGAATTTAACTGGCACCGTAGTGGTTGCAGGGAAATCATGGACACATTGTTCTATCTTGTTGCTGTGTACAAATGGAACAATGTGTCCATGATTTCACTGCAACCAGTAAGTTACCTGTGAAATTCCTAGAAAAGTTGCCACGTGTAAAGGTACCTTTGGATACTTCTCCCACCCAATGGTGATGCCTCTGGAAGGAGAGTATAGGTGTATATACAAACCCTGGCAAAAATTATGGAATCACCGGGCTCAGAGGTTATTCATTCAGTTGTTTAATGTTGTAGAAGAAAAAAAAAAAAGCAGATTACAGACATGGCACAATACTAAAGTCATTTCAAATAGCAACTTTATGACCTTAAGAAACATTAAAAGAAATCAAAATAAAAATTGTGGTAGTCAGTAAGGGTAATTTTTTCAGACCAAGCAGAGGGGAAAAAAATTATGGAATCAGTCAATTCTGAGGAAAAAAAATATGGAGTCATGACAAACAAACACACAAAACTACACTCCAATACATCACTAGCATTTAGTTGCACCATGTCTGGCTTTAATAACAGCTTGCAGTCTCTGAGGCATGGACTTAATGAGTGACAAACAGTACTCTTCATCAATCTGGCTCCAACTTTCTCTGATTGCTGTTGCCAGATCAGCTTTGCAGGTTGGAGCCTTGTCATGGACCATTTTCTTCAACTTCCATCAAAAATTTTCAATTGGATTGAGATCTGGACTATTTTCAGGCCATGACATTGTCCTTATGTGTCTGCTTTCAAGGAATGTTTTCACAGTCTTTGCTCTATGGCAGGATGCATTATCATCTTGAACATTATTTCATCATCCCCAAACATCCTTTCAATTGATGGGATAAGAAAAGTGTCCAAAATATCAAATGTAAACTTGGGCATTTATTGAAGATGTAATGACAGCCATCTCCCCAGTGCCTTTACCTGACATGCAGCCCCATATCATCAATGACTGTGGAAATTTGCATGTTCTCTTCCTTTAGTAATCTTTCTAAACCTCGTTGGAATGGCACCAAACAAAAGTTCCAGCATCACCACCTTTGCCCAATGCAGATTCGCAATTCATCATGGAATATGACTTTCATCCAGTCATCCACAGTCCATGATTGCTTTTCCTTAGCCCATTGTAACCTTGTTTTTTTCTGTTTAGGTGTTAATAATGGCTTTTGTTTAGCTTTTCTGTAGGTAAATCCCATTTCCTTTAGGTGGTTTCTTACAGTTCGGTCACAGACATTGACTCCAGTTTCCTCCCATTTGTTCATTTGTTTTGTTGTGCATTTCCTTTTCTGGAGACATATTGCTTTAAGTTTCCGGTCTTGATGCTTTGAGGTCTTCCATGGTCTACCAGTATGTTTGCCTTTAACAACCTTCCCATGTTTTTGTATTTGGTCCAGATTTTAGATATGGCTGACTGTGAACAACCAACAGCTTTTGCAACATTGCGTGTTGATTTACCCTCTTAAGAGTTTGATAACCCTCTCTTTTGTTTCAATTGACATCTCTCGTGTTGGAGCCATGATTCATGTCAGTCCACTTGGTGCAACAGTTCTCCAAGGTGTGATCACCCCTTTTTAGATACAGACTAACGAGCAGATCTTATCTGATGCAGGCGTTAGTTTTGGGAATGAAAACTTACAGGGTGATTCTATAATTGTTTCCCTCTGCTTGGTCTGAAAAAAGGTACCCTTACTGAACACCACATTCTATATCTTCGTTTCTTTTAGTGTTTCTTAAAGCCAGAAAGTTGCCATTTGAAATGACTTTAGTTTTGTGCCATGTCTGTGATCTGTTTTTTTTCCACAACATTTAAGAACTGAATAGACATCCTTCGAGCCAGGTGATTCCATAATTTTTGCCAGGGGTTGGAGTAGTGGAAACTCCTAGAAATTGTTGCTTTATTATGATAATATGAGGAGATGATTTACCCATAGCCCTATTACAACAATGGCTTAAGTGCTTCCTACATGGAAAAAAAACTTCTTTTTATTATTAACTAGTAAAAAGGCCCGATGCAATTGCATCGGGAGCAGGGTGAAATGAATTGTGTGTATACAGGCGGGCCAGTGGGTAGCAGAGTATACAGGGGGCTCTGTGGGTAGCAGAGTATACAGGCGGGTCTGTGGGTAGCAGAGTATACAGACGGCTCTGAGGGTAGGAGATTATACAGGTGACTCTGTGGGTAGTAAAGTATACAGGCGGCTCTGTGGGTAGAAGAGTATACAGGTGGGTCTGTGGGTAGTGGAGTATACAGGCGTGTGTGGTGGTGGTGGCAGAGTATACAGGCGTGTGTGGTGGTGGTGGCAGAGTATACAGGCGTGTGTGGTGGTGGCAGAGTATACAGGCGTCTGTGCTGGTGGCGGCAGAGTATACAGGCGTGTGTGGTGGCGGCAGAGTGTACAGGCGTGTGTGGTGGCGGCAGAGTGTACAGGCGTGTGTGGTGGCGGCAGAGTGTACAGGCGTGTGTGGTGGCGGCAGAGTGTACAGGCGTGTGTGGTGGCGGCAGAGTGTACAGGCGTGTGTGGTGGCGGCAGAGTGTACAGGCGTGTGTGGTGGCGGCAGAGTGTACAGGCGTGTGTGGTGGCGGCAGAGTGTACAGGCGTGTGTGGTGGCGGCAGAGTGTACAGGCGTGTGTGGTGGCGGCAGAGTGTACAGGCGTGTGTGGTGGCGGCAGAGTGTACAGGCGTGTGTGTGGTGGCGGCAGAGTGTACAGGCGTGTGTGGTGGTGGCGGCAGAGTGTACAGGCGTGTGTGGTGGTGGCGGCAGAGTGTACAGGCGTGTGTGGTGGTGGCGGCAGAGTGTACAGGCTGGTGGTGTGGCGGCAGAGTGTACAGGCGTGTGTGGTGGTGGCGGCAGAGTGTACAGGCGTGTGTGGTGGTGCGGCAGAGTGTACAGGCGGTGTGGTGGCAGAGTGTACAGGGTGTGTGGTGGCAGAGTATACAGGCGTGTGTGGTGGCGGAGTATACAGGCGTCTGTGGTGGTGGCAGAGTGTACAGGCGTGTGTGGTGGTGGAGTATACAGGTGTCTGTGGTGCGCTCGTGCAAGGCAGGGGTTAAAAAAAATAAAAAAAGATTATGCTCACCTCACCCCGAGCCCCCGCCGTCTTCTGCCGTGTTCCGCCGTCTTCTGCCGTGTTCCGCTAGGCTCCCGGTGGCTGTGCAGGCTCCCGGTGCCTGCAGTGATCTTCTATCTACTGAGAGTGAAGGACCTGTGGTGATGTCAGAGTCACGTGACCCGCGATTTGCCTGGAGTAAGCTGGTGTCACGTGACTCTGACATCACCACAGGTCCTTCACTCTCAGTAGATAGAAGATCACTGCAGGCACCGGGAGCCTGCACAGCCACCGGGAGCCTAGCGGAACACGGCAGAAGACGGCGGGAGACGGCGGGAGACAGCGCGGGCTCGGGTAGAGGTGAGGATTTTTTTTTTTTTTTTAGAGTAGTGCGGGTCTGCGGCTCGTGATGACGCTGCGCGTCATCACTCGCAGTCCCGCGCAAAGCATGTTGGGATTCGGCTACAACGCCCGAAATCCCAACTGCGGATTATATAAATAGATGCTTAAATTATATTGTGAAGAGGTCAGGTGACAGAAAATACATAAAGCATAGCTGACTACAGTGTCCCGATGTGTTACAGAAGTACATATATAGTAAAGTGCTATAGAACAGTGTAATAATTTGCAGTGGTTTCATTCTTTTTGCCTTTTAAAAACTATAAGTTTAGGGTTATTCAGATTCTCTGTAACCCATAACATATTTGTTCTCATAGGAGGTGATTGAAAAGGTGCAATAATCAAAGTAACAAACCTCTAAACACAAAAGCTTATAAAAACAGCTGCTCATATAACACATAAGTGCAATGTAAAGGTGCCTTAAGGTTTTCAGATCTTGATGGCCACTTTACACACACCAACTTATCTGTCCAACTTCTGACCAACTTGCTGGTTGCAGTGAAATCATGGACACATTGTTACATTTGTACACAGCCACAAAATGGAGCAATGTGTCCATGATTTCACTGCAACCAGTAAGTTGGTCAGAAGTTGGACAGATAAGTTGGTGTGTGTAAAGTGGCCCTAAGAGATTTCTAGTCACTTTTATATGCCAGAGAAGTGCAAAGGAAAATGGAAGCAGTGAAAGAGGTTTTGAGGCTACTTGCTTACTGGCCTCTAACAGCAGGTTACATTATAATCAGATATTCCCTGGGCTCCGTGTACTGGTTGCAGCCGGGAGGTCACGACTAAAGCACATGACTCCCGCGATCACTGAGCTTGGCAGTCTTTTTTAGTCTACATCGGCACAGCTGAGCCCACTGATTAGCTGTAGTGGTGCTGAGCACCATAGTTGTGGCCTCACCACTGCAGCCATTACATAGACCAGAGCAGTGGCAGTGAGGCAGTGCTGGATTGGGAAAGTGGGGGAGGGGTATGAACAGTAAGCGGAAAATTCCTGTGCAACAAGTACTTTTTTTTAATTTCTTCTTAAGGCTGAATTTGCATGACCATGTCAAAGGTTGGTAATCTGTCCAGAAGAAAAACATTCCTTGTCCACATGCAGGGCTTTTCACCTGACTACAATGCACCGGCGAGCCATTTGGCACAATTTACACAATCCGACTCGCCTCAAGGAAAGATTCCGACGCTGCATGCTTCAATGTTCTCCATGCAGAGTCTGTCGTAGACCTGGAGAGTACATGGACAGACACTGCAGTCGTGTTAATACAGACTAACAACATTCAAAAATGTAAAGAGCAATGCGATTTATGACCACGGCCAACTACACCACTTTTCATATGTACTAGTTTTTATATTGTTACGAGACTGATGGACACCTAGTAGATATACACCGTTACAGAATGTACCTTTTACCAACAAATAGGACAGTTATATATTTACAAAATAGAAGCTTCTGGTATATTACGCACATAGAAAAAGGCACAAATTCAGGACTAAAAGTTAGAGGCTACTTCAGCTGGACGAGTTCAGTCATGTGCAGATGCTTTTAAGGAGGTTTAGTGCTCTCTTCTTCCTTCTGTACTTTACAGCTAGGTAGTCTGTCTGGTTGCCTGCTATTCGCCAATCCACTGGGCAGAATTACATTTAAAATAATCTAATAAAATACATTCATCCAATGTATCTACCAGGATTAGGTGAAACTGTCCAAACTGCCTTCAAATTCTGCTTTACCTCTATTACTGAAGTCTACACAGTTAAGTAGATGAGAGCATTGGCTCTGGCTAATGAGAGGACGAGATGTGCCAAGAGCCATTGGATAAGGCACCATTTTTTGACCTACTATCTTGAATCAAATGCAAGTTTATACCCTGAGAGCAACTCATACACGAATGATAGGAGTGGTGGCAGTAAGGGGCACTGTAGAGCCACATTCATAGTCCATATCAACAATAGTCTGCATGTTGGTGTTTAGGCTACTCATAGACGTGCCAGTGCCGGTCTGCCGCTCTCTTAAGCTCTGTAAATAACTCTGCAAGAGAAAAATAAAAATCAACAGAGAAAAACAAATGAGAAGTACATGCAATGTCAGCTTTTCTTCCCCTTCATGCCTTTGAAAGGGAAATACCATCTTGTTGCCAGCCGTGGTGAATACTGCATATACCAGGGGTGCACAGCTCCAGTCATCAGGAACCCCCAACAGTGCATGTTGTTATCAAGATTTCCTTAGTATTGTGTTAATTAAATTATCTACACAGGTGATGATTCTAATCCTAAAAAGCTGCACTGTATAAAGGCCCTGTCGCACATAACGAGATCGCTAACAAGATGGCTATTGCGTCACAGATTTTGTGACGCAGCAGCGATCCTGTTAGCGATCTCGTTATGTGTGACACGCACCAACGATCTGGCCCCTGCTGTGAGATCGTTGATTGTTACACATTGCTCTGGGTCATTTCTACATCGTTGTGTTTGACAGGGACAATGACCAACGATCTCAATGCTACGCTATGGAGTGACAATTCCCAACGACCTCGGTATAATTCTGGATCGCTCGTTTTTCCACATCGCTGGTGAGATACCTGTTTGACATCTTACCAGCGTCATTTTTCACATCACTCCAGCAATCTCAGCACATCGTTATTGTTATCGGGATTGCTGGCGCGTCATTATGTGTGACTGGGCCTTAAGGCAGGTGTGCACAGCTCCAGTCCTCAGAAGCCACTACCAAAGCAGTGTGGCCATATTCACTTGCATAGACAACGTCCAATGTATTAAAGAAACAGTTGACACATTGGACGTACAATGCAGCAGTTATACTGTCCATGACTAGATCCACCCACTCCTCTATAAATTCTTTGCTTTGTCTAGAGGGACCCATGACTAGACAAATTAAGTTTTTGAAACAATGACTCACCGGTGCAAGGATGTCCCCAGTGTATCTCTTTATAGGGTTGGCCTTTCGACGATAAGTCCCTTCTTGAGAAGTTACACTCTGACGTTTTTTGGCCTCTTTCTGGCGGATCCTGAGAAGCTGGAGGCGCTTCTGGCGTCTGCTTATGATCACTGTCAAATTAAGAAAGAACTATACTGAGACTGAGTTTTTGTAAGGTGAAATATAAAAAGGTACAGAAATGACATCCCTAACAAGACACATTTATCACACAATACCAAACTGGGATTAGAATAAAATTTTGATCCTGAATTGAGACTTTTGAGGATGATCGATCAATGCAGTAGGACACAGAAGCCTGGTTCTTGGATAAGGTATATTACAAGCCGTCTTATTTTTATGTGCACTATTGCTTTTTGAGATGATTTTTACATTATTTTTCCCCTTTAAACTCATGCCGTGAAGAGAAATTTAGGGGGAGGAAGGTGGGAGAATAAAGCAGAGGCTACGACTTGTCACTAATAGAGGGCACCACTGGCGATGATAGCCTACATCCAATATTTAGGGTAAAAAAAGAAATAGTTGCTTTCTATATATACATTTCTATAATTCTAGGTTTATTTATAGGGTTCACTTATTTAGGCAGTTGAGGTACGATATGGCAGTGTTTTGGTCACCTATGATGGTTATCAGGCATGGTATGTTAATTTGTACACTCTGACTATTTGGGTAACATAGGAAGATACATTGTAAAGAAAGTAGTAAAGGGAACCTGTCATTAGGATCACGCTGCTTGAACCACAAACAACAACATGAATCAGAGGCTGGGTGCATGACTGCAGCCAGGTATGCTGTCTTTCCATATTGCCCTGGTCAGGTAGAATTACACCAGGGGCAGCGTCAAACTAGACAGGTCCCTTTATAGTCCTGGGATGGCTATACAGGCTATGCTTTCTCTTCAGCAGAACACACATACCTGTCTGCAATTGTGCAGCCAGGCTCCAATTCATGCTGCCCATGGGCAGTATTCAACCTACCGTTTTGCAGTTGATCTAGTAATCACCTTACTATTCCTTGTCATTGCTGCTCAAGTAAATGGTAATTTTACCGGTTTTTCCCATTACTGAAAGTCAGTTATTGCCGACAAGGTGAGGGAGACCCCCTACCCATGTCATAGGGTCCTCTAAATTATAGTGGTGTTAGTATCGCTAATGTACTTTTTAAAAAAGACAAAAAGTGGTATGGACTGTTAAATAGGACTTCGGTTTAACTCTTTAGTCAAGTCAGACAATAGGAGGAAGATAAAACACCCTAATAAGTCAGGCAGTAACAATCTCTCTCTCCCTGTATTTGTGGTGAATGAAAGAAAGGGGTTTTCTGCCGTTTGGATGTGGTCGCCAGTTATGCCTTTTGTTTCAGTAACAGACAAACCAAGCGCAAATCTCCCTGTTCCAGTGTCCTCCAGATCTTGTGAGGTTTTCAGCACATAGCAACCTCTGAGCCGGAAGACACTACATGATCAAACCTTTCCCGTTAACCTTTAACCCTTGTTACCCTCCATACACACTGCAGAGCATCACAAACATGGTAGCAGCCAAGTACACAAGTTCAATAGCTTGTAACAGATTATTATTATTAATTATTATTATTATTTATTTATATAGCGCCATTAGGTTCCGTGGCGCTTTACATGAGGATAGGGGAGACAAGCACAATAACAATAACTCTAGACAATCAGGACAAATAGGTACAGGAGGGGAGGGGATTATAGTATATGGCCTATAAATGTATATTCCTTTATTAAAAGGAAAATGAGATTATTGGAAACTCCTTCACCTCCATGGAATGTTGATCTTGTGTGGATTCGGCCTTGTAAAAATTCTGCAGATCATTTATTACTGGCCATAAACTAAAGTTAGGTGTTGAAGGTCTACATATTCCTTTTTCATGTTTACATGCACACACATGGGCCCCATATTACAGCTCTGTCCAAACCAGATGCAGATGTTGTATTAATAACCCAGTGTGCAATCACGATGCGGAACAATAACTTTTATAGTAATAAAGTGGTCAGCTAATTTCTAGTAATAGAGCAACTTTTCTCACAAGCTGACCAGATGTTCTGTTCATACAATGGCTGCTGATATAAGGTCATGTGACTAGGTCAGCTCCTCCAATAGAAAAGCAGATTTTCCATGTATAGTGTTTTACTACTGGAGGAGCTGATTGACCGGTCTGGTCACATGATCTTCCACCAGGAGGCAATGTATGGATAGAAGTGCTGGTCAGTGTCAGGAAATCTGCACTCACAGGGGAAAGTGGCCGACCTCTTTATTGGCACCCATGCCCCAAAATGCAATCATTCTGGAGAATCAATTCTTAGAGGTGTCTTGTGTCCTTCCACTGTTGTTCCTCTTACAAACCTATTGGGGTGAGTAAACCCGACCAGTATTTGCAGCGTTTTGGACACTTATTGCTGCGACCACACCGCTGCGTTGTACAGTGCAAGCACAGTGGATAGGGTTTAGAGAAATCCCATGTCCATTGTGCTTGTTGTCTCCGCAGCATAAATTGACATGCGGGGCAGTTTCCCAGGCCACAAGCATGTCAATTTATTGCTGTGTAGCAGGCTCCTCAGCAGCTGAATGCAGCATCAGCTGCATCACCCAGAACACTGAGCGTGGGTACAGGCGGCTGTGTTCACCTGTGGAGATGACCAGTTTCCCCACAGGAGAGGAGACACTGCATCCAAGACCTTACACTTCCTGGTAATGTCCAATCAGTGCTGGCCATGAGACTGTTTAGGGAAGGGACAAGCACCTTAGACATTTTTACAACTGGGTGTTGCCATCCTCTTTATCCATGATTTAAGGAAACTGTCTAAATCGTAACATCCGCTAAGTAAAATGTTATTTTAGCACACTCCAACATTTACCCCAAAGCGCAACTGTACTCACCATCAGTATGCGAGAAGCCTTCAGCTGTCAGCTTCCACTGGACTACAATTCCCAGAATGCTCAACACTGGCCAGATGCCAAGAACTACCCAACTGAACCAGCAGAGGGAAAAAGACACCTCAAGGCGGAGACAGTCGTAGACATACTGCACCAGCAGCATCAATTCAATGAAATAATCTGTGCACACAGTCAATATAGCAGCTCCAAAGGTGGCGGTGGAAATCACAGTGAAAAGCTTCTGCCACTGCAGAGTCAATACAGCAAAAAGCATAGCAGAGCCCATCATGACTCCTATCGGGATCCAAGCGGTGGGTGGGTGCAAGAACTGCTCCAAGCCCACAAGACAAGCTGTGGCCAGCAGAAGTCCAAGAATCAGGCCAGTCATGAACAGGCCCACACTGTGCACAAGCATAGTGACTAGTCCACAAAGAAGGCCAATGCCCAAGGCGATACCTGCACTTAGCTCCAGGCTCAGCTGAGTTTCCAGGATTCGTTCTTTGTAACAAAGTAAAAAAATGACAGCTGAACCAGCCAGCAGACCTGACAGAAACATAATGGCTTTGAAGCACCTGTAACCTGCAGAGAAGGACAGCAGAAAGTTAGGTTAAAGTATATATAGCAGACAATACATTGGGTTACAAGGCCGACTATACAGCATAACGTTGCCTTTTTTGGCAATAGAATCTATTCAAAATACTGGGATCACATGCAAACTTTAGCCTCTAGGCATATAACAGTTATCAGAAACATTGTTTGTTCCTCAAACCCAGAAAGGTAATAGGGCTACCTAAGAAATAAGCATCATCTATCTACAGTATAGAAAATGTATGATTTCCAGAGATCCCACTGTGGTACACTCACAGATCAGGAACCTATTTGTACAAGTGGGGGTCCTATGGGTGGGTCTCCCTGTAATCATACATATAATCACCTGTCCTATGAGTTCACACATCCGTATTTTAAATCAGAGGTCAGACCACGATATGTGGATGACCGAGTGACTACTGACCTGATCCAACACCACATGCATGCTTAGTACAGTTACCGAATTCAGGGTCAGTAGACAGTGGCCGCTCTGGACACCGTGATCCATAATCAGCCTAATTGTAGTTTCATGTATCCGACTTTCATGATCTGTGGCTCACGATCTGGATTTACAATACAAAATCCTGCTGCAAATATGTGCAAATACCTGCTGACCATTTCCCTTTAAATGCATATGGATTTCCTGAACAAACAGGAAGTAGGAGTCTAGAATAGCCCCGGAGGACAGTGTGATAACTGCAATATTTTGCTTTCAAAATGGTATATTTTATACATACAATATTAGTTGGGAGGAGCAATTAAAGTAAACAGGATATATTTCTTGTCCAAATTAACTAAAATGCAAACTTACTGCTTACCAAAAAATATATATACAAGTCCAAAGAGGCAGCACAAGGAACAAACCACAGTTGGCACCACATCATAATGCCGTCCATTTTCAAGACTACACAAGTCCTCAATCGGATCTTCTTGGCCGGTGTCAACAGTCTGAATATTAAAGTGCTGCGAAACACCAGGCAGAACAAAAGGTGACGACTCAAATGCCATTGTGGAGGATGGTGCACAAATTTAGGTGAGGGTACCCATCAAGGATCAACCTGCAAGAGAGAAACAGATCATAGTTATACTTTTCTAAAATGATAAGCAGGAAAGACTGAACTTGGCATCTAGTCATATTTAGATCTTAGGTCAAGACTTAGTGCAATGGCTGCTGCCTTTCCTTTGTCCACCGCACTGCACCTTCTAAACTGAACCCAACAATGTAAGGTCATGCCAAGGCTCCTTGGGCGAATGCCTCTGTATATTCGTATACAGATGGACTGGTTTGACAGTAGGTGGACCCAGGGTGCGTAGCCTCAACGCATGGACCTACATCATACAGCAGTGTTTCCCTATGCCCAGATTTAGGCTTTATAATGGGACTGAACACAGGACTAAGTAGCAAGTTTACATAGGACTGACAAAATTGGAACACATTTCCAGTAAAGAGAAGTAATCACCATTTCACGGCCTGAAAAAGCTTACTAAAAGAGAAAAGGAATAACAGAACATTTCTCACATACTTTCCATAGAACATCGTTAAACGTGAATGCATGTTCCCCTAGTAGTTCACACAACAAAAGGCACACAGCAGGAATCTGCATTAGCAGGAAACACACCCTGTGGACAATCCGAGGTTCATGTCTGTATCCTAGATGTGAAACAGGAGAACAAGGTAACAGCTGGGAATCCCAACCATTTGTGAGTCTGCGCCACGCAGCCCTTCCTATCCCAACATCTGGTGAACACACAGCACTAGTGGGCTTCCCCCCAGCATGAAACAGGAGACACACATGAAACCTTACACATGCCCTCCAGAGAGAAGCCCTTCTGCTACCCAGGGCAGGCTTACATGTTATCACCGCTACCACCGCTTCCACAGTGGAAGGGAAAACCTAAGGTGAAAGCAAAAATGTTCTGATTAAAACAGGGTTTGTGATTTCATGTGTAATACATTTATATTTATTTAACGGCCTCAATGCTGCAGATAACACAATGTGAGAGCATTAACTGGGCCACAAAAGACTGATCAGCCCTACAGCCAAGGGTGGTCTTATGGGATTATTAGCAGACCTTGTTAGAAAAGATGGATCAGGTCAGGAGGTGAGGCCCCACATACTGGCATATTAAGGTAGGGAAAGTCTGTATGCAGCTGCTGGATGGCAACTGCATAGTCTAACCTGGTGTACATCTGTGTGCCCCAGAATTTCTATTGTACCAAACAGGATCATATGACGTATTCCAGAGTGCTCAGGAGGCATAAGGAGAGCATGTGGATCTGTAGTGTGGAAAAATAAAAATGCATGGCATCTCTGTGTCTATTAGGGTACCTTCTCACGCCACAACCACCGGAGACATTTTTGGCGGCGATATTTCGCCCTGGAATTATCGCCGCCAAATTGCCTCCTAATTGCAGCGTGTATTTCGGGAATTTGGTTCCGACCGGAATGAGGCGACATATCGCCGCCAAATTCCCAAAATACACGCCGCAATTGGGAGGCAATTTGGCGGCGATAATTCCAGAGCGAAATATCGCCGCCAAAAATGTCTCCGGTGGTTGTGGCGTGAGAAGGTACCCTTAGGGAATCAGTCTGCAGGTTTTTGTTTTGATTGTTTGATCACCAGGAGATTATCACTGTCCAAACTACAGCCCTGGTGAGATTACATCCCCACCTTTAATAAGAAACTCACTGTCAATACACAATGTACATAGAAAGCTGTGGTGTTGCCAGCATTAGTTTTCCCAGCTCTACTTCATACTACACCCAAACACTCTGTCACAACTGCTGCACTCAGTAATCTAAGGCCGGCTTCACACCACAGTTTATCTGATCCGGGGCTGTCCCGTCTGAACAGCCTTGGATCAGATTTTGGCCCTATAGTATTCCTATGGGGCTGGATGGAGTCGGATGACAGCTATTTACCATCTGGTTTCCATCTGTCCGGAAGGATCCGGGAGAATTCAGATTTTTCTCCCGGACACAGAAACAAAAGCTTGCAGCATTTGTGTCCGGGGCAAAAATTGGATCCTTCTGGATCCAGCGCAATCTGGCGCCCCCTAACATGGGAGTCTATGGCGCCGGATCAGACATAAAATTGGATGTGGCTCCCAGACGTTTACCGTGGTGTGAAACCGGCCTAAATGATACATCACTGGATTAAGGGTCTCTTTCTAAATTTTGCTGCTCTCAGATGAGGAAGCAAAAACTTGGAGACAGATTTTCTTGAAAACTTTATAGGCACTTTGATTTCTACTAGTGATTAAGATGTAGCAATAAACACTACACATTGCCACAATATAAGGGGTTATCCAACTTCAGAGAAAAAAGTTTGCAGTTAGACAGCCATAATGTCACGGTGTAGTGAGAATGCTGATTAGGGAATGGCAGTTATGGACAGGGTGGCCAGGGAAGACTAGTCTGACCCTAGTCTAGGAACTCTGAATGGCCCTGATCCTGAAGGTATCTCTGAAGGTGAGAAGGTTCAGGCCTCCAGCCTCTCCCTAAAACTCCTCCACCAGCCCTGCACTATCCCCCCCTCACCTCCCTCCACAGAACTGGGATACAGCAACTCCAAAAGGAAAGGACTTAAGCAACACACACAGAAACTGCACAGCACGGCTTCCAGGCATAGAGTGAAACTCTTATCAGCAGCACCACCTGGTGGAAGGAGAGGCTACTTAAAGGCCAGGGGGAGGGGAGCCCAGTGAGTCACACATTAACCCCTCAACCAGTAGCCATACCTCATAGTGAATGCAGTTCTGGAGCCCAACACAGGAGGCCCAGCACCTTCACAGCTATCAACCATGCAGCTCTTAAAGACAAAGACATACACAGCAGCATCCAGCAAAGTCTGCGCCAACTAAGCGCTTGACACATATCAGGACCACGATTTCCCTGTGTATCTTGTGGGTGGCTGGTCACGTGCAAGCTACATGCTTCCATACTTTTCTAAATTATCTTCTATTAAATTGTGGGAAACTAGTCAGCACGACCGCAAATATGCAAGTCTCCTACATATGGTTACATGGCTGCCCAGCTGCATGCGGAAATCTCTACAATGTACACATTGCACACTGTCACGATTCAGAAGTCAGCAGACAACTCTTCTGAAAAAGGACAACCCAAGGTGTGCCCAAGGGGTTGTTACAGCACATTGATGTTCTATTCATGGGAGAGGTCATCACTGAGATTGGTGGGCATCCAACACATGGCAGCTGCCATTTTTTGTGGCATCCTCCGGATATAAATACTTTGCAAAGTGCATCTCCATTCAACACATAGCGGCTGCTGCAGAACAGCTCTTATTAAAGATTGAAAAGATGAGCAAGTCTGAGAGCACTGCTACTGCCATGAGATGGGGCAAAAACCTGCCAGAACAAGGGAAAGCAAAGTGGCCCATTTCTGTGAATGGAGAGGATGTTGATTGCTCTCCGTGAGAGAAACAAGATAACAAAATGTGAATGAAGAGAGTGCACCCCCCTCCCACATACGGTATCAGAGGGAGTCTGAATGCTGATACTTTTGTGTGAAGGCGAGAACATTAGTGCTGGAATTTACAGACTGATACATAGCCTTAATTTACTAAGTCCTCACATGTTGGTTCTTGGTTTTGTCAAAAAGAAGCAAATACACAGCAAATCATAGGAGTTGTTTTTTCTTGCCAGGAGGGTTGCTGTATTTTTTCCTGCGGATTTGGTGTTTTTGCTGCTGATTTTACAATAGAAACTATAGCAAAACTGTAGAAAAGAATGGACATGCTCTTTCTGTCAAAAACGCAGCAAAACCTGGGGTGTTTCCACTTTCTGCAGAGGATAAAAACCAATGTATATGGTCAGCTTTTCCTGAAATCACATAGGTTCACTTTAACATTTCAAACCTGTCACCTCCATAAAGCCCCCCAGGCTATCACTACCTGTCCCTGCACCTTCCTATTACTACTCTAAGGGCCACTTTACACACACCAACTTATCTGTCCAACTTCTGAACAACTTACTGGTTGCAGTGAAATCATGGACACATTGTTCCATTTGTACACAGCCACAAAATGGAGCAATGTGTCCATGATTTCACTGCAACCAGTAAGTTGTTCAGAAGTTGGACAGATAAGTTGGTGTGTGTAAAGTGGCCATAAACTATCCCTTCCTGTGCTAAATGTGCCCTGTGACTGTGTAATAAAATATTGTTATCACTCACTAATTAGTATATTAATGATTCAAGGGGCTACTATTGCTAGCCCCCCGGGTGTCCTCTCTGTGTCCCGTGGCCGCCTCCTGTGTAGTTTATCACGCCCCGATGGGCGTGATATTGACTTCCAAATGCGTGGTATGATGATGAACGCGTCATTTCCGGTACTCTGCAGCTCATCCACAGAGCTGTACATTGCGCATTCTCTGTGGAGCACATTACGTCGGCTCACAGATGTTTCTATGTAATGTGCTCCATAGAAAATGCGTACTGTGCAGCCTGAAGTCCAGCTGCGGAGTACCAGAAATGACGCGTTCGGTGTCATACCAGGCTTTCGGCAGAGGGCTGCGAGCCATGCTGGGGGGGACGCGCATTTGGAAGTCAAACAACACAGGAGGCGGCCACGGGACACAGAGAGGACGCCCAGGGGGGGCTAGCAACAATAGCCCCCCCCCCCGAATCATTAACATAGTAATGAGTAAGTGATAAAAAGCTTTTATTACCCAGTCACAGGGCACATTTAGCGCAGAAAGGGATAGTTAAGATTAGTAATGGGAAGGTGCAGGGACAGGTAGTAATAGCCTGGGGGGGGGGGGGCTTTATGGAGGTGACAGGTTCCCTTTTAACAACAAACACTGGAAAGGATTTGCATACATTAAAGTAAAGCGCAGGCAAAAACGCTGCAAAAATGCATGAAAAACGCACTGTGTGAACTAGGCCTAAAAGAGGGAACATACAGGGCAAATCACTTGCTACTTTACCTGTAAAAATAGCTGTAACTTCTAAAGAAAACGATCATCATACTGAAATTTGAACCATACATACTTCGGCTCAAAAGAAACTGATATTTTAACCCTGTCATGACTTTGCCTTTTCCCTTGCACTTCCGTTGTCCATCCCCTCCTTCCAAGAGCTATAACTTTATTTTTCCGCCAATTTAACCATAGGAGGGCTTGTTTGTTTGCGGGATGAGTTGTACTTTTGAATAAAATCCTTTATTTACACTATATAGTGTACTGGAAAACAGGAAATAAATCCAAGTGCTGTGAAATTGCAAATATTTGCCATTTCATGAACTGTTTTTGCGTTTTTTTTTAATCATCATGTTCACTGTATGGTAAAACTGATGTGTCAGTATGATGTTTCAGGTTGGTCCGAGTTTGTAGACACCAAACGTATACTTTTACCAAAAGACCAAAGAGCTGTCAAAGGACATGAAAAAAAGAGAATTTTGTTTACGTACCGTAAATTCTTTTTTCTTTAGTCATCAATGGGAGACCCAGACAATGGGGTTTAGGGCTCTGCCCTCCGGAGGTCACACTAGGTACTACAAGTTTGTAGACACCGCCTCCTCCGCTTATAAACCCCCACCGTAGGAGACATCCTCAGTTTAGTCCATAAGCTGCGAGGAGAAATTAAACCACACCCGAAACATCGGGAAGAATGCCGTGCACAGACGGTTCAACAACCCGGCAAACACTGTCTCAACAGAGAACAGAACAAGTGCAAAATATGCAACGGAACAACTGGGTGGGTGCTGGGTCTCCCATTGATGACTAAAGAAAAAAGAATTTACGGTACGTAAACAAAATTCTCTTTTTTCTGGTCGTCATAATGGGAGACCCAGACAATGGGGATGTCCTAAAGCAATACCCCAGGGCGGGAAGAGTTCCTCAACAAGACGGATAACACATGGTTCCCTTTAAAGGTGGGCAACCGCCGCCTGGAGAACCCGCCTGCCCAAACTCGCATCCGCAGAGGCATGGGCATGCACCATATAGTGCTTAGAGAAAGTGTGCAGGCTGGACCAAGTGGCCGCCTGACACACCTGTAGAGCAGAAGCTCGATGTCGCAAGGCCCAGGAGGCACCTACAGCTCTCGTAGAGTGTGCCTTCAAACCCACCGGGAGAGGTAAACCAGAAGACCGGTACGCCTCCTGAATGGGAGCCTTGATCCATCTGGCCAAGGTCGACTTCGAAGCCGCGGCCCCCTTACAGCGACCCATCGTGAGGACAAATAAGGAATCCGAACTCCTAAAGGAGGCGGTCCTGGACACATAAATGCGTACAGCTCTCACGAGATCCAGAGTATGGAGGTCGCGCTCAACCTGATGAACGGGAGCGGGGCAAAATGATGGAAGAACAATCTCCTGGTTTAGGTGAAACGTTGAAACCACCTTCGGCAGAAATTCAGGCCGTGGGCGCAACACCACCTTGTCTTGGTGAACCACCAGAAAGGGAGACTTGCACGAAAGTGCAGCCAATTCTGAGACCCGTCTCAGAGACGTAATCGCCACCAGAAAGACCACCTTCTGGGACAGACGAGAGAGAGAGACGTCTCTCAGTGGCTCAAACGGCGGTTTCTGCAGTGCCGCCAGGACCATGTTTAGGTCCCAAGGGTCCAGAGGTCGTCTATAGGGCGGGACCACCCGAGACACCCCTGCAGAAATTGACGTACCTTCGGGAGGAGCGCCAAGCGCCTGTCAAACAACACTGAAAGTGCTGATACTTGACCTTTCAGAGAGCCAAGGGATAATCCCAACTCCAACCCCGACTGTAGGAAGGCCAACAATGTCGGGATAGACAAAGGCCACGGAGAGCGGCCACCAGAGGCACACCAGGTAAAAAAGATTTTCCACGTTCTGTGGTATATCTTCCTGGAAACCGGTTTCCTTGCCCGATTCATAGTGGCAACCACTGTAGGAGAGAAACCTCTGGATGTCAGCAGCCAGGCCTCAAGAGCCATGCAGTCAATCTGAGGGCCCTGGAATTGAGGTGGAAGAATGGGCCTTGCGCGAGTAGATCTGCGCGTTCTGGAAGAGCCCACCTGTGTCCGCCTGACAGTTGCCACAGGTCCGGGTACCAAGACCTCCTGGGCCAATCTGGAGCCACTAGAATGGCCACTCTGCATTCTGTCCTGATCTTCCACAGGACCCTGGGAATCAGAGCCAGAGGCGGAAACACATATGGCAGCTGAAAGCTGGTCCAGCTCAGGATCAGGGCGTCCGCCCCCAGAGACTGGGGATCCCAAGATCTCGCCATGTATTGGGGCACCTGATGGTTCAGCCGTGAGGCCATCAGATCCACGTCCGGAGTGCCCCACCTGCCGCAGATGTCCCGGAAGACGTCTGGATGTAGGGACCACTCTCCGGCGTCCATCCCCTGTCGGCTCAGATAATCGGCCTCCCAGTTCTCGACCCCTGGGATGTGAACTGCGGAGATCAGGCAGCCGTTTTCCTCCACCCAGAGTAGAATGCGGTGGACTTCGGCGAGGGCCTGAGCACTTCTGGTCCCTCCCTGATGATTTATATAGGCGACGGCCGTCGCATTGTCGGACTGTACCCGAATGGGCTGTCCTGACAGGAATTTCTGAAACGCCAGTAGCGCCAGATAGACCGCCTTGATCTCCAGCACGTTGATCTGCAACGCCGACTCCGACTGAGTCCAGAGGCCTTGAGCCCTGTGGTGCAAGAAACACCGCCCCCCAGCCCTTCAGACTGGCGTCGGTGGTCACCACTAACCATGACGGTTTTAGGAAGGACCGGCCCCGTGACAGGTGATGTGGCTGGAGCCACCACTGTAGAGAGTCCCTGGTTGGTTGTGACAGTGTCACCAGCCGATTCAGAGAGATCGTCCTCTTGTCCCATCTGCGAAGAATCTCCAGCTGGAGAGGACGGAGGCGAAACTGTGCGAACGGCACCGCCTCTATCGCCGCTACCATGCGACCCACCAGTCTCATCAATACCCGTAGGGATGACTGTGGAGACAGGAGGACATTCTGCACTCCTGATTGGATCGCAAGCTGCTTGGCTTGAGGTAGGGACACCAGGGCCGAGTCCGTGTGGAAGTCCATGCCCAGATATGTCAATGACTGGGTCGGAACCAGGGTCGACTTTTGAATGTTGATAAGCCACCCGAACCGTTCCAGGGACTTCATGGTCACCTCCAGGCTCACCCGACCAAGGTCTTCCGATGGCGCCCTGACCAACAGGTCGTCCAAATAGGGTATGACGGCGTGTCCCTGCGCATGCAGGAGAGCCATCATGGAGGCCATCACCTTTGTGAACACCCGTGGTGCTGAGGCTAGCCCGAATGGCAGTGCCACAAATTGGAAGTGCTCTTCCCCCACTGCGAATCTCAACCAGCGCTGATGAGCTGGTGCAATGGGGACGTGAAGGTAAGCGTCCCTGATATCGATGGACGCTAGGAAGTCTCCCTGTGACACAGCCGCGATCACTGAGCGCAGGGATTCCATGCGGAACTTCCGAACCAACACGTGACGGTTGAACAACTTGAGGTCCAACACCGGGCGAAAAGAGCCGTCCTTCTTTGGGACAATAAAGAGGTTGGAGTAAAAACCCCTGAACCTCTCTTCCGTGGGCACAGGGACCACCACTCCGTCTCTGCGGAGTCCCTCCAACACCAGGTGAAAAGCCTGAGCCTTTTCTGGAGATGGAACCGACCGATGGAATCGGGGTATTGGTTGTGACGTCAGCTCTATCCTGTAACCTCTTGAGACTACGTCTCGAACCCACTGATCTTGAATGTGAAGAAGCCACTTGTCCTGAAAGCGGGACAGGCGGCCCCCCACCTGTGGGGAGGCAGGATGAGAGAGCGAGTCATGTCGAGGCGGGCTTGGGGGTGGCAGCCGCTGCCCCCGCCGGCTTCTTCTGACGACTCTTGGAACGCCACTGAGTAGCAGGCTTGCCCCCTCGGTCTGAGCGAGTGGACGCCGTTGATGACTGTGAACCGGAGCGAAAGGACCACTGCTTAGGGTTCCTTTTCACGGTGTACCGTGGCTTAGGCTTATTCTGCGGGATCTTAGACTCAGCAGAATCCTTTATCAATTTGTCCAGTTCGGTGCCAAAAAGCCTGTCACCAGCGAACGGAAGATTTTGTAAAATCTTCTTAGATGTGGCATCTGAGTCCCAAAGACGCAGCCACAACAGCCTGCGGATCGCAATTGCATTGGCCGAGGCCACAGCAGAGCGAGTGGCAGTTTCCAAAGATGCCGTCCTGGCATAGTCCGCATAGGCCCTTGCTCTCTCAGTGAGAGCCAGGACCTCTGGACTGGACCTAGCTAGATCAGTGATACCATCCAAACAGATAGTAATCGCTTGTAGGGTCCAGACCGCGGCAAAATTAGGGGCAAACGAAGACCCCACAGCCTCATAGGAAGACTTGGCGAGTTGCTCGACCTGTCTATCAGTAGCATCCTTCAACGAGGAGCTATCAGAGGCAGAAAACAAGGAGCGCGCAGCAATCCTAGTCATGGAAGCATCCACCTTGGGAGACTGCGACCATTCCTGGAGCGCCTCCTGGGGAAAGGGAAAGCGATTGTCCTTAGTTTTACGGACATAACGCCGCCCAGGATGCAACCTGGGAGCTTTAATCACCCTTCCGAAATTAGTGTGGTCCAAGAAGGAGCCACTTGGTCTAGCCTCTGGCCGCAGCCATTGGTATATCTCCTTGGGGTGTACAGTCACCTCCTCAGGAGGAGTGACAAGACGCAATGTCTCATTGATGGAGGACACCAGATCCTCCACCCCATCTGGAGGTTCAGACATAGACCCAAGAGTAGAACCCCCATCATCTTCCTCACCATCAGAGGAACGCTCCTCCTCAGAGAGAGTCTGGAGCTCAGGAGAAGCCTCACGGGCTCGCTTAGGGGGTCTTACAGCAGAAGTAAGAGACACCCGGGGGTAACTAGGAGGAGTAGCTGGGTTCTCCAGTCTCCTATGCAGTGCCTCCAGGGTTTGCGACATGGAGGACATCTGGGACAGCAGAGATTCATTGATCTTATTCTGCGTTTCCCATGGCCCTGGGATCACCTGAACCTCAGGGTATAATCCCGGATTTGCAGACTCAGTAGTAGCAGACCGGGCCTCTGGGCGTCCGCAGTTATTGCAGGACCCCTCCACCAGTGTCCCGTTGCATGTAACACAGGCAATGGAGACCACCGCCGCCTTAGCAGCATGCTTCCCAACTGAGGACATCTCCACAGTGAGGGGAATATAAGCCAAAGTTCACAAACAAACCGGGAATCCCGGTGGCTTACCGACCGCAGTAAAGCGGTAGGAGGAAGCGGTGTGTGTGTGTGACCTCCGCGAGTTCCGGTCTCCCTTGCAAGTGCAGACACGCGCTGCAGCCAGATCCCAGCCGGGAAGTGAGGGAGAAGATGGCCGCCGACAGTGAAGATGTGGGCGGAGCCAGGAACACGCAGGAAGAACACACAACACGCCCAGCGGTGATGTCACCATAAGGGCTGCCTCCTCCTCCTCCAGACTGCCTCAGCAATGGAGGTGCCGGAGCCCGCAGCGCGGGAAAAGAGTGTGAATATCACCACACACACTCTCAGACTGCATGTACACATAAAAACACCCGCAGTCTACAGCCTCAGCCCCTGTGATACACAGGGCGGTCAGCCAGGGAGACCCCAGCACAGGGTCACCGCCAGAACCGCGGACCCGAGGGTAACCGCGCGGTCTGAGTGTCATGACACCACAGTGACAGACACTACCCCCAGGCACACAGGAGACACACCAGGTGCCTCAGTGCCGGTCCGGTCTGTAAGCACCTTTAGGGAGGCCTCGGACGGGGGTACAGCACCAGTCCGGAGTGTAAGCACCATTTAGGGAGGCCTCGGACTGGGCTGGCTCCGTCCGGTCTGTAAGCACCATTTAGGGAGGCCTCGGACGGAGCGGAGCTGTGCAAGGCTCCAGGCTCCCCCTTACCAGAGCCTCCATGGAGGGATGGAAAGGGAAGGAGCGCGACAGCGTACCGGGAGAACACTGAAGTGTCCAGGCTAAAAGCCCTCCGGTACCTCCACCAGCGTGTTCCGCAGAGGGTGAGCGGGGAGGCTGTCGGGGGTCCCGAGCGGGACCATTTTACCTTGTCTTCATACGCCATCACGTAAGCTGTGAGAATGCAGTGAAGTGCAAGCAAAGCGTGATCCTCCGAGCACACTAAGTTTAAAACTGAGGATGTCTCCTACGGTGGGGGTTTATAAGCGGAGGAGGCGGTGTCTACAAACTTGTAGTACCTAGTGTGACCTCCGGAGGGCAGAGCCCTAAACCCCATTGTCTGGGTCTCCCATTATGACGACCAGAAAACAATTGTAACCCTGCACCAGGCTGGGAAGACTCAATATGCAATAGGAAAGCAGCTTGGTGTGAAGAAATCAACTGTGGGAGCAATCATTAGAAAATGGAAGACATACAAGACCACTGATAATCTCCCTCAATCTGGGGCTCCATGCAAGATCTCACCCCGTGGGGTCAAAATGATCTCAAGAACAGTGAGCAAAAATCTCAGAACCACACAGGGGGAGCTAGTAAATGACCTGCAGAGAGCTGGGACCAGCGTTACACAGGCTTCCATCACTACGCCGCCAGGAACTCAGATCCTGCAGTGCCAGAAGTGTCCCCCTGCTTAAACCAATACACGTCTGGGCCCATCTGAAGTTTGTTGGTAGCATTTGGATGATGCAGAAGAGTATTGGTAGAATGTCATATGGTCAGATGAAACCAAAGTAGAACATTTGGTAGAAACACAACTCATCGTTTTTGGAGGGGAAAGAATGCAGAGTTGCATGCAAAGAACACCATACCTACTGAAGCATGGGGGTGGCAACATCATGCTTTGGGGCTGTTTCTCTGCCAAGGGACCAGGACAACTGATCCGTGTACATGAAGGAATGAATGGGCCATGTATCATGAGATTTTGAGTGCAAACCTCCTTCCATCAACAAGGGTATTGAAGATAAAACGTGGTTGGGTCTTTCAGCATGACAATGATCCCAAGCACACCACCAGGGCAAAGAAGGAGTAGCTTTGTAAGACGTATTTCAAGGCCCTGGAGTGGCCTAGTCAGTCTCCAGATCTAAACCCTATAGAAAACATTTAGAGGGAGCTGAAAGTCCATGTTGCGGAGCGACAGCCCCAAAACATCACTGCTCTAGAGGAGATCTGCATGGAGGAATGGGACAACACACCATTAACAGTATGTGCCAACCTTGTGAAGACTTACAAAAAATGTTTGACCTCTGTCATTGCCAACAAAGGATATATAACAAAGTATCAAGATGAACTGGTTATTGACCAAATACTTATTTTCCACAAGAATTTGAAAAAAAAATTCTTTCCAAATTAGACAATGTGATTTTGAGGATTTGTTTTCTTATATTGTTCCTCAGGGCTGCTTTACACGTCGCGATATCACAATGCAACATCGATAAAAAGTCACATGGTACGGCCGTTACAGTTGATATCATTCGTGCGTTGTGTCGTGTAAATGGGCAAAGCAACGTGAAAAAAACCTACCTACGATATTGCAAGAAGATTATGCAAGCCCTTCAACCGTATGATATTGTATATGCGATGTGGCAGGATCGTGCTGTGTGACAGCGCAACTACGATTTGGAGCGCATTGTTCCCTATTCACTCCAATGTTATATGCTCGTTCAGAGTTGTTCATACCCAGCGCAAAAAAGGGGCGTACATCGCAGTTGCGTTGCCTGCCGATATCTCCCTGTGTGACATCTCCTATGCGATCTTGGACAAGTGTTAAAAACGTGCGTGCTCCCGTGAAATTGTATGCAATATCGAAACGATATCGCGACGTGTAAAGCGGCCCTCAAAGTTGAGGTCTACCTATAATGTCAATTACAAGGCCCAGTTACACACAGATAATTGTGCAAAGATTGTTCGCAGATCTCTGGTTGCAGTGAAATCATGGACACATTGTTACATTTGTACACAGCCACAAAATGTAACAATGTGTCCATGATTTCACTGCAACCAGAGATCTGCGAACAATCTCTACACAATTACCTGTGTGTGTAACTGGGCCTACAGGCCTCTCTCATCTTTTTAAGTGGGAGAACTTGCATAACTGGTGACTGACTAAATACTTTTTTTTCCCCCCACTGTAGCCTGAATTTCTCACTGTACATTGTCTCGGAGAGCCTGTAAAGGTTTTTAGCTTGTTACTCTACACCCATTTAAATGGTCCCAAAGGAAAAATCCGGCAGTGTTAAATAAGGAGATCTTGGTGGCCACAGTCTGTTGGAAATTACTCTGATCTGTCATCCAATAAGGCTTCAATCTCTTCCTAAGTCAATCTCATAACAGAGACGGACGGACGACAAGTCTGAGACCACTTGGCACGGTCGCTTGAGGCTCATTTCAAGCAAGCACCTCCTCCCTGTCCCCTCCCTTCTACAAAAAATTTCTGATCATTAGCAATCTGTATTCTCTATGGACAGATTTTACCTGGGAATTGAGAATTTTCAGAATGAAAGATCATCCCAGAAGAAGAAAGTACAGTAAATTTGTCTGATAAGATATATTACAAAGTGCTGATTTTAATGTGTATTAAATAAAAATTAAAACGATGGCTATGCTTTAACCCGTTCACAACATGACAAACTTACATCACATGTCATGTCCCTTCCTTTGACGTGTGCTTGCACACAGGTCCCGCACATTTTCTGGCACACAGCGGCTGATTTTATCAGTAGTCATGAGCATCTAGCGGTGGATCAGATTGCTTTGAGTCCCGTTAAGGTACCTTTACACACCACAATTTCGGCTGGCGATATGAGGCGATCCAACGTGCGCGTGCACATTTTTCCATGGTCGCCTCAGATCGCCGATGGCGGAATTACACGCCGCAATTTCGCCCTGAAAGAAAGGCGATGTGTCGCCCTGGAAATCGCCTCACCTACAGCGGAACCAATCCAGTCGAATTCCCTCGCCGCTTCACACGCCGCAATCACAAAGACAATGTGGGCGTACATGTTCAGCGCTGCGAGGAGACAGGCGTGCCACAGTGATTTACACAGCGTCCCATACGCGCTCATTGGACAACGCAACATTGTTACCATTGGTCAGCCTGCTCTGGAAGGCTGGCTAATACATGACGCCATTGAAGATGTGCGTTGCTGAACAGACAGCTCTTTAAATATGGTGCCCTGTGAACTGGCATCCAATGGGAACACAGTAGCCATCACCAATCATCGCAGACGGGGCGCGGACCCCAGTATGCTGTGGCACGCCTACAAATCAATAGGCGACGTAGATTTCATCACTATCACCCAATCACAGGCCAAAACCCGGAAATTTTGTCTTCATGATTGTGTCCGATTTCAGAGCAGTGCTCAGGAATCAGGCGAAAGGCGAGAGGTGATTAATCGCCGCGAAATTGCCCAATCACATGCCGCAACTGTGAGACAATTTCACGGCGATTGTTACGGGGCAACATATTCCCTTTAAGATTGCGGCATGTAAAGGTACCTTAAAAGGACGAGTACCGTAAGTATAGCAAAATGTAAGATATCAAACATGTATAGCTTATTTTTCTATGTGCTTGTATTGACCTGGAGAACACTGCCCGTCAGTTTTACCATACAGTAAATCTAGTCAACAAAAACATGTGAAATTGCACCTTGTTTTTCTTCAATTTACATGAGAGTGAATATTTTTCCCTGTTTTCAGTACACTATATGGTAAAATAAATTATGTCAATCAAAAGTACAACTCGTCCTGCAAAAAACAAGCCCTCATATGACTATATTGATGGAAAAATAGTTATGGCTCTTAGACGGGGAGGAACACCTAACACACAGTAGTGCAAAAGCCACAAAACGATCGCAATGTGTGAACACAGACAAACATTTTAAATCTGGGTGCGCTACTGAGATGAGGTTATAGGCAGTACCGGAAATTGGGAACAACAATCATTCACGCAAGCTCCCCCTCCAATTACCATTACATGTAATAAACTTAACTAGTGTACAACAGTTTTCCTATAATAACAAATGGCTGGTGCTTATTGCAGGTAATTTACTGACCCTTTTACCTATTGTATTACCATACCAATTTCCTGCAGCGCCATGTGCGATTCCTGCCCCAGAGAGCCACAGCATTCCTTTGCCACTGCGGTTTTTCAACTACTCTCTGCTTGAAAACAACGGTTGCACCTGCACAATTGCAGCAATATAGTATTGGAATTAATATTTAGCACATTTCAATCTCAACATTTAATATATTTATTATACAGCTCATAGCATTTTTTTTTTTTTCCACTGGAAAAAAAAATGTAAAGAAAATTTCATAACTTCACTAACGGTACCTTTACACGTCGCAACATTGCATGCAATTTCACTTGCAACTTACTGGTTGCAGTGAAATCATGGACACATTGTTCTATTTGTACACGGCAACAAAATGGAACAATGTGTCCATGATTTCACTGCAACCAGTAAGTTGCAAGTGAAATTGCGACATGTAAGGTACCCCAAGAATGGTGCTACTTTGTGTTAATAGTATATACCGTAAGTATATGGCAATGGGCATGTCCGGCTAATGAGATTAGTGCTGGTGGACACTCACACAGTCACTCTCTCCACATTCACACCTCTTCATAGCTCTGCCCTGCTTGTTGGTGAAGGAGGAAGAGTAGAGTAGCGATATAGGCCCCTTATGCTGGGCCAGAAATATGGGACATTGAACATAAGGTCTTCTCTCTGACAGCTGAATTTAGAGTCCACCCCTAGGCTATGTTCACATGCTTGTTCCTCTTTGTACGGATCCGCTATTTGCGGTGGAATGCAGTGAAACACATTTGCATTGGCTGTCCCAGCCAAGGCAATGCATTTCACAATGTGGCATTCACACGCTGCGCTTTTTACGGACCCGCTTTTGGGCTGAAAGCAAAATGAAGTCACATGTTAATTTTGTGGCGTTATTTCGCTGCGCTTTTTACTCACCGTACCGCATGCTCCTTCAGTGATCTCCAGCAATGTCTCCTCAAACAGGTGCTGCAGGACCTGTGGAGGATCTTGGACAGGACCATATGACCCATCCACGTCACCTGGTTACATGGCAGGCCGCAGGGTCCTAATGGCAGAGATGCCGCAGCCTCCGGGGATGACAGGACACCGCTGGGGATCACCAGGGGAGCGCGGCGAGGGGAGCAAGTGCAGGCGAAAAAGCGCAGTGGCGTTCACACACAGAATGCTACGCTTTGTTAAGATCCATTCTTGTTGAAGTTTGTGCACCAAAAATGCATCCTCATAAAACGCAGCAATAACCCTATGTGTGAACTTAGTAGTTACACAGGTAAACAAACACCAAGTTAGAAATAAAATGTAAAAATATTTTATGCTGAAGTATTTATGGCCATTTGTTATGAAAAGATTCATGGGATAACCACTTTTAGCCCTAGCCTACCTGGCTTTCCTACATCTTAGCACTACATATCCTGATTAGGTGCACCTAGAAAGCTATGACTAGGACCAGGCCATGTGTTGACTGGTCAGTCACCTGAGGGGGAGCCAAGCAGAGCGAGTTGTGTTGGAGCTGGAGACTGACAAGCCAGGATCTCCGAGAAGAGGTTGCACAGGCTGTATGCACCAAACTGAAAGTGTTATGGGTTTCTATTTAGGATAGATGTGACTGGCTCAGCTGAAAAGGTGCCGTCACACGTGGCAATATGACTTCCATATCACCGTAAATGTGTGTATTTCAGCGATGTGTAAACCACATAACCTGTGCATAGTGGGGTGAGACAGGGAGATATTACGGTGTGAAATCACCGGTGGAGCGTCGCTTGATCGCCCTGCTCTGCTGAGAAATCAGGCGATTTCCACCAGGCGATTTCAGCACATCATGGCGTGTGACTGGGCGATAGTGATGTAGAAAGCGAGCTCACGCCATCTGGAAGCAATTCCAGAGGCGTGCCTGAGCGTTCCGTTTGGAATACCCCGTCTACCGCGATTGGTGGTTGCTCCTGCATTCCCATTGGTTTGCCATGGCTAAGGCGCCATATTTCAATAGTGAGATAGTAGAAAGGACACATGTGTCATGTAGTGGGCAGACTTCCTAACAAGGCTGACCAATGGCGACGCAGTTGTGTTGGCCAATCGGAGAGGTAGGGGCGCGGTGTACAACACTCTGCCACACATGTCTCCTTGGCGCGCTCACACTCTACGCCCACATCGCTGATGCGGTGGAGGTGTGCGACGCGCAGATTTGGCAGCAATGTGGGTATGCGAAATTGCTTCCGGTCTGCGGAAGGGGATTTCCTGAATGCAGTATCGCCGAACATCGCACGCGAGATGTCTATGTGTGACAGGGCGACGGCGATGTGTAGAAAAAGTGCCTGGAACATGCACGCTCACGTCAAATTGCCAGCCATATGGCGGCGATATTGCCACGTGTGACAGTACCTTAAGAGTAGCCAGGGTTTGTAGTGTTTAGTACAGGAAAAAAGAAAATCACTAATGGTGAACAGATTGCTTATATTGCTCTGTGTGCGAGATTGTGCTACTCTATTGTTACTACCCTCAAAAAGGTCTGAGGGATTTATCGGTAGTGAATGTTTTGGCTTTGAAGAATAAAAAAAAAAATTGTTTTGTTGATAGTTTATGCAAGAAAATAAACCTTCACCTTTTTGATATGGAAATTCGTACCTGTGTGAACCTCAGCACCTAGAGCTAGAACCCCCACATCATTTAGTGTTACTACAAACAAAATATAATACACCAAAGACATACCGTATATACTCGCGTATAAGCCGAGTTTTTCACCCCAAAAATTGGGCAGAAAAGTCCCCCCCCCCCTCAGCTTATACGCGAGTCACTGTATACACTGTATACAGTATACAGGCAACCCGCCCCATCAGTATACAGGGCCCCCCCCCCCCCCCTTGTGCAGCCAGCCTGTAAAGGAATAGATTATTATACTTATCCCTGCTGCTGTCCCGCCACCGCCATCGCGCTCCTCCGGCTTCATACGGCCCTCCGGTGGGCGCAGGCAATGGCGTCATTGTCTGTGCGCCAGAGGAGGAAGCCGGAAGACGCTGGATGAAGCCGGAGAAGCGCTATGGCGGCGGCGGGACAGCGGCAGGGATAAGTATAGTAATCTATTCCTTTACAGGCTGGCTGCACAAGGAGGGGGCCCTGTATACTGATATGGGGGGGGGGGGGGGGGTGCTGTATACTACCACTGGGGCGGCTGCTGTATACTACCTCTAGGGCGGCTGCTGTATACTACCTCTGGGGCGGCTGCTGTATACTACCTCTGGGGCGGCTGCTGTATACTACCTCTGGGGCGGTGCTATTTGCTGTTATACTACCTCTGGGGCGGCTGCTGTATACTACCTCTGGGGCGGCTGCTGTATACTACCTCTGGGGCGGCTGCTGTATACTACCTCTGGGGCGGCTGCTGTATACTACCTCTGGGGCGGCTGCTGTATACTACCTCTGGGGCTGCTTGCTTGCTGTATACTACCTCTGGGGCGGCTGCTGTATACTACCTCTGGGGCGGCTGCTGTATACTACCTCTGGGGCTGCTGCTGCTGTATACTACCACTGGGGCTGCTGCTGCTGTATACTACCACTGGGGCTGCTGCTGCTGTATACTACCACTGGGGCTGCTGCTGCTGTATACTACCACTGGGGCTGCTGCTGTATACTACCACTGGGGCTGCTGCTGTATACTACCACTGGGGCTGCTGCTGTATACTACCACTGGGGCTGCTGCTGTATACTACCACTGGGGCTGCTGCTGTATATACTACCACTGGGAGGCTGCTGTATACCACACTGCTGGGGGCTGTATACCTGTGCTGGGGTCCACCCTCGGCTTATACACGAGTCAATAGGTTTTCCCAGGTTTTGGGGTCAAAAGTAGGGGGGCTCGGCTTATACACGGGTCGGCTTATACACAAGTATATACGGTAATTAAAGGAAATGTAGATAGTGAGCCCCAATGGGGACAGTGTTGATGATGTATGAAAAAGTGCTGTGGAAGTAATGGCGCTATATAAAAGTGAATAATCAGTATTAGAATACAATGTTTTACAGATCAAAGAACATTTCCAGCAGTTAAATGGTCTTAGAAGAATGAAGAGAAAAATCTGGATGGTGGAAAAAGTGACAAATCTATCCAGGCTCTCCTCATGGAAAGTATCTTGTTCTCCTCCAAAGTATCTGGCATTGGATATGCAAACAAAAGCTGAAATTGCTGAAAAAAGGAAAGATTATGAGCCGTTTACTAAGCCATAGTTCTAACCTGCTATGTTACACCGCAGACAAAAATCCTGCACCCAAGGAAAAAATTACATTATCGTATGACATGACAGTGCATAGGGCGGCATACAGCAGAAAAAAGGGGTACAATACAGCCAGACACAGGGGCAAAAGAGAAAGAATTAACTAAGAGTACATGCCCATGATCAGGAGATGCTGGGTTCTGGACGCAGGATATTATCTCTTGTGGAGACGCTATTGTTCTCTGCAGAAGAACGCAGAGTCCACGCCCACGATCAGGATTCCGAGCGTAGCATATTATCGCTGTGTTTTTCCGCTGATTATATTGGCGTCTCCACAAGAATAAATGAACATTCTGCAGCTTGAGAAGCCGCACCACATGTCTGTTTGCAGAGCCTACAGTGAGCATGAGATTTCTGTAAATCCATCCACTGTACTTGTACTCTACAACGCAGCATTTGACACGGCGACAATACGCTGCGTCCAAAACGCTGATAACCCTGATCATGCGCACGCAACTTTTAAAACACAGGGCTGTTTCTGAACATGATGTTCATCGTAGGATCGTTTTTTTTGCTCTGCAATATTCATTGTAATATGACCAATACATTTCGGCAAAAGGCTGACACTTCTTGGGTGAGTGACTGTCTCTAAAGGAATTATCCGTATCCAACGGTGAAGGAAAGAATCCATGCTCCAATGATAATCTGTGGAGATTGGCTCAGTTTCATCCCAGGTATGGCCAATTATTGGCAACAGAGGTGAACCACTACAGTCAGTGATTAGCTGCATTGGTCACATGTCCATGTAACAAAGCCCCTACTAGAGTAGAAGTACAGATCTGTTATTAGAACTGGAGCACCCCAGGAAAAGGGAACATGACCAAGATCCCTCAAGAAAGTTTTGGGTTGTGATTGTAAGCCCCTATCAAGTAGTATATAGTATATTATATTATATCTATCCAATATATATTATATCTATCTAAAGGCCGCTTTACACACACCAACTTCTGTGTCCAACTTCTGAACAGTTGCAGTGAAATCATGGACTCATTGTTCCATTTTGTGGCTGTGTACAATGGAACAATGTGTCCATGATTTTACTGCAACCAGAGATCTGTTCACAAGTTGGTGTGTGTAAAGCGGCCTTAATATCTATTATATAATCACGAATGGATTTCGCGCAACCTTTTGAGTCCACACTCGCTGCGATTCAGCGTGGTCATGTGGATACGAACGAAGCATTGGCCGCGCAGCGGCCATTGCGAGCAGCTCTAAGGCGACTCGCTATGCCCGCGCAGCGGGCATGGCGAGTCGCCTTAGCAGCGCGAAGCATTGGCCGCGAAGCGGCCATTGCGAGTCAGAGACTCGCACTGCTAGAATCCCGATGCATTGTGCATCGGGCACCCATCTAGTAGATTATATCTATCTATCTATCTATCTATCTATTCTGAAAGCGGTGTGGGTGGAAAACCCTCCCAAAGTTTGTAACTTGTGAGGAGAATCTTATTTCATTATTCTGATAAAAGAAAATGAATGACTGAGATTATGAACAAGGCTGATGAGAAAAGACTGATTATTATTCATAAGCTCGTCATACTCACCCCTCATTCCAGCAGAGCAGAGAGAGGGCTATTGTGCCCCTCCGCCGCCTTTACTCCCCCTTCTCTGTCCACCCAGAACCCCAACACTTTCAGTCCGCCTACAAGCGCTCGGCTCTGACCTGCTAGCCCTGGCTGAATGTCAGAATTGTAGAGAAAGACAGCTTATCCATTAGCTATTCACATGCAGAACTCTTAGCAGGAATGACAGTTAACCCCTTCTTAGTAGAACAGAACCGTCCGGCTTGGCTGTGATGGGATGCTCGGAGCTGTGCCGGCTCAAACACCCGCATCTTTTAAACTGTGGTTCGCCAACGGCAGCATCTGTTCTCCCCAGCGTCCACGGTCACAATCTGCTATTGTTTTGTACGTTTAACCGTCTCATCTTCCTACACAGGCTGCTGTCAGAGCCCAGTTGTCTGGGTGAACATCCATTTACATAGACATACTAATCAGTGTGTAATAGAAGAAAAAATGACTAAGGAAACAAAGAAACTGCAAAACTAAAAAGCTGATTAATTTAAAAAGGCAAGTACTCGTATAGCAAATCTCTGGCCGCGTGTAAAGTATTATGGCGGGTAGTGGCAGGTGGAAAAGGGAAATTCATTTGCTTAGCAAAACACTTAAAGGGGTATTCCCACTTCAAAAGATCCTTTTCCAAAATGTAGTCTATTAGCAAATACTTACAATTAGAAATGTCGTATAGTTCTCCTGATTAGATATGTCTCTTACCTTATGTGCAGAACATTACAGCCGCTTAAGATATTTATGGTTACAAAGAGACCAAGTAGTGGGAAAACCGGGCACCACACCTACACAGCTTAAGGCTGCGTTCACACATTGCGTATTTTGCTGCGCTTTTTTACGCGCGCTTTTCATAATACGCAATGTGCCTTTTGTCTGCCAGCAAAGTGAATGTGAAATTCACTTTGCAGTGCAGGCATTGCGTAAAAATACGCAGTGCGTTTTCCGGGAGAAAACGCAGCTCCGTAAACAATTGATATGTCAATTGTTTACGCAGCTACTTCTGCGTATTCTCCCAGAGGGGAGGAAGAATCCTGCTTCCTCCTCCCCTCTGTGACAGCTGTGGCCGCCCATTAGATTTCACAGTGTATTAATATACACTATGAAATCTAAATTAAACAAAAGCAAGTGTCTGAAAAATAAAAAAAGAATCAATACTTCACCTGTCCGACGCCTTCTCCCGCTGTCTGGTCCCCGGTTCCAAGTGAGACATGTACTGACAGGACCTGTGGTGATGTCAGAGGGGCGTTCCCGGGCACTCGCGGTCATGTGATACATATCACATGACCGCGAACAGCCAATCAGCGCTGGGAACGCCCCCCCTCTAACGTCACCACAGGTCTTATCAGTACACCTCTCACTTAGCACCGGAGAGCGGGAGAAGGCACCGGAGAGCGGGAGAAGGCACCGGACAGTGGGAGAAGGCACCGGAGAGGTGATGTATTCATTCTTTTTTATTTTCCATACATTTGCCTCTGTTTAATTTAGATTTCACAGTGTATATTAATACTCTGTGAAATCTAATGGGGCTGTCACAGAGGGGAGGAGGAAGCAGGATTCTTCCTCCCCTCTGTGACATCACTGCGCTTTCTGGAGTAAAGAAAGCGCAGTGTGTGAAAGCCCCTGCGTATTTTGTTGCGCTTTTTTGCGCGGCCGAAAAACGCGGCAAAAAGCGCGCGCAAAAAAGCGCAGCAAAATACGCAAATGTGTGAACGTAGCCTTACTTTGCTTGCCAGCACACTCCACACAAATGATATTAATGATTGTGCATATTTAGTCACGGGGTGCTAACCTGGGAACAACATCATGGAGCAAAAAATTTAAGAAAAGGTGCACTCACCCATTGATGACTTTTGCACATAAACTTTTATTTTCCGTGAAGGGTTACATGAGGCAGGGATGGAGGAGAAGGAGTGGACAACGAGTCGTTTCGCACCAGGCTCGGGCTTGGAGCTTCCACTGGTCCTCACTGCCGCACCCAACCTCAAGAATAAATGGGGCTTGCCGGATCAGTGCCACAAGTCAACAGTTACGTGGCAGATGCGGCAACAACTGCCAGGAATCACACTTTACCACAGATGTGAAAGGGGCCTTAAATGAGGAGCAAGAGTCTTTTTACACCAAGCTTCTTTCTGGTGTTTGTTGTGTGAGGCCACTGCAAAAACCAGGGCTGTGGAGTCAGAGTTGGTATGAAATGGACCAACTGCAAAAATATATCATGAATTAGGTACAGTAGTTCAATGCAGAATGTGCTGAATATTATTATTATGTTCAATTTAAATATCTTGATTGTATCATAATAATGTGTGGCGCCCTGCCAACACAGGTAACCACATATCTCTCTGCTGCACAGCTGGGTTTCCACAGTAGGGGGGAGTCCAACCTGCTGCACTTAGGCAGGATCCCCTATAAATACTGCTGCTGGGGGCGGAGTAAGTCAGAGTGTGGCAGACGCTAGAAGAGCTGCAGGAGAAGTCTGGTGCTGGTGCCACGAGTAGGCCCAGGCCAAAAACGCAGACTAGCATATCCCACCAGCCTAAGTGGGACTGAAGGCAGGGAGCCTGGAGGAAGAAACAGAGAAAGGGGAGCAGGCAGCTCAGATCGCAAAGTTCACCCCAGAAGAGAAGCCGGATATTGGGGATCCGCAACAGTGGAGAACTCCAAGTCCCAATGAAAACCCCTTGGCACCGAAGAAGCTTCAGCTACCCGGTCTCCTGAGAGAGTCACAGAGAGGGAGCCAGGACTAGCAGGGCGCTGCAGTTCAGAGAAAAGGTTGTCCTGGAGACCGCACAGGAGAGGGAGAGAGAGAGTTAAAAGGAGAAGAGAGTGGAGGCAAATCCAGATTTAATACACTGCGCTTCATCACACACACAGAGGAGGCCTTATACCCACTTGCTGTGGGGGCCCACTGTGCAGCCCAGCTACCAGTCAGTGCTTGGGACATTTGCATGAAAACCACCAGTAAAAAGGTAAAGAGACTTTGGCTGCGTTTGTGCATTCTTTCCTATCACCCACTGTGTTCCCCTATAGACTTTACCTATAACCGTCCCGACTCTGTTGCATCCTGCCCATCCTCACCACTCTGCCCTGGAGGTCCCAGTCCTGCCTGCAGGGACTATTCCATCACAGCCACCATCCCACCGACCTCCAGAGGACTGTAGCGGCGCTGGTGATCCCACACCAGACACAGCAGGTGGCGTCACGAAGACAACTTGTAAATAAAATCCCTGTAAATAACCCCTTTTTCACTGAACCCCAGGGCTACAGCCTCAGGCAGCCACCCGTGACCTCCACGAGACAGTAACCGAGCCCGAGCCCTGAGTACCCTGCCCTGGGCGAGTCAAATGATTAAAGCCTGATGTTTACCATTGTACTACATGAAATTTATCACTAAGACATGAGCCGTGTATGAGGGAGTCGGGAGTCAGGAAAATTGGAGGGTCAGAGGTTTGGGTTATCAACTCCACAGTCCTGCAAAAACCGCTGGAAAATCCCATTTGCATGGAAAAGCGAGCAGCTTTAAATGCTTCATGCTTTCAAAAAAGATAAGAATTTAAAAGAAGTGACAAGTACATTGTGCAGTCGTCTTCCCCCAGGAGGATAGTCAATACTTACAAGTCAATGGAAAGTCTAAAAGAAACAGAAGCCTGGGAAACATTCTGAGCAATTTGTCACGGGTTTATTATAAAGTTAGAAATTGATTAAATATCCAAAAATGGCCCAACAATAGTTAAGGCTGGTTTCACACTGCAGTTTTTTTCCTGATCAGGTTCCATCCGGTTTGTGTGTCAAAACCGGAGTTTTGGAGACACTCCTGAACAGGTGTCAATCTTTCAATTAGGGCTCGAACACACTGACATGAAACTCGGACGACCATAGTGCGAATTAAAATCGCATTGCAGTCAGACCAATGTTATTCAATGTCTGAGAACACATTTCCGAGTGTCGGACGTTTTTTTCTCATCCGATTCACAAACGTCAAAGCAGTGGAAACATGCTGCGACAGTATGCGATTCACATCCGAGACTCGCCAATGCAAGTCTATGGGTTCTACAAAAATCACGGACCACAGTTGGATTACTGTTGGACCATCCAACTCTGATCAGAGTTTTCAGAGCTGAAGCAATTGCCAAGCTGATTTAATTCAAAATCGCATGCAACTCTCGGATTGCACTCGGACCACACTGATTACTGCTGGACAGCTCTCGGATGTGATCTCAGGAAATGTCAGACAGTAGTATCACTTTTGGATGCAAAACAGCCCAAAACTATGACAAAAAGTAGTCAGACTCTCGGATCCGTGAATCGGAGCATTTTGGCACTCGCCAGTATGTCCGTATCCTTATACTTTTTCTCTGCAAGTTCCTCTCCTGCTTTTGACACACAAACCTAATGGAACCTGATCAGGAAAAAACTGCAGTGTGAAACCAGCCTTAGAAAACGCCAACAACTATACATTAAGAAAATGCTTCAGCATTCTAATATAAAAACATACCGTAAGCAGTTTTTGCTTGCAAAATCATATATTAAATACCAGAATCTCAAAAATAAAGTGTGACCATACACTGAAGCTACACTGAAACATCCGTGTGAGCGCTATTTGATGGGAGCAGTGATTTCTCTCCTCCGGTGTCACGCTTGTTACATGTGTTTTTACTCTCAATTTTTTTCCCCCACTGAAGCAGGTCAAGTATTGGAAGTTTTATTAATCATTTTAGCAATGGATCACTTACAATTGAACAAAACTTGATTGGTGCTCTGAAGTAGAGTCTGCCTTCTGTCATTTGTTTTATATGGATTCTCATAGACTTTAATGGCAGAGTACGACCTGCAGAACAGATGAGGAGACATGCTTCAAGGTTCACAGACCATGGGAAAAACACAAGAATGTGTGAATACAGCCAAAAGCCGGCTTCACACCAGTTTTCTGCTGTCAGGCTGCCTTCACATTTGCGGACCCCTCTGCAGCGTTCTGCGGAGGGGATCCGCAATGTGACCGCAGCACCGCAAGCTCCTATGTTTATAATGGGAGCGCACGATCATGCGCAGTGAAGCGCAGCCATTCACTGCCATGTGTGATCTGTGCACAGGCGGATGCCTGCGCACAAATCACACACTCTCGTCCGCACCAGGGACGCAACATGTCGCGTCCCTGGTGCAGATGAGACTGATTTGTACGCAGACATCCGCCGGCGCACAGATCACATATGGCAGTGAATGGGTGCGCACGGTCATGCGCAGACCTGCGCATGACAGTGCGTTCCCATTATAAAGATAGGGGCTGGCGGCGGCTGCAGGCAGCTTGCGGATTCCCTCCGCAGGGTGCTGCGGAGGGTCCGCAAATCTGAAGGAAGCCTCAGGCTGTGTCTGGTGTTTTGCGGTAAGCACCGGACACAGCCTGACAGCTCCTGACAAAACAAAACCGGAGGGTTAATATGCCCTCCTTTCCCGATTTCTGCCGGAAGAGGCAGTATACACAGATACCACTGTCAGGGTGCTGAAATGTCAAAATCATGGCTTGCGGGGAGCTAGCTGCGGTTCTGAAATTTCAGCCGGGAGCTCTCCAGGTGCTGAAGTTCAGCGACGGCAGACACTGAGCTTCAGCACTCAGCGTCTGGGAACTGGACAGATTTTCTGTCGGATACGGCGCCCATAGACTCCCATGTTATGGGCGCCGGATCCTGGAGGATCCGATTTTGTCAGATTTTTGCCCCGAACACAAAAACACTGCAAGCTGTGATTTTGCGTCCGGGCCAAAAAAACCTAATTGTAGCGGATCCTCCCAGACCAAACAAAATCGGAGGGCAAATATAAGACCTGAAAAGAAAAGCTGTTCGGAATCTAAAACCAGGTATGGAAGATAAAGGCAATGAACGTAAAAGGACGGATTATAATGTTCCCATTTTATGAAGTCACTCCTGGTCTCATCTTAACAACTGTATTGAATACATGAACCAAACCCGACAGCGTGGCCTCAACACTAAGGGTATATGCTTTTGATGTGCAAGACCCTTCCCCCTCACCACCCCGCAAAACAGGACTCGGGCACCTGAACCAGCAGGTACACAGTGCATCCCCCTTCCTCCCCCAAAAAAACAAAAAAAATAAACAAATAAATATGGGTTTGAGACCCCAGGCCTAGAATATGCTTTTTTTTTTTAATTAAAAAAAAGGGATTATATGGTGTTAAGGGCAGCAAGGTGGCTCAGTGGTTAGTACCATTACTTTGCAGTGCTAGGGTCTGGGTTAATTTCTCACAAAGGACAACATGCAATGACGTCAGCTGCTGGCCTCTGATTGGCTGCCAGCTGCCACTGGCATGACTAAGCAGCATTTGTTCCTGGTGACGCCTGCAATACAACTAAAGTAAAGTGGGGGCGTCGACACCACTATTCTCAAAGGGTCTATGGTGCCTGTGGACTGTGTGAATGAGCCTCATGCAGTTAGCCCGCGCGTTTGAGGCCACTGGTCTAGAATATGCACTTTTTAAATTAAAAAAATAAATAATAGTAAAAAGCGTTAATGGCAGCATGGTGATACAGTGGTTAGCATGGCTCAATGATTAGCACTAGGGATGAGCTAACTGTTCGGATTTCATATGGTTCATGGCCACAGTTGCTGTGTTAAAGTAAGGCAACAGTTAATACACCTAATCATTATACAGGGTGGGCCATTTATATGGATGCATCTAAATAAAATGGGAATGGTTGGTGATTTCAACTTCCTGTTTGTGGCACATTAGTATATGGGAGGGGGAAAACTTTTCCAGATGAGTGCTGACTATGGTGGCCATTTTGAAGTTGGCCATTTTGGATTCAACTATTTTTTTCAATGGGAAGAGGGTCATGTGACACATCAAACCTATTTAAATTTAATATGAAAAAAAATGGTGTGCTTAGTTTTATCATAACTTTGGATGAGCCATTCTAATTTACTCATCCGTGACTCGGCCGGCTTAGTCGTATATCACACAGACAGTGTAATCCACCGTAACTCAGCACAACGTGAAAAACCACTCTGGGAAGCTCTAAATAAGTTACCTGCTGACCTGAGGACACAGTGATTCCAATGGTGCGTGGCAAGCCAGCAAGAAGGAGGAGATCTCCAAAGAAGGTGACTGCATATTTCTACAGAGACCAGGAACTGAATTCAGCCTCCAGCATGGCTGCAGCTCATCACTCCCCAGCTCTTTCTTCCTGTTCTTCCCATGTGGCAGTCTCAGGGTAGGGGGGGGCGAAATCACAGACAGATATTCCCCTTACACAGAAAACAATGGAGGCTTTGCTTAAGGTCCTCAGGCAAAAACTCCAACCTGATCTTAAAAGAATGATAGCCGATTTTAAGGCAGAATTCAGGGCAGAACTCAAGGACTTGGGAGATTATCTGGAGCAAAAGCTGGAAGAACTTACTAAATCTCATAATGAACTAATAGATGCTAATGAGGCTTTAGAAAAGAAGGTTTCTCAAATCCTCAACAAGACCTTGAATTTTGGGGACAGATCCAGAAGGAATAATATTTGCATTAGAGGGATTGATGAATCCTACTCCTGACAAAGATTTGCCAAGTCTTCTGCAAAGCCCCATACACACAGTGATTAATTCTGCAGACAGCAAGGACTTAATTGTGGATAGAATACACAGGATTCGAAAACCAAAAGGCCTCAACCCAGATTTACCATGAGATGTTATTGCTCGCATTTATTTCTATACAATAAAGGAGACTTATGGCTGGTCTCAGGAAAAGGCTAAAACTTCCAAATAACTTGGCCCACCTGAAGGTATTCCCTGACTTTGACAGGTACTCTAGCTCAGAGGAGGGAGTATATGCTTTATACTAAAGCCCTCAGAGAACAAGGGATAAAGTACCACTGGGGTTCCCCACGAAATTGAAAGTCTTAAAAGGACAATTCCATATATGGGCGGCACGGTGGCTCAAGTGGTTAGCACTGCAGCCTTTGCAGCACTGAGGTCCTGAGGTCCTGGGTTAAACAGGACCTTAGTGTCCCACCAAGGACAACATCTGCAAGGAGTTTGTATGTTCTCCCAGTGTTTGCGTGGGTTTTCTCCGGGCACTCCGGTTTCCTCCTACATTGCAAAGACATACTGATAGGATGTTTATATTGTGAGCTCCAAGAGACAGCATTACTGATGTATGTGAAGTGCTATGGAATTAATAGCGCTATATAAATGAATAAATTATTATTTTTCTACATATCCCCAAAAAGGCGAGAGATTTACTGCTAAAATGGAAGATTTAGCCTATATATCCGAATGATAAAAGCGCCTCAGGCACAGAAAAAAAAAAATAGTAAAAAATGCACGCAGACTGGTTTACGGCATGATTGATTACTGGAGAGCAATTCTCTGCTTCCTGCTTTCTACTCTCTCTGGTGCCTCTATGGCGATGTTGAAACCAGGCAAAATTGCCACAGTGGCACAGTGTCTTTTTTTCCCCACTCTTTTCTTTACGGTTTGCTTGATTTTGGAACTGTAAGGGGACTTCCTCTTATGATGAAGCAAAAATTTAGGTTTCATAAACCTGCATTTGTTTATACAAGCAAATTTGTTTCCCTGTCCATCCTGCCCGTCTGTCCTCCCCATGTTTGTCACTCATTTTGGAGCAATGGTTTCACATAAAGCAATATATAGTTTTAACAATGCATATTAAGGTTATATCTATAAATACCAACATTTTCAACTCGCCAGGTAAAAGATCCATCTTGTGGAAGAATGTTTGCTAAGAAACTGCTGATGTAATTTGTGTTCAATAAATGCACTTTTTGGCGCAGGACAATGCTCGGCTGATGGCGAGTTTACACGCTAGGATATCCTGAACGATATCCTTGGAATGATCACATAACCGTGATCGTTTCGACATAGATAGATAGATAGATATCCTATGTGGTAGCGCAACTATGAAATAGGAGAGGAAGGACTGAGCGAAGTAATAAAGCAGCAGGAATAGGAGCTTTTTTAACGATATCGTTCATAAAGCTGTCACACTGAACAATGTTGCTTCCTGAAGCAGCGTTAATTGGACGACGAACGATAGATTTGAGGTCAGGATCTCAAATCTAGGATGAAATATTATTTCATCCTATATCGTTCGTTTACATGCAACGACGCCCGAAACGACATCTTTTCAACGATCACAAATCAGAGATGTATCAAGGATATCGTTCAGGATATCCTAGTATGTAAACCCACCATAAAGAACCCTTGATATCCACATCAGTTTTTTGCAAACAACAAGACATAAAAATATCAACACCAGCTTTTTTTAAAGAGACTCCCTTTCCTTTAAATTGTATGACACTACTAGTCATCTGGAGGGGGGAGTTAAGTTTTCCTTGATTATTGTTTAAACAACACTAGGTACACGATTGTATCTATATATGGCCCAAATACACATCAGTTTTCATTTATCAGACAAACACTAAAGAGTTCAGGTGTTTGCCAAAGGGTTTAATATTGTGGAGATTTCAACCTCCCCATGTCTGCAGTGTTAGATTGCTCAAACAAACGTATTGTTTGAGGAGAGATGAAATCACTGGTTTCAGAATATAACTTGCATGACATCTGGAGATATCTCCACAGCTCTGAGAGAGATTACTCCCATTTCTCCCCTAGGAGAATTCTAGGTTGTGTGCTTGAGGCAACGATAGGTGTGACCTCGTGGTCTGACCATACTCCTGTCTCAATCACCATATCTGATAGGAACCCTCTGGTCAAAGCTAATAGGTGGCATTTAAATTATTTTTTATTAACCAACAAACAAAACATTGACTTACTAGAGACCAAATGAAAAAGACTTTGTCAGAGGTGGAGTTATCATTTATGTCAAAGTGGTATGGTCAGCCCACAAGGCATACATGAGAGGTATTTTTATTAAGATGGCAGCAGTAGAAAAGAAAAGAGGCGGCAGTGTCAGACCTATCAACTCAAATTACCGTATATACTTGTGTATAAGCCGAGTTTTTCAGCCCAAAAATTGGGCTGAAAAGTCCCCCCCTCGGCTTATACGCGAATCACTGTAAACTGTATACAGTGTATACAGTATACAGGGCCCGCCCCGCCCCCCCCCCCCCCAATCAGTATACAGGGCCCCCCCCCCCTTGTGCATCAATCCTGTAAAGGAAGAGATTAGTATCTGATGATGACGACAATGAAAGGTGAGGCAAACGGGGCACTAAGCATTACCTCTGTCAGGTCCGGATAGTCTTCCAATTATGGCATGTTCCCAATCGGCAGTGCACAGCCAAAGCACCAGCATTTAAAGAGCAAAAAAGAGGGCGGCACTCACCGGAGTATACAGGATGGTCCTTTATTCCAAGAACTCGTGGAAAAACAGGGTGCAGGGAGGGGGCACGAAGGGCCAACGTTGGCCCTCCGTGCCCCCTCCCTGCACCCTGTTTTTCCATGAGTTCTTGGAATAAAGGACCATCCTGTATACTCCGGTGAGTGCCGCCCTCTTTTTTGCTCTTTGAAGAGATTAGTATACTTAACCCTGCCGCTGTCCCGCCGCCGCTATCGTGCTCCTCCAGCTTCATCCGGCTTACTCCAGTGGGCGCAGGCAATGACGTCATTGTCTGCGCGCCAGAGGAGGAAGCCGGAAGACGCTGGATGAAGCCGGAGGAGCGCGATAGCGGCGGCGGGACAGCGGCAGGGATAAGTATACTAATCTCTTCCTTTACAGGATTGATGCACAAGGGGGGGGGGGGGGGGCTTCTGTATACTACCTTTGGGGCTGCTGCTGTATACTACCTCTGGGGCTGCTGCTGTATTCTACCTCTGGGGCTGCTGCTGTATTCTACCTCTGGGGCTGCTGCTGTATATACCACCGGGGTGGCTGCTGCATATACCTCTGGGGCGGCTGCTGTATATACCTCTGGGGCGGCTGCTGTATATACCTCTGGGGCGGCTGCTGTATATACCTCTGGGGCGGCTGCTGTATATACCTCTAGGGCGGCTGCTGTATACTACCACTGGGGCTGCTGTATACTACCACTGGGGCTGCTGTATACTACCACTGGGGCTGCTGTATACTACCACTGGGGCTGCTGTATACTACCACTGGGGCTGCTGCTGTATATACCACTGGGGCTGCTGCTGTATACTACCACTGGGGAGGCTGCTGTATACCACACTGCTGGGGGCTGTATACCTGTGCTGGGGTCCACCCTCGGCTTATATACGAGTCAATAGGTTTTCCCAGGTTTTGGGGGCAAAAGTAGGGGGGGGGGGTCGGCTTATACACAAGTATATACGGTAATACTCTGGAGCAAATCAACAAGAAAAACCCCACCCCACAGTTGTCCCATAAAATAACAGAACATAGAATGAGGCTGCGTGGTCTACTTTTATTCCAGTACGAAAAAGCACTTAAAAAGTCCAAAACTAAATATTATGCAATGAAAGAGAGCAGGAAGGATTTTAGCTAGGAGAATCAGAAAAAGGGAAATAAGAAATAGGATTGCATACTTGAATAAACCTGATGGGACTAAAGTACTAAATCCGATCGACAGAGCTAAAGAATTTAGGCGATTTTATTATTCACTGTACAACCTAAAAGAGGATCCCATACAGTTCAGCCTAATCCACAAGAAATTGGTAACTTCCTAGAAAAAATCTCCCTCCCCAAAGTATCAGCGGCTCAGCTAAGTGATCTAAATACTCCCATATATCATTGAAATAGAAAAACAAAAAGTAGAATGGATTATTTGTTCTAACACCTACTATCATTGTTTCGTCAAAACTTTAGCTCCTTACCTCCCAAAAATCTTACATTTTTGGAAATGTAGCTCTTCAATAAGGCATGAAAACCTTGAGGCAGTAATCACAACCATTCCTAAACCTGAGAAACCCCGAACACTCCTGGTAAATTTAGGCCTTAATAAACTGTGAGCTAAAAATATTTTCTAAAATCCTTGCAGCCAGAATAATGTCTGTCCTTCCCTCTCTGATAGCACCTGACCAGGTTGGGTTTGTCCCTGGGAGACAAGCCAAGGATGGCACTAGAAGAGTAATAGATTTGTTGGAGATAATGGAGACTAATAAACTCCCAGTATACTGCAGTCTCTTGATGCCGGGAAGGCATTGAAGTGCACTGGGGTTATATGGCTGAGGTTCTGGATAAGTATGGTTTTGTGGAGGATATTAAAAAGGCTGTACTGGCCCCATATTCTAATCCGAACGCAGTGGAAAGTGTGTCTGGCTTCACCTCAGACCAGGTTATGATAACTAATGGCACCCGGCAGGGCTGCCCTCTCTCGCCGGTTATCTTTGCTTTGTTTAATAAAGCCACTGGCAGTGGATCTTAGAACTAATCCAAGCATACATGGAGTCCGTGTGGGAAATAAAGGACCATGTGGTGGGATTGTATGCAGATGATGTGATATCTCTCACTGACGTGGGAGGGGTCCCTGGTGGGTGTCATGGACACCCTGGCTGAATGCTCCAGAATCTCATATTACAAATTAAATGTCACAAAGTCTATCATATTCCCCATAAATATTACACCTTTGGTAAAGGATAGAATACTAGAGCATTTTCCCTTTAAGTGGGAGGAAGCGAGATTTACATATTTGGGAATTAAAATGACAAAATTTGTAAATCTAACTAAATTGAACTGCAAATCACTGATTTTGGAAGTTCGGTTGGACTTGGAAAGGCAGATCCTTCTCCCACTGTCCTGGGTTGCCAGAATACAAATTGTAAAAATGATGTTGCTTCCTTAGATTACCTACTTGTTCAGATGTCTCCCTCTCAAATTCCCATCTAGATGGATAGGGCTCCTACAATCCCTACTTGGTAAGTTTATTTAGAAAAACAAAAAACCAAGAGTAGCGGTCAAGGCTCTAAATTTCCAATATGCTCGTGGTGGAATGGGTGTACCAAATCTATCTTTGTACCACAAAGCGACCATACTCGAGGCTGCAAAAGATTGGTGGTCTGGGATGTTAAATATAGATGGCTTCAAATAGAAAGACAGTTTGTTCCCCACTGGTCTACTAGACTTTTGCTAGAGATCGAGCTACTGAAGCCCCTGAAATCGAATTTTACCTTACAATGTCCTCGTTGATTTTTAATTGGAATAACCTTGATAGGGATTTTGTCAGTGTTCTATTTAAATACATTTCTGTAAAAGTGATCGAGGCACACATCTCTGGGTTGCCTCTAGACTTGTGGGTGAAATCAGGTGTAAGCACGCTTCACAAACTCTCAAATGGCCCTGTATTTCCCTTCTTTGCAGACTTGCCCAACTTTACAAGATTCCCAAAACGTGCTCTTATCATACCTCCAAATTCATCATTTTATCCAGTTGTGTGCATTTCCAGCTTTAGTGAAGCCCTGACTCATCAGACATAATGCAGATATACATTAAAAGTAGAATACCCCAATGAACATGGATTGTCTCTGTTCTATAGGACTCTTAATTCGCCAGCAGAGTCGGTCAAACTCCCTTATATGAATGTCTGGGAGGAGGCAGTCTCTTTCTCATCGCTCTCCAAACACTGGTGGACTGCAGCCACATTTACTCAAAGGCACTATATACATATAAATTGGTATCTGACCCCTTATAAAATTTCCAAATTTAGCAAATCATATTCCCCATTATGCTGGAAGAGATGTGGTAAAGGGGATCTGGGTCATGTGTGGTGGTGGTGCCCCAAGATAGGAGAATTCTGGAATCGAGTGGTAGACTTAATCAGGACCCTAATAGGTTTCCCTTTAACTCTAGAGGGGCTCTTGGCAGTCTTAAATATTGGGTTGGACCTTCTTCCCCCGAACTTAGTTCCAGTGATAACCCATGTTTTTATAGCGGCCTGTCACAGCTTGGCAAGGCACTGGAGGGAAGCTTTTATCCCCACACAGGAGGAACTCATTGGTAGGATAAATTCCCATTATCTACATGAACATTGTTTGATTCACTCGATAAAGCAAAAAGAACAAGTCAGCCGCCAGTGGGAGATTTGGGAGACTTCTGGATTGGCGATAGCTTACACTTAGGATGGCTTTAATATTTTTCCTGGTTGATTCTGGTCTTCTCATAATTAGATTGGTATACAAAAATATTTAAAACAAAGCTCCTAAAGCGGTTCCCCCCCCTTCCTTCCCCCAGACTATCCATTAATTTACCTTGTGTCCAATCCTGGCCGCCCTTTTCCTTCTGCGTGGTCCTTTCTTTCCCTTCCCTCCCCTATAATATCCAGTTTGGAATTGGTTTAGGCTGGTTTCACATAATGGATTTTTCAGATTCGATGCTGTCCAATCAAAATCGGACAGCATCGGATCCGAATTTGGCCCTATGCAGCCCTATGGGCATCGGACCGAATCGGATGTGCACTAAATGCCATCCGATTTGGTCCGATCCGATTCTGTCCGATCTTATTATCGGTGCAAAAGTCGGAGCCTGCTCCGATTTTTGCACCGAAAATAAAATCGGACAGAATCGGATCGGACCAAATCGGATGGCATTTAGTGCACATCCGATCTGACCCGATCCCTATAACATGGGGCCCCATGGAGCAGGGTCCGAGGAAACATCTGATGTCTCCTCGGACCCGATTTTACTGTACTGAGCATGCTCAGTACAGTAAAACTGCTCCTACTAGGAGCACAAGGGTTAAAAAAAAAAACAAAAAAAACAAAACCTTATGCTCACCTCCCCACGAGCCCCCGCCGTCTCCAGCCGTCTTCCTGAAGGCTCCCGGTGGCTCCCGCAGGCTCCCAGTGGCTGCAGAGGTCTTCCTCTGCTGTACAGGACCTGCGGAGATGTCACAGTCATGTGACCGCGGGTTACCATGGTGAACCCGCGGTCACGTGACTGACATCACCGCAGGTCCTGTACAGCAGAGGAAGACCTCTGCAGCCACCGGGAGCCTGCGGGAGCTACCGGGAGCCTTCAGGAAGACGGCTGGAGACAGCGGGGGCTCGTGGGGAGGTGAGCATAAGGTTTTGTTTTGTTTTTTTTTCACTCCGGAGGCAGCGATTTTATGCCGGAATCGGATGCCTATTTGGCATCCGATTCCAGGCATCAGAAGGGAGCCGATGCTGTCCGAATTTATCGGACAGCATCGGCTCCCTTTAAAATCGTAATGTGAAGGTAGCCTTACACTGGAGGTGATTATTTGGACATTTGGACATGACTGTTATATTGATATAATTGTGTAATCAAGTTATATATGTTAAAAGATTTATTTGAATAATTTATTTTTTCTTTTAAACAAAAAGGAATGGCCCCACTATCCTTGTACCCCATATACCACACTATACCATCAAGTTTTGTGTTCCAACAGTCTTGAAGGGATCTAGCCACTGTGGGTTGGTGTCAGACCAATAGCGGTGGTTTTATTTGTTAACTTCACCATTCACAAAAAAGTTGCCTCATCGCTCATCTGAAGGCAATTTTCTATGCTGTGAAGATAAGAGATGTGCAGCATCAGAAACAATGGAGACCATTGATTTTCTTATGAAATTCTCAATAGATTTAATGTCACATGACCCTCTTCCCAGTGGCGTAACTAGAGTCCGAAGGGCCCCGATGCCAAATTTGGACCTGGGTTCCCCCCTTCCCCACGCGCCTACATTGGTCAGATGTACTGGCCTCATGTACTGGCCTCATGTAATGTTCTAAATCCTATAAAGACTCACGAATTGACCTCTCTCCCCTTTATTATGTGTTAATGTCCCTCATCCTACTATATATGGTCCTCCTCCTGGAATATGCCTTTATCCTGGTATATATGGTCCTCCATTATAGTATAACGCAGCCTCATAGCCCTACATATAATATAAAGCAGCCTCATAACCCGTCATATAATATAATACAGACTCATAGCCCTCCAGATATACTGCAGCATCACAGCCCTTCATATAATATTATGCAGCGTCACAGCCCTCCAGAGAATATAATGCAGTGTCACAGCCCTCCAGAGAATATAATGCAGTGTCACAGCCCTTCATATAATATAATGCAGCGTCACAGCCCTCCAGATAATATAATGCAGCGTCACAGCCCTTCATATAATATAATGCAGTGTCACAGCCCTCCAGATAATATAATGCAGCGTCACAGCCCTTCATATAATATAATGCAGTGTCACAGCCCTTCATATAATATAATGCAGCATCACAGCCCTCTAGATAATATAATGCAGCGTCACAGCCCTGCAGATAATGTAATGCAGCATCACAGCCCTGCAGATAATGTAAATGCAGGGGCAGTCACAGCCATGCAGATAATGTAATGCAGCATCACAGCCCTGCAGATAATAATGCAGCGTCACAGCCTTCTATCATATAATGCAGGTCACAGCCTCATAATATAATGCAGTGTCACAGCCCTCCTAATATATATAATGCAGTGTCACAAGCCCTTCTATACATATAATGCAGGTCCACAACCTTCATACCATATAATCAGTGTCACAGCCCTCCAAATAAATAATGCGCATCACAGCCCTTCATATACATACATCCTCCCCACAGACAACACTCCCCTGTACACCTGCCCCACTCACACCATTACACTGCCTCTTACAGCCCTTCCCCCAAACATAGCCCCGTACAGCCCACACACACCACACAACACTGCCCCCTGTACAGCCCCCCACACCAGTCACACTGCCCCGTACAGCCCCAACACACGTCAAACACACAGCCACGCACACAGTCAAACACACACACAAACACACAAATGGTCAAACACACACATTGATACACAAACAAAATGACACAGTCACACACAGTGACACACACTGACACTCCGGGTACCGACCACCAGCTGTGATCAGTCTCTGGCCACCGGGGCCCCCGCTCTCCTCCTGACTGGGGTATGTGTTGGATACACTGCACTGACCCCCCAGCTGTGATCAGTCTGTGGCCCCCAGGGCCCCGCTCACCTCCTGACACTGAGGTCTGTGCTTTATACCCTGTACCGATCCCCCCCCCCCTCTCCAAGAGCTGCAGCTCTTCTACATTTGTGCACCCGCCGGCAGCTCCGTCCGGTCTGTGATGAGGTCACATGACCTCATCACAGTGCAGCAGCAGCGGCTGCGGGAGATTTAAAGCGGCAGTGCCTACCAGTCCTCAGACGGCCGTGATCAGCCGCCTGGGGACCAGCTGGGCAGAGCGCTGCGCAGTGACATGGACGCACATCCATGTAAAGCTGTCACAGCAGTCGGCGGGTTCCGGGCCCCTGTACCTCTGGGCCCGGTCTCACTTGCGACCGCGGAAGGTACGCCACTGCCTCTTCCCATTGAAAAAAAATAGAGTTGGATCCAAAATGGCCAACATCAAAATGGCCGCTATGGTCACCACCCATCTGGAAAAGCTTTCCCTTTCCCATATACTAATGTACTAATGTGCCACAAACAACAAGTTGATATCACCAACCATTCCCATTTTATTTAGGTGTATCCATATAAAATGGCCCACCCTGTACTTACCGGGTCTGTGTTATTTCTTCCAGCTGTGCCACGGTGCTGCGTCATTTCTGGGACCTCATCATCCTCTAGGAGTAATCACTTAACTGACTCAAGCAGCCAATCATATATGCTCAGAAGATAAGGGGCGGCCCGGAAGTGACGGGACACCAGGAAGGGAGAACGCCTACCCAGTAAGTATATTAGGTGTATTAACTGTTGCCTTACTTTAACAGAGCAACCGCCATCACGAACCTGGTGAAATCCGAATGGGCCGCCCATCCCTAGTTAGAACTGTATACGGTGGCTCAGTGGTTAGCACAGTATACAGTGGCTCAGTGGTTAACACTGGGGTCCTGGATTCAAATCCTACCAAGCATAACATCTGCAAGGAGTTTGTACATTCTCCCAGTGTTCGCGTGGATTTCCTGCAGGTCCTCTGGTTTTCCTCCCACACTCCAAAGACAAAGACATACTAATAGGGAATTTAGATTATGAGCCCAAATGGAGACAGTGTTGCAGATGTATGTAAAGTGCTATGAAATTAGTAGAATTGACATGTTAGAGCAGCTTCACAAGTCCGAGGCTGTCCAGGGTTACCCTGACAGCCCCAGCCCGATTATCACCCTGTGCAGCCCTATGGAGGTTTCCATCTCTCTGGATTTTTCTCCAGGACACAAACGTTGCTTGCAACGTTTTTGTGTCCGGTGAGAAAAATCTCCTCAAATTGGCTTTTCCCGGATCCGGGGCAATCCGGCGCTCCCTAATATGGGAGCCTATGGGAGGATCCGGGAACCAGACACCTGCGGCTGCATGCTGATGAAATTTTAGGACCGCGGCTAGCTCCCCGCGAGCCGCGGTTCTGAATCATCATCAGTGGCAGATGCGTCCGACTTAGCCCTTCGGTTCTGTGTGCTGATCCAGTCCGGGGCTGTCAGGTTCATCAGGTTCATCTCTCCGGCATTAAGTGCACACATTTATGACAAGGAAAATTGTAAATAAGAGGCCTGTGTCTTCTACTGAATGTGTCACATTTTAGGTCACTGCCCTCAATAATAACACTATCCTCTTAACTGCAGCCTAGACCTTAAGGCTGCTTCACACGCTAGGATGTAGGTGAACGATTTCGTTACCTATGTCACGTGACTGCGATCCTTCCGACATCGTTGGTGCGTTGTCATACACAAGGATATTGTTAACTATCCTAAATTTGGCAACGCGCCAGCGATGCGTAGAAGAATGTATTAACGATGTTAAATAGCGGCAGGAATAGGAGAAATATGAACAACATCGTTCAAAAAGGTGTCACACTGAACGATGTTGCTGCTTCACAGATCCTTAATTGGACAACAAACGATAGATTTGAGGTCAGGATCTCTTTTTTGGATGAATGTTCCAACCATTTTTCCATCCTACATCGTTCGTTTACATGCAAGGACGCACAAACAATATCGTTAGAACGTTCGCAAATCTGTGACGTGTTAACGATATCCTAGCGTGTGAAGCGGCCTTTATGCTGGCTTCACACCAGTTTTGTTCCTGTCCTTGGGATCCTGTTTTTTTGCAAGACCACACAGACAGGTCTGGATTGTGAACTCCGGATGCCATTTCTGTGTCCGGAACCGGGATTTTGAGGCATCCGGACACAAAAAGAGCTGGGGGGGAGCTGAGCCAGCCAAGTGGTGTCAGCGCTGCTTCTTTCACTTTAGCAGTGTATCTATATACACTGCTAAAGTGAAGAAAGGAATGGTTAAAAATAAAATAAAAAAGAATGCTCACCTTTCCACAGAGTGTCTCGCGATGCCAGACGCCCACCTCCGATGGCTGCAGGATCTTAATCAGGTGACCAGGAAGGGGGTAGGGCAACCCAATCAGCTGATATGTCACATGACAGCATCAGCTGACCGGTTTAAATCACCTGCCAAAACTGATTGGTTTTGGCAAGCGATTTAAACTGCTCAGCTGAGCATGCTCAGTACACTAAAAACGGGAAACAATCCTCTTTTTTTCCCTAATCTAGTACCCATGCTATGTGCGCCACATCGCCCCAGATTCGTTCGTCAGTTTTTTCCATCGGCGCAGTCTCCGATTTTGGGACCGGGAGAAAAAAAAAACAAAAAAAAAAAAAACAAACACACAATACATAAATGAATCTGGGACTGAACTGACAGTCAGATGACCATTTATGGCCAATCCGGCACCATAGGGATAAATGGGAGGCAAAAACGGACGCTGTTCTGTCCTTTTCAAAACGGACATAACAGGATCCCAAAAAATGTGGTGTGAAGCTAGCCTTACAGACAACTGGGTGTTACCATGTCCCTTTTGTTCAGAATATTATTATTTATTTATATAGCGCCATTAGTTCTATGGCGCTTTACATGGTAGGAGGGTAGACTAGGACAACTACAATATATTCATGTAGTCCATACTCACAGGAATAGGAGGGAGTGGGACTCTATCCTCGAAGGCTCACAGTCTACGGGGGAATATCAGTGCGATAATGGCAGTGAACTGGATACTGTCACACTGTGAAAGAAACACCCAGCTGTCAATATATTCACACATTTCCTGCAGAAATTACAGAGAAAGACAATGTAAAATCTGCAGTATTTCACACTTTTCAAAAGGCAAAACCATGGAAAAACTGCATCAAAATCTGTGACAAAGTTACATGGGCTGTGGCAGATTTGCTGCACATTCTTGACAATAATTCGCCAAGGAGAATTTGTATACGTTCACGTACCCCGATACTGAACACAAGGACAGAAGTAACAAATGCTTCATTGAAGGCAATCATTGGGTATGCAGAAAGCATCTGAGGTCACCTATGGCCGACCAATGTATTGCTGGAATTCTTGGAAGCCATAGTTCAGATATCTATCCCCTCAATTCTTCATTGAGTGGGCTTCAAGGGGCGCCGATGTAAAAAGCTGTGTGTGGGAGGTCAAAATATGATACAGTAAGATTTGGGAAACTGATATGCTGGAAAGAAATAGGACAGTGGGTGCAGCACACCGACTGAATGGTAACAGGAAACGGTGGTGAGGGAGGACGAATGGCATAGCCGACATGACAATCTGTACTAGTAAGGATATAGGATCACATCCGAGCTGAGAGCACAGACAGACAGCTCAAGTGTAAAAGTGTCTGTAGATTAGGAGACACAAGTATCAAGTATGAAAGCAATGCAGAAATGGCGTCACGAGTCAGTAATGCAGAGTCCAAACAGGGCAGAATGGACTGACATAGCAAGGACTTGCATTACTATGTCCTATGACAAGCGGAGCCTCCTCACCAGCTGCTGCCATTCCCACGCTACCATGGGGATCGGAGGAAGCCAAAACCAAGGCTGGCACAATTTAGTAATTCCATGGCCAAAAAATTACCAGCCTGACATGGGAAACGCATTTGTGTGCCAGGTGGGACAGGATCCTCGGCTACAAGAATGCCAGAGGACTTAACCCCGATGATCTACTGCAGAGCTGCAGCGGTTACATAATCCAATAAATGCAGGTTTTATTACGTGTGTTTACTCAGATTATGGTTTAGTCAATCACAAATGACTGCTGTATTACATGTATTTGAATGGAAGGTCTTTGGTAGGAAAGGTTTTAGACCCAGGTCCAACCCCGATTGTAGAAAATCTAAAATCTGGGAAACATCAGGACTGAGTGGGTCAGGACGACGAGACCCACACTAGGAGGAAAATTTTTTCCACACCATCATAAATCAGATTGGTGACCGGCTTATGATTTTTTTGCAATGTAGCAGCTACCCAGTCAGAGCCAAGCAGCTAACTGGAGCCTCCCCGGATCCGGATAAAAGAGCGGACCCTGGGACAGCAGGCTGGGGTCCGAGCCCAGAACAACTGGACCGTCGAGCGCCAGAGACATAATCAGATTGTACCAGCTGCGACGAGGCCAAAGAGGAGCAACTAGGATGGCCTGAACCCTATCCTCCCTGATCTTCTGCAGTGTCCGAGCCAGGAGGGGAACCGGAGGGAAGGCATAGACAAGGGGAAAGTTCCACACCTGTGAAAAGGCATCCACCCCTGCCGAGTCGTCCCAAGAGTTCAGTTCAGGGAGAAATATGTTGCGACCCGACGATTTGCGTTGGAAGCGAAGAGGTCGATGGCAGGGGTACCCCATATGGCGAGCAGAACACTGCTGGGTCCAGACTCCACTCTCCCGTGTGTACATCCCAGCGACTTAGAAAATCCGCCTGAAGGTTCAGAGAACCCTTCAGGTTGACCGTGGAAGGGGACAGGATGAACAGTTCTGCCCAGATGAAAATCCGAGAAGAAACCGACAGAAGGGCGGCAGATCTCGTGCCCCCTTGATGATGGAGGAGAGCCACCACCATGATGTTGTCGGAATAAACCCAAACATGCGAACCCCTGAGCAGATCGCAACCCGCAATGAGGGCTTCTTCCACCGCTCTCAGCTCTCGGTAATTGGAGGACCGGGACCTGATGGAGCGACTCCAGACCCCCTGGAGTGCCGGAAACCAACACCCCCCATCCCCTCTGGCTGGCATCTGTTGTAATGGTGACTAGTGGAGACTGAGTCCAGCAAACACCCCTCCTCAAGTTCTGGGGGGGGGTTCTACCACCAGAGCAGAGAGGAGGAGACGAAGGCCGGGAGGCAGTACCTCCGGTTGAGGGAGGATGGCCATTGGTTCCAGTGGGAAAGTACATGGCTCTGGAGAACCCGAGAGTGAGCCTGAGCCCACATCACCGACGGAATGCAGGACGTCATGGAGCCCAGAACCGACATGGTAGCCTGCGGGGTGGGGGAGGACCGACGACGCAGAGTCGAAACCTTGGAAAGGAGAGTCAGTCTGTGGTCGTCTGGGAGAAAAGAGGTCTGCCTGTCGGAGTCCAGCAGGACTCTGAGAAACTGCCGCCTGGAGGAAAGCTGGAGATGCGACTTCTGGAGATTGGGGATCCCCCCAGAGAGCGCAGTACCAGGAGGGACTCCTCCATGCTGCTCCTGAGGGCAAGAGCGGACGGAGCAACTAGAAGGAAGCCGTCCAAATAAGGAACGGTGCAAATGCCTTGACCTCTCATGAAGGCCACCACCTCCGCCATAATCTTGGAGATGACACGGAGCTGAGGGCAACCCGAACGGAAGCACTTGGAACTGGAAATTGAGGATTACCCCATCGCGCAGCAGCGCAAAACGGAGTAACTTCCTATGCCAAGGATGAATCGGAATATGGAAGTAGGCATCCTCAAATCGATGGTAGCCATCTGGTGGTGGAGACCTATTAATGGAACCGCCGATGAGATGGACTCCATCTTGAAACGTCGGTAAAGGACATAGCGGTTGAGACGTTTCAGGTTGATGATCACCCTGGAATCCCCAGGAGGTTTCTGGACCAAGAAGAGGTGGGAGTAGTAACCCAACCCTTCCTCCTGGGCTGGAACCGAGGAAATGACATAGCAGGTCAAAAGCACTGCACTTTTGCGTGCAAGAGAGACTGAGCCTTCTGAGAAGGCAAGGCAGTGACCCGGAGACCCGGTGGAGGGGGGTGACTCGAATTCTATGAGAAGACCCTCTGAAATGACCCCCGTACCCACCGAGAGGTGGTGATGACCTGCCACTGGGGAAAGAAGGCCGCCAGTCGCCCCCCCACCTGGGCCAAGTCACTGCTTGTCAGGGAGGGAGTGCCGCTGCTGGGACGGGACAAGAGTCTGATAATTAAATTTCTGTGGATATGTCCTTACTTGATCATTCTAGTCCTCTGCCTGAAGATGTTTGTATTCACCCCCCATGGAGTGTGTCAATAGACCTGGTTGAGATTTGGGAGGTGGTTGGGGAAGGAGACCGAGTATGAGTCAGTCTTTTATGTGTGACACTGAAGCCGAGGTGAGCTCTCTAGAGGCATGGGAAAGCCACCTGTATTACCTGGATATACAGTATTCTGATGGATTGTTTTATGGATTTTTAGGTTTTTCAAGCAATAAAGGTTTTTGGGCTGTTTCCGCATCTCTCGCTCTGTTGATTGTGGGATACCAGAAAAGGACCCTGTGACAGGGAAAGTCTCACAGTATTTTCTGGGGAAGTGTCTTTAGGCTGCTCCATTATCTTGTAAGCAACTTAGTGAAGACTAATACATTTACCACATTAGGCGCGCCAAGTAAAAAGGCTCATATCTGGTAGAATTTAACAAACAAATGAATACTCAGAAGAACCATCAGGAATAAGAGCACTTGTTTTTTTTGATCTGGTGACAAGACATCTTTTAAAAAGCCCCTGTGCACACAAAGCATTTCTATCCCTTTTTTATGCATTTTTTAGGCCACAATACTGCAAGCCAGCAATGTCAATGAGGATTCTGAAAGTTTGTAAGTAAAGTAAATAAATCTGCAGCATGTCAATTATTGTAGCGTTTTTCCAACCCAAATGCATGAAAAAAGCATGGCAAAAATGCATAGCGTTGCTTTTTTCTACCAGGAGATGCAGAAATTTCTGCAAGCAAATACTTAATGTGCGCACATAGCCCAAAGTGGACATTTAAGGGAATTCTGCCTTGAACAAGCATCTGAGGACGTGAAATGATCACTATTATGCACTTTGTACAATAAATGGATTTAAATACCTGAATATACTTTGGTGGGTGCTGTAGATATTATTCTATTTTGAATGACTACTGTTGATCTCACTTTTTTTTTTTTTTTTTTTTTTTTTTTTTTACATGGAGAAGCAACAATGTTGCTTGTGATTATCCTCTAAATTTGCAGGTATAAAGCTGATCTGCTTGGTTCTGTCAACTGTCTATTTTTGTATTGAGTCACTAAGCCGAACCTCCGACTCCTTCATTCCCCCCCCTCCCCAGTCCAACTCTCTCATACATTGTACTACAATAAATGTATATCGCTTAAACACAAACAATGTGAACATCAGGCTTTAAATCATTATGATGATTACAATAATCAAGATATTTAGCTAGAACATACTGTAATTCATAATATTCAGAACATTTTGCATTGAACTAATGTACCCAATTTATTATATATATTTTAGGAGTCTGAGTCGGTCCATTTTATACCAACTCCACAGCCCTGATAAGAACACTCTGCATCCAATAAAAAAATAGCGGTGAGCAGAAACCCTGGACACTTATGGCCACTTTACACACGCCAACTTATCTATCCAACTTCTGACCAACTTGCTGGTTACAGTGAAATCATGGACACATTGTTCCATTGTACACAGTCACAAAATGGAGCAATGTGTCCATGATTTCACTGCAACCAGCAAGTTGGTCAGAAGTTGGACAGATAAGTTGGCGTGTGTAAAGTGGCCCTTAAAAGAAATGCTTAGAAGGAGATAAAGTAGTAACAATAAAGAGTGTGATGTCAAAAAGTTAGAGGTCATTGCAAATTCAGGACCTGTAAACTTTGCCTAAGTGATATCTAATCAGAAAACACACAAATGCATACAGCACTGACACTCCGGAGGTCCCCAACAGTCTTGTTACCTCTGCAGGGAAGTAAGACGTGAACATCCATGTGGCTGCTGCAGACGGTCCCCAGCCATGATGGTTTTGTGCTGCGCATGCTGCCTCATGTATGTGCAGCACATCATAACATTACAGAAGCAAAGACCAGTGGGAACCACCAGTGTTGGAGTTGCAGAAAGTGATATAGCCACAAACTACTTTAACGAAGCACTCCCATGAAAATATTTATCCTCTTAATATATTGCAATAATCATATTATGTAGCACTGTGTACTTACAATTGCTAATTTTACTTTTCTACCCAGTTAACTCTGCTCTTTTCCCATCAAGCCCATGAAATCATGTGATTAAAAAGATGGCATACTTGCAGTATGAACGGCCGGAGGTTAGAGAGGCGTGAGCAGCTTAGGTGGTGGTAAGGGTGGTCTTGGCGTTTTATCGAATAAACATTCATTTTAAAGTCCACACAGTTGTGGCATTGATCGTAATAGAAGCAGGGGTCTGGAGATAAGACCCACCAAGTGGAGGGGGGTGGGGGAGGTGTTCCCCCCCCCCCCTTCCCCTCTTGAATGATCAGTTCTAGCGCTTGGACAGCCACCCGACCATGCCCACCAACTAAGCCAGTCACATCCACTGGTTTGCTTTAAAAACGCAAGGAGGGCTTCGCCCACTGCCCTGCACCCCCATGTCTGGGGACCTTACTCCTTTATTGGCACAAGACAAGTGACATCAACCTCACAGGAACCGAGCCACAGGCATCAGGTGAGGACGCAAGGAACCTCCAGAACCAGTCTGGAGGTTCCCTGCGCCCTGCCCCGATGCCTGCGGCTCAGTCTCGGCAAGCTTGATGTCACTTGTCTTGTGCCAATAAGGATTTGTATTACGTCAGTGAGTGCCCCCTCTTTTCTTATGTTGGATTGCCTTTTTAAGTTGCATACTATAAGCCACGTCACACGCTTCAATATCAATCACGATATTGGCTGGAAAGTCACGTGATCGAGATTGTTAGAACAATTTTGCGATATCGCTTGTGCGGTGTCACAAGCATAGATCTCGTTAACGATTTGACATTTGGCAACGCTCCAGCGATCGAGGCCAGCCAGTGTCAGGAATAGGCGAAATCGTCAATGACATTGTTTGCACGGTGTCACACTGCACGATGCTGCAGATCGTTCGCATGACCATCGCTTGATTTGAGGTCCTGCTCACAAATCTTCAACCAAACAATCAACGATTTATCATTGCAAGATCGTTCGGTTACACGCAACGACACACAAACAATATCGCTTAAGCGAGATCGTTAGCGATATTGAAGCGTGTGACGTGGCCTTTAGGTAGTATAGCTGTGTATAGAGGCGGAAGAAGCAGCAATTAAGAGACAATTGTAAAGTTTGCAGTACTTAGGCCATAAATATATATATATATATATATATATATATATATAATATATATATATATAATATATATATATATATAATTTATATAGCACTATTAATTCCATAACACTTATCAGTAATGCTGTCCCCTCAATTTAAATATCCTAGCAGTATGTCTTTACAATGTGGGAGGAAACCGGAGTGCCCGGAGGATACACACACACACAAACACAGGGAGAGCATACAAACTCCTTGCAGATAATGTCCTTAGTGGGATTTGAACCCAGGACCTCAGCGCTGCAAGGCCACAGTGCTAACCACCGAAACACCGTGCTGCCCATTTTAGTGCAGATCAGTTTCTGTCCTTTTATATCTATTATAATCAACTCCACTACCGTGCAGACTTTAAAAGTAACACTTAGGGTATGTGCACATCGGACGGTTCTGCATCTTTGCAGACCGACCGGTAACCGGTGGAGAATGGCAGAACTGAGTTTTCTGAACTCGGCAGTGTCCCTGGTTTTGTTAGCATTTTGCTAACGATTTGCGATCGGGTTATTAGCGTTTGGACAGCGTGTTCTTGGCGATTTCCCCGGCGTTTTTCTTAGCGAGTTCCAGACTGGTCTTTGGTGCACTTGTTCAGCTGGAACCGCTGGAAAAACGCTGAAAAGAAGTCGCTTGCTCTATCTTTGAAAACCGGTGGAAAACCGGTGAATAAACTGAAAACGACAATAAATAAACTGTTCTAATGTAGACAGCGTTTTCTAAACTCCATTGACTAGCATGTTAATCCAACCGGTGGCTAGGATTAACATAAATTAAACATAAAACTCAGCGGAAACCGCCAACGGAAAACGCTATAAAACACCCCACAAAACGTCCAATGTGCAAATACCCTTATTCCTTCAGAAGGAAATGTGGGGCGACGCCCACAGACGCCAAACCATGTCTACCAGCCCAACCGCTAACTTCTAGACATCTAACATGCAAGTGTGCCAAAAAGACTAGCTGAATGCTTCTAAAGGCCACTTCACACACACAGATATCGGAGTCCAATATCTGAACAGATCTCTGGTTGCAGTGAAATCATGGATACATTGCTCCATTTTGTGGCTGTGTACAACATGGAGCAATGTATCCATGATTTCACTGCAACCAGAGATCTGTTCAGATATTGGACTCAGATATCTGTGTGTGTGAAGTGGCCTTCAGGCGGCCGTCACACGGTTCAATTTCTTGAACGATATCGTTTAAGTGATCTGCTTTTTGATCGCTTAAGCAATATCGTTTGTACATCGCTGCGTGCGATCAAGTGATTTTACAATGTAAAATCGCTTGATCGTGACATCGCAGATATGAGAGCAGGCGCTCATATCAAGCGATAAACGCTTGAACAATCTGCTTCATCGTGGTGTGTGACACGACGATGAACGATCTCCCAGCGGCACAGCCTATGCTGGGAGCTGGTATCTATGGTAAACGTCGGGTTACTAAGCGCCGCGCGGCGCCTAGTAACCAGATGTGTACCATAGTTACCAGCGATCTCGCTGCTCCACATCGCTGGTGAGTCTGTCTGTGTGACAGCTCACCAGTGATGTGAGCGATATCGTTAGCGATCGCGCATGCACGTGATCGCTTACAATATCGCTCACGATATTGATGAGTGTGACGGCCACCTAAGCTTTAAGTAGAAACAGGAAATTTTGTTTCCCTGCATGAATCACAACTGCAAAAATAAGCAATTGTAAGTGCACAATGCTATATAATACAATGACTACAATAGTTTAAGGGTACTGTTACACGTCGCAATATCGCAATGCAACATCGACCAAAAGTCACGTGGTGTGGTCGTTGCAGTTGATATCGTTGGTGCGTTGTGTCGTGTAACAGGGCGATGCAACTGCAATAAATCGCAGGGATGATATCACAATGAGATTGTGCAAGCCCTTCAACCGCGCAATGTTGCATATGCAATCTAGCATGATCGTGCAGTGTAACGGCGCAACTACGATGTTGAACGCAACTTCCCCCATTCACTACAATGTTAATGCTCGGTCCCTGGGTTGCTCATACCCAGCGCACACAAGTTGCGTACAACATCCTAGTTGCGTTGCCTACCGATATCTCCCTGTGTGACATCACCTATGCGATCTTGGACAAGTGCCAAAAACGTGCGCGCTAACGTGAAATTGTATGTGATATTGGAACGATATTGCAACGTGTAACTGTACCCTAAGAGGATAAATATTTTGATGGGAATGCTGTCTTAGTGTTCTTTCATATGCCAAGTTCATGGTACACTTTTTTTTATTAATTATTTTTTTTGCAAAATCAGTTAGGCTGTGTTCACACACTGTGTATTTGTCGCGTTTTTACGCACGTAAAAAAAAATAAAGCGCAAGAGAACAACTTCAACTGCACTTTTTTACGCGCGTTTCTTCCAGTGCTTATAATGGGCCTATGGAAGACACGTGCGTAAAAAAAAACTGGAAAGAATTGACATGTTCATTCTGTTTACACGCGCGTTTTTTGCTCCAAAAACGCTGCGTAAAATTACGCGACGTCTGAATGGCACAATGTGGATGTCCATTCACTTTCCTGGGAAATGCAAACACACATGCGTTTTTGGAGCAAATACGCGCATAAAAAAAAACGTGCCAAATACGCAGCGTGTGAACGAGGCCTTAAACCACAGTGTGCAAGAGAGAGCCAAAATGAAGTAAAGCCAGAGCCCTGACTGACAATCTGAAATATCCTCCAGTGATGTTACATGTGAGCAAAATGTGTGAACAAATTCTAATACAAGCAGAAAATCAGCAGCACCCTATTAAGAAGTGATCATATCTGTTTATACCAAATTACATGCTCATCTACATCTTGTCTGATGTAGATATCATATGGATTGCCTAAAGTATGGCTCACTGTAAAGATATCGGTCATCAGTTGACTTTTCTATAGAGTAAAAAAGACAACTATCCATTTCCAACAAGCTTTTTTTGTAATTTGCCAGGTGTATTGAGCCATGGCTACATTTGGGGTATATGCTGGAAGATGTGAATGGCCTTTAGAACAAACATAGGGGGTCTAAAAAAAATGTTGAATACAACCATAAAATAGAACTCAAGGGAGAGAAAACTTTTTAGTACTGGCCCTACCCTCCTACATGATGAGGTAGAGCTGTACAATGCAGTTCTAGGATCTATAGATGGCTTATAAATCAATAAAATCATATCTGCTCTTCAGCTCTCACCAGGGGTGGATACAGACTGTTGTGGGCCCCCTCTGCAAGATATTTTCTGCCTCCCCCCTCCCCTCCGCACGCAGTCTCCAATTGACAAATAGCCCAGCCTCCAGGTAATTATTTATAAATATATATATATATATATATATATATATATATTATTATATATATACTATATTTATATATCTCATATAGCCACCCCTCTTCATCAGTTTCCAATGTGCCCCCCTTCCGTTTCATGCAGCTTTCTCCCCCCCATGTGGCCCCCCCTTCCCGTTCATGCAGCTTCTTCCCCCCCAAATGTGGCCCCCCCTTCCCGTTCATGCAGCTTCCCCCCCCCCCCCCCTCCCTCATGTGGCCCCCCCTTCCCTTCATGCAGCCTCCCCCCCCCCCCATGTGGCCCCCCTTCCCTCTCATCGCCCCCCCCCCACCCCCGTTCATCGCTCCCCCCCCCCCATGTGGCCCCCCTTCCCATTCATGCAGCTTCTCCCCCCCTATGTGGCCCCCCCTTCCCGTTCATGCAGCTTCTCCCCCCCATGTGGTCCCCCTTCCCATTCATGCAGCTTCTCCCCCCATGTGGCCCCCCCCCCCGCCATGTGGCCCCCCTTCCCGTTCATGCAGCTTCTCCCCCCCCCCCCATGTGGCCCCCCTTCCCGTTCATGCAGCTTCTCCCCCCATGTAGCCACCCCTTCCCATTCATACAGCTTCTCCCCATATGTGGCCCCCCTTCCCATTCATGCTTCTCCCCATATGTGGCCCCCCTTCCCATTCATGCAGCTTCTCCCCATATGTGCCCCCCCCTTCCCATTCATGCAGCTTCTCCCCATATGTGGCCCCCCCTTCCCATTCATGCAGCTTCTCCCCCCCTATGTGGCCCCCCCTTCCCGTTCATGCAGCCTCTCCCCCCCATGTGGTCCCCCTTCCCATTCATGCAGCTTCTCCCCCCATGTGGCCCCCCCCCCATGTGGCCCCCCTTCCCGTTCATGCAGCTTCTCCCCCCCCCCCCCCATGTGGCCCCCCTTCCCGTTCATGCAGCTTCTCCCCCCATGTAGCCACCCCTTCCCATTCATACAGCTTCTCCCCATATGTGGCCCCCCCTTCCCATTCATGCCTCTCCCCATATGTGGCCCCCCTTCCCATTCATGCAGCTTCTCCCCATATGTGGCCCCCCCTTCCCATTCATGCAGCTTCTCCCCATATGTGGCCCCCCCTTCCCGTTCATGCAGCTTCTCCCCCCATGTGGTCCCCCTTCCCATTCATGCAGCTTCTCCCCCCATGTGGCCCCCCCTTCCCGTTCATGCAGCTTCTCCCCCCCCCCCCCCATGTGGCCCCCCTTCCCGTTCATGCAGCTTCTCCCCCCATGTAGCCACCCCTTCCCATTCATACAGCTTCTCCCCATATGTGGCCCCCCCTTCCCGTTCATGCAGCTTCTCCCCCCCCCCCCATGTGGCCCCCCTTCCCGTTCATGCAGCTTCTCCCCCCATGTAGCCACCCCTTCCCATTCATACAGCTTCTCCCCATATGTGGCCCCCCCTTCCCATTCATGCTTCTCCCCATATGTGGCCCCCCTTCCCATTCATGCAGCTTCTCCCCATATGTGGCCCCCCCTTCCCATTCATGCAGCTTCTCCCCATATGTGGCCCCCCCTTCCCATTCATGCAGCTTCTCCCCATATGTGGCCCCCCCTTCCCATTCATGCAGCTTCTCCCCATATGTGGCCCCCCCTTCCCATTCATGCAGCTTCTCCCCATATGTGGCCCCCCCTTCCCATTCATGCAGCTTCTCCCCATATGTGGCCCCCCTTCCCATTCATGCAGCTTCTCCCCATATGTGGCCCCCCTTCCCATTCATGAAGCTTCTCCCCCCATGTGGCCCTTCTTCCCATTCAAGCAGCTTCTCCACCCATGAACCCTCCCAAATCAAGCTGGTGTGTCCCCAATTCATGCTGCTGCTCTCTAGTCTCCAGCCCTCCAGCGCTTACCTGGAGCAGAAGGATCCAATTCCATTCTCTGTCTCACAGCGCTGCAGTGTCATAGCTGTCACTTCTGGGTCAGGGAGAGCTCAAGCTGAGCTTCAGACTCCATGGACATGGAACCCGGAAGTGATAGCGCGATCAATGCAGTGTTCCAGTACTCAATGGATACTGGGACGCTGCCTCCACTGCACCCTCCGTCCCGCCACATCCACCCCTGGGACCCGCCGCCTTGCTTGCGTCTCCTCATGGCTAATTTGCATAGCTGGACCTCGGGGGGCCCCTATGCAAAAGGCACCAGCTGCACAGGTAATATCTCCACCCCTGGCTCTCACCTCTCCCTTAGGGGACATGGAAAATCATCTTCATGTGGTTGACGAGAGCAGGAGGTGTGTCAGGGGCGTGGACCCTTAGAGCTCCAGAATCATCCTTACATTCCCGCCCCCTCACACTTCTGTATGAGCAGGAGGTATGTCATGGGCATGGCAGGGCCGTGGGGTCACAGTACATACATATTGTGTGTTGTGTTGTGATTTATTTGGTCAGGCCCAAAAGAGCTGAGGAAAAACACTGACCAGCTCTGACTCATTCAATAACATTAGTCATATAGCATTTCTGTATTGAAGTCAAGAGTTCCATCTTAGTTTATCCAAAATGGGATCCAGACAACCCCGATAGATATAGATAGATGGATATATGAATACATACTGTAGGACAGATGGATGGATAAATACATACATAATATATACGATAGACAGATTTAGATAGATGATAGATAAATACACAGACATGTGAGAGATAAATACATACATGTTTGGTGCACAGTATAGGGAACAGAGCGTAATAAAGGACCCCATTTATATCATGTGTAACAAATGTTGCACAGACGTCTGGATGCTTTGCTGTGACTGAGGAGACAGTGATGATCCATAGAAAGTTTCAGGGGACAGGAATCTACTAAAGTTGCTATGGGGGAGTGGAGACTATGGCAGTGCTGATCAATGCAGTACTCTGCCTGTGCTCCTAGCCTGATACATGGCAGCACACATTATGCACCATCATACCATTGTACAACAAATGATCAAAGCGTGCATTTATATGTGCTTGTTGACATGATTGCTATCTGAATCAAGGACACCCCGTTACATTACATAGGATGCAGGGGCGGACCGTCACCCCGGGGACCCTGGTGCAGGTGTGGACCGGGGGGGGGGTGATGGTGCTGGGAGAGAGCTCTCTTACCGCTGCTTCTGGGAGAGCCGCGCTCACCCGCCTGGTCCTGCTGGGAGAGCCGCGCTCTCCCGCCTGGTGACGGCGGCTTGTGGGGGTCGGCTGGGAGAGCCGCGCTGAGAGTTGCGCTCTCCCGACTGGTATCGGTGGCTTGTGGGGGTCGGCTGGGGGCCCCCCCCTCCAGGCTTGAAGGGGCCCCCTAACCGGTCGGGGCCCTGGTGCAGCTGCACCGGCTGCACCAGTGTAGTTCCGCCCCTGATAGGATGGTATATCATGACAGGATTGTAGTATAGTGGCCACACCCCCTGCCCATACAGAAATGTGAGGGGGTGGGAATGCAAGATGATCCTGGGGCCCCCAGGGTCCACGCTCCGGACACACCTCCTGTCATTGCTGCAGAATGAGGCTGAATTACTGTGTTCCCTGAGGGAGGGGTGAGAGCTGAAGAGCAGATAAGATTTTATTGATTTATAAGCGAGCTATAGATCCTAGAACTGTAGTGGACAGCTCAGCTTTATCATGTAGGAGGGCAAGGATTCTACAAAAAAAAAAAAAATATCTACTTGGAGTTCCCTTTAAAGGGGCTGCCTAGGAACCGGACAAAAAAAGTCTTTCCATCAATGTGACTGCATACAGCCCAATCACGACAGTGTGCGCTTCGCATACTGTCAGGATTCCCACGAATTCCTGGTGTGAACGGATGGTCAGTCACGTGACCAGCATAGTTGTGGTCACATGTTGACAACACATTTTGCTTCCCTCAATAGAAGAGAATCTTACAAGACTAGTTGGCACATAACCACAAATATGCCAATGTCACACATGTGGTCATGTAATTACCCACACACAGTCACAGTCCAACAATATGTAATACCAGAGACTGCACACTTTTGTTCAGAGCCTGTTCACTACTTGGACAACTCCTTCTCATTCCTCACGTTTGGCCCCAATAAGACAAAAAACCCTATACTCACCTCCCAAGCTGGTGGTGTTCCAGCGGTGCTGGCGCTCTCTCCCAGGAATCCGGTGTACAGTGACCGCTGGCTTCTCTCTTCCCACCATCAGACGTATGTGTAATCAACAGGGAGTGAGCGGCTGGAGAGGAGAGGAGAGGAAAGCCTTCGCTGATACACATGTCCCAACTATCCCTTATGGTACCTTTACACGCCGCCACAACAGGATGGATACCAACGGCAACTTCACGTGCACGAGCACGGCCGAACGGTTACCAACGGGAAACGCACCCTCTTTACACGCCGCCACAAGGTGGGTCGCTACGCTACGCTACATCTGTAACTAGCTACATCGCCGGGTGTCTCAAGTAGCCATCTGTAGCTCAGCGTACCTCATTTACACAACGCTACAACAAGCTAATATGGGCGGACCTGGTGCAGCAGGGACAGCACATAGGCGTGCCACAATTGTGGATTACAAGACGTCCGTACGGTGATAGGACAAAGCCAGAATATCATGATTGGCAGGCATCGCAGGAGGCTGGTTAATACAGCACACTCGAGCAATTGTGTAGTGTGACTGGTCAGCTCCTTAAATATGCCTCCCTATGCAGCGACTACCAATCGTCATGCAGGAGCTTCCACCAATGATCGCAGATGGGGCGCGGTAACACGGAGCCTGGGTGACGCCTTAGCTACATTGCAGCTACATCGCCGGGTGTCCCGAGTTGCCTTCTGTGGGTTCTTTACACGCCGATACAGCTCGCTACAATCGGCGATGTTGCCATCTGTTTATGGGCAGTGCACGGATGCAGAGGTATCTGTAGCCGGCTGTGTCGTCCCGTCTTCAGACGCCGCTACTACGGGCGATATTGGCGCGACAAGCCACATTTGTAGCCTGTAGCGGGTTGTATGCATCCTGTTGTGGCGGCGTGTAAAGGTACCATTACTATCACAGGCAAATGTCAATACTTAGAAGCTGCTGCTCTGAGACAGTCCATGCAAAATATTGTCAGAGGAGGATCAACATTTGCAAACACGCTGTGAGCAGGCACGCCATGGAGAAATCGCTCCTTTCAGGATATGACTACAGTTGAGTCAATGCAAATTTATCATGTAATAGAAAAAAAAAATCAATAAAAAGTCTCTGTGAAAGCTGAGCAACAGCCGCAACTGTATAAATACACCCCGATATGAACACCAGAATTCACACTTACATTATGTATCACATACACAAAGGTGGGAAAGGATCTCTGGTAGATGAGCATCATATTTGTATTTTCTCATTTTCCTGGGGCCCATTAAAGGGCAGCATGAGGTAGGACCAGAGACCCTGATTCCAGTGATGTCATTTACTGGACTATGTTTTGACATTTCAATATAATCTGTGTTTTATCAGCAGTTTATCACTACAAGACAAGATGCCTCCTAGGAAAACCATGTCCGCAACACTGATTAGCAGTTCTCCATCACTATACAATGTACACAGAAAGCTGCGGCGAGTAGAAAACTTAACAATTGAGCTCTGCTGGATCTGCAGCACAGAAGACTGACCATCATTACTACTGCACTCAGTAACCTAAAGTGATAGGTCGCTAAAGTTGGGGTCCTCTGTTCCTACCTCATGCTGCCATCGGATTACATAGCAAAAACCTGCAGATTCCCTTTAATAAAGAGTTGCTAGTGGTGAAAAATCCTTTTAAGCCAGTTAAGGCACTATACAGCACATTAACTGTATTCTCCGGAGTTCTAGTTTTTAGACCAGGGGCAGGGAACCATTTTTCTGCCAGGGGCTATATGGAAATTTCTATAATCCTTCGGCGGCCGTACAAAATTATCAACTTGAAAATTACTGCCTATATTTGGTTAATCAACTCACCCCTAATGTGGTGGCTAGAGCTGCTTCTCTTTGGTGATATTATGACCACTTCACACACTAGGATCTGGTTGAACGATATCATTGAAACATCACAGATTTGTGATCGTTCCAACAATATCGTTAGTGCGTCGTTGTGTGTAAACGAACGATTTCGAAACGATAAATCGTTGGATTGTTCATCAAAAATGTGAGATCCTGACCTCAAATCTATCGTTCATCGTCTAATTAACGTTCTGTGAAGCAGCAACATTGTTCAGTGTGACACCTTTTTGAATGTCGTTCATATTTCTCCTATTCCTGCCGCTTTGTAACATCGTTCACTCGTTCTTCTCCAAGAAGCTGGAGCATTGCCAAATTTCACATGTCACAAAATTTCGATATCCTTGCATGTGACAATGCACTAACAATGTCGGAAGGATCGCGGTCACCTATATCCAAGCGTGTCACACTGCCATTAATCATGTTGCTTCTCAACTGCTTTTCCACGTTTGCTAGAGCCCTAGACATCACAGGAGAGGCTGGGAGCATATACCTCACTGGGGAGGCCGAGGCATAGAGATCAATGGAGAGCTGGATTTAAAGGGCAGACAGTCAGCAAAACTTATCTGCCAACCTGAGCACTATGGTCCCCAGGAATCTGCCCGTCATCAAGGGCCGCATTCGGCCCCGGGGTCTGAGGTTCCCCACCCCTGTTTTATACTATATAGAAAGGTGCAATTGGGTGCACTACTCCATACTGGGACATCCCAAAAACAGAGCGCCCCCTTGCATCCCATTTTCTATAAAATTAGGCTTTGTTCAAACATCTCAGATATTCTGTTTTTGTTACGTTTTAAGGCGGCCGTCACACGTAACGATTTCTTGCCCGATATCGTTTAAGCGATCTCCTTTTTGATCGCTTAAGCGATATTGGGCAAGAAATCGTTGTGTGTAATCAAGCGATTTACGATGTGAAATCGCTTGATCGTGACATCGCAGATCTGAGCTCCGGAGCTCAGATCTAGCGATGAACGATGTCACGATCTGCTTCATCGTGGTGTATAATAATGGAAAGAGAAGATCATTCATTATGGGGCCCGTTTTTTGTTGTTTTTTTTTTCTTTAAACTGAAAAAACAACTTGCATTCAGACTTTTTTTTTCCCATTGTAAAAGTTGGAAGAGCCAGAGACTAGGACTCCATGACAAGCGATGTGGCGCCTCGGCTTCCATTTACATTAATGATACTAAGGATTACTCAGGATTGTCTCTTCCTAAAGTGGAATCAACCATTGGAACATCCGCACATGTGAACAGAGCCCTACGGCGTCCGCATTGTGCCAACCAGCGCTCCCAGTATTGGGTCACATCCCACCAGTCACACGGATATTCCATATATGATGCGATGGTGACCCCAATAATAATAATTCATACCATGTGTGACACAGTAAATACACAACACTCAGGTCCAGTGGCGTAACTTCAGGCCCTGGGGCCCCGATGCGAAAGCTCCAACGGGGCCCCCAATTATTGCAAATCTTTAATAGCATTAGTCTTTTTCTATAGGCCAAAGGTACTTTTGGGGCCCCCTAGGCTGCAGGGCCCCGATGCGATCGCAACCCCTGCACCTATTGTAGTTACGCCCCTACTCAGGTCCACTCACACCTCTGTTCTTGTTTTATCATTGATGAACAAATGTCGTTGGACCTGTCACACAACGACAATGATGCCCACTGGGTTGTGCCCTCTACTCTCCTGATCCAGGTACAAGAACCCCAATAATATCACATTAACTCCTCAGGCCCTGGACCCCGCACAACAGGAGATCTATAGACCCAAACTACTATGGAAAAGTGAACAAACTGCAACAACCAATCAACTTGCAGCTTTTATGTACACAACTGCTCTGGCAATATGAAAGCTGGAATGTAATTGGTTGCTACAGGCAACTGCAGGTTGTAAAGCTCCTCCAATCACTCACTGCAGAGTCCTGGACCGGGTCACTTCCTCCGGGATGGATGGATGGAGGAGCGGAGCTGCTGCCGTGTTGTCAGGGGCAGTGTAGTGGTGCAGGTCGCTCCTCACCAGCAGGGTCCTCCGTGCTCAGTCCTCCCCGCCCGCACAGCGGCCATGTCTATCTGTCTTGTCCCCAACTCCGACCACATTCAAACTCCACAAGCCTTTCTCCTCAGAACAGCTGAAAGGTGACGTCACCCATCTGGACCGCACCATTCTAGGGGCCGTGGGGAGGGCGAAAGACGGGACATTATTAGCAAGTGTTTGACGCTATTAGAACTCGGAAAATGCCGACTGGGTGATCATTGTGGAGAATGGCGGTTGCAGATTAGAGTCGTGTATAGTAATGCTCGTTTTGGCCGGGAAATTAAATTACCTCCCCCTCGATGTGTAAATGGACGGGTCTGTAGTTGAATGTAACGTGGTGGGAGAATCAGGCGATGTCAGAGGATGTGAGAGCGGCAGGGGATGGACAGACGGACCTGGGATGGACCGGGGGTGGACAGACGGACCGGGGATAGACGGAGGGCCCTGGGGCTCAGATCCTCCTCCACTCCACACCGCAATCCTCTGCACACACAGCAATCCTCCTCCACACACACCGCAATCCTCCTCTGCACACACAGCACAATCATCCTCCACACACACTCAGAGCAATCCTCCTCACCCATCAACCCACCACAGCAATCCTCCTCCCCACACACACAGCTATCCTCCACACACACACACAGCAATCCTCTGCGTACACACAACAATCCTCCGTGCGCGCACACACACACAGCAATCCTCCTCCTCCACACACACAGCAATCCTCCTCCTCCACACACACAGCAATCCTCCTCCTCCACACACACAGCTATCCTCCTCCACACAACACAGCTATCCTCCTCCACACACACACAGCTATCCTCCTCCACACACACACAGCTATCCTCCTCCACACACACACAGCTATCCTCCTCCACACACACACAGCTATCCTCCACACAACACACACATCCCAACACATCCCTCAGCATCCTCCTCCACACACACAGCAATCCTCCATACACACGCAGAGCAATCCTCCTCCCACACACACAGCAATCCTCCATACACACGCAGAGCAATCCTCCTCCCCACACACACAGCAATCCTCCATACACACGCAGAGCAATCTCCTCCCACACACACACAGCAATCCTCCATACACACGCAGAGCAATCCTCCTCCCCACACACACAGCAATCCTCCATACACACGCAGAGCAATCCTCCTCCCCACACACACAGCAATCCTCCACACACACAAGCTATCCTCCTCCACACACACACACAGCAATCCTCTGCGTACACACAACAATCCTCCGCGCGCACACACCCACAGCAATCCTCCACACACACACACACGCTATCCTCCTCCACACACACACACAGCTGTCCTCCTCCACACACACACACAGCTATCCTCCTCCACACACACACACAGCCATCTCCTCCCCCCACACACACAGCTATCCTCCTCCACACACACACACACCAGCTATCCTCCTCCACACACACACACAGCTATCCTCCTCCACACACACACAGCTATCCTCTCACACACACACACAGCATCTCCTCCACACACACACACTCCACACAACCTCCTCTCACACACAACAGCATATCCTCCATCACACACACACAGCAATCCTCCTCCCCACACACACAGCAATCCTCCATACACACGCAGAGCAATCCTCCTCCCACACACACAGCAATCCTCATACACACGCAGAGCAATCCTCCTCCCACACACACACAGCAATCCTCCATACACACGCAGAGCAATCCTCCTCCCACACACACAGCAATCCTCCTACACACGCAGAGCAATCCTCCTCCCACACACACAGCAATCCTCCACACACACACAGCTATCCTCCTCCACACACACACAGCAATCCTCTGCGTACACAAACAATCCTCCGCGCGCACACACACACAGCAATCCTCCACACACACACAGCTATCCTCTCCACACACACACAACGCTGTCCTCCTCCACACACACACACAGCTATCCTCCTCCACACACACACAAGCAATCCTCTCCCCACACACACAGCATCCTCCTCACACACACACAGCTATCCTCCTCCACACACACAGCTATCCTCCTCCACACACACACAGCTATCCTCCCCACACACACACAGCAATCCTCCTCCACACACACAGCAATCCTCCATCACACACACACAGCAATCCTCCTCCACACACACACAATCTCCCTCACCACAAACAGCAATCCTCTCCCACACAACACACACAGCAATCCTCCCAACACACACAGCAATCTCCTCCCCACACACACAGCTAATCCTCCACACACCAAGCAATCCTCCTCCCCACACACACAGCTATCCTCCACACACACACACAGCTATCCTCCCACAACACACACAGCAATCCTCTGCGTACACACAACAATCCTCCGCCAGCGACACACACACAGCAATCCTCCACACACACACACCTCACAACGCTAACACTCCCTCCACACACACACAAGCTATCCTCTCACACACACAACAATCTCCTCACACACACACAGCTATCCTCCTCCACACACACAGCTATCTCCCACACACAACACAATCCTCCCCCACACACAACAATCCTCCCCACACACACACAGCATTCCTCCACACACACACAGCTATCCTCCTCCACACACCACACAGCTATCCTCCTCCACACACAACAACATCCTCCCACACACAACAGCAATCTCCTCCACACACGCACACACAGCAATCCTCCACACACACACAGCATCCTCCCACACACACAGCATCCTCCTCCACACACACAGCATCCTCTCCACACAAGCACTCACACAGCAGCATCCTCCTCCCACACACACAGCAATCCTCTCGCACACAACAATCCTCCCTCACACACACACAGCAATCCTCCTCACCAACACAATCCTCCCAGCACACAACACGCATCCTCCACACACACAGCACAGCAATCCTCTCCACACACCACAGCATTCCTCACAACACAGCAATCCTGCGTCCCCATTTCCACACACACAGCAATCCTCCCCCCACAGCATCCTCCAACCAGTATCCTCCTCACACACACAGCACAGCTATCCTCCTCCACACACAGCACACAATCCTCCATCCATACGCATCCTCCTCCACACACACGCACAGCAATCCTTCCTCCCCCACACCACACGCACAGCAATCCTCCACACACACATCAGGCACGCAATCCTCCTCCAACAGGCACAGCATCCTCATCCTCCACACACACAGCAATCCTCTCCTCCACACAGCACAGCAATCCTCCTCCTCCCACAGCACAGCAATCCTCCTCCCACACAGGCACAGCAATCCTCTCCTCACACAGCACAGCAATCCCCTCCTCCTCCCACACAGGCACAGCAATCCTCCTCCCACACCACATCTCATCCCACACAGGACAGCATTCTCCAACATGGCCCCATCCTCATCCTCACACACAGACAGCAATCACTCCCCTAAGGCACGCAATCCTCCTCCACACAGGCACAGCAATCCTCCTCCTCCCCACACAGGCACACCAGCAATCCTCCTCCTCTCCACACAGGCACAGCAAGCATCCTCCTCTCCTCCACACCAGGCACAGCAATCTCTCCTCCTCCACACAGGCACAGCAATCCTCCTCTCCTCACACGGCGCATCTCTAGCGATCTCAGGCAGCATATCCTCTCTCCTCCACCACAGGCACAGCAATCTCCTCCCACACAGGCACGCAATCTCCTCCACAGGCACAGCCAAGCACATCCTCCTCTCACACAGGCACAGCAATTCCTCTCACCCCTCCCCTCCACACAGACAGCAATCCTCTACACAGCACGCATCCTCCTTCTCCACACAGGCACAGCAATCCTCCTCCACACAGAGACTCAACAGCTAATCCTCCCCATTCCTCAAACGTACAGCAGTTCACCTCCACATGTCACAGCAATCCTTCTTCACACATATATGCACAAAAATCTGGCAAACTTGCAGATTAAACAGGCAGAAGTTGCGGGGCAGGAGCGATTTAGATGGTTGGCGTGGTTTGATGAAAGTGGACGTTACTAGGCAGTTCACCGGGGGCAATCATTAATCTTTAAGACCACATGGTCGTGGAGCTGATTATATTAGAAGAGGGGATCGGGGAAGGGAGGGTGTGTGCAGGGGGCGTAGCATGATCTATTAGTGTGCGGATAGATGCCACACCCACTAGTAAGCGTTAAGTATGCACACACACACACCCCCCCCGCTGCGTGTCTTACCCCCAGATGCCAGCTTCTATTATAATCATCCGTAGACTTAAAAATTAACGCTCAAGTGGTTTCTTCTGAAGCCGCCAAGCCACATTCACCACGGCCATCAGCACCAAACACACCTACCAGTCTACCTGCCGACTTTAGGCCATTTGTTTTGCAAGTATGCTCATCATTTTTCCACACACAGCAATCTTTCACACTAATTGCGTCACTGTTTTTATATCTTTATTTCAGTGACAAATATGAACTTTAATATATTTTATACAAGAATATTTGTATTAATATTAGAGTCCAAGTCCATCTCACGATGTGCCTCAGACAACCAATAATAGGGTTGTGCTCTACTCGGATAACTCCTCATTCCTTATGTTTCCCCTTTTTAAAATGGGGAAACGTACACTCACATCCGGTGTCAGAGCTGTTGGCACTGTCCTGGTATCAAACCAGTGTGATGTAATGCCATCCCTGCAGCCAATCAGCTGCTGCTTCACTTTCTTTGCTTTTGGAGGTATCGTATACATCTGGAAGAGAGAGCAGCAGCACTTATTTCTACTTGATAAACTGCACACCCTAGCAATGGTGTCCACAGCCAACATTTGGCAAAGGCATCAGTTGGCCTTCATCCTTAATTTTTGAAGGGCATCAGGTGGGCAGCCATGTTCACTGTAAATTGCTATTGAATATCTATTCCCTATCTGAGTAACAATGTGGGACAACCCAGGAATGTTTTTTGGTTAGCAGCAACCTTCAGTGAAGTTGATTGAGGCATTGCGTATGCACGCTGTTCCACTAGGTGAATTGCAGATGAGGCCATTCCTGAACTTTGCAGTTATGAAATTGAACTAGGCTTAAAACCCAGCTCTATACCGTATTCTAATACATGTAGGTCTGCAGAGTGTATTCTCTATTTCTCAGGCCTAGAAGAAATGTCCTGAAAATGGAGTGTAGAACAGCTACCAAAATGATATACTTAAATGTAGGGAAAGAGAGACAGTCGTCTCATGTCGGCCATTGTACAGCCTACGGAAGTACTTCTGCCAACAGTGGTTACTGTAAATTGCTATCAAATATGTATCTAGGGAACAATATTCAACTACACATATATGCTGAAGAGGGAAAACTGAATACTGTACTGGAACAAAAAAGTATATGTGGTAGCTGAATGTTTGTTGTGTATGTGCAACCTCATGTGGGCAGCGCTGCTGCCTGCACAGCATATTGTGAAGGACGTAATACAGGGGAAGTGGCAGTGGTTTCAGAGACAGTTTTGTTCCCCACGCATTCCAACCACTTACTGGGGTGCTGCATATGTCAGCAGTATTTGGTGTATAGTAACAGGTATTATGTAGACTTTCACTTTTTAAAGAAATGAGTGGTTACAATTTACCAACGAACAGCATACACTGTGCAGAATTATTAGGCAAATTAGTATTTTGATCACATGATACTTTTTATACATGTTGTCCTACTCCAAGCTGTATAGGCTTGAGAGCCAACTACCAATTAAGTAAATCAGGTGATGTGCATCTCTGTAATGAGGAGGGGTGTGGTATAATGACGTCAACACCCTATATAATGTGTGCTTAATTATTAGGCAAATGCCTTCTTAGGCAAAATGGGTCAGAAGAGAGATTTGACGGGCTCTGAAAAGTCCAAAATTGTGAGATGTCTTGCAGAGGGATGCAGCAGTCTTGAAATTGCTAAACGTTTGAAGCATGAGCACCGAACAATCATGCGTTTCATGGCATATAGCCAACAGGGTCGCAAGAAGGGTGTGGGGCAAAAAAGGCGCAAAATAACTGCCCATGAATTAAGGAAAATCAGGCATGAAGCTGCCAAGATGCCATTTGCCACCAATTTTGCCATATTTCAGAGCTGCAACGTTAATGGAGTATCAAAAAGCACAAGGTGTGCTATACTCATGGACATGTCCAAGGTAAGGAAGGCTGAAAAACGACCTCCTTTGAACAAGAAACATAAGATAAAACGTCAGGACTGGGCCAAGAAATATCTTAAGACTGATTTTTTTCAAAGGTTTTATGGACTGATGAAATGAGAGTGACTCTTGGTGGGACAGAGGCTGGATCAGTAAAGGGCAGAGAGCTCCACTCTGACTCAGATGCCAGCAAGGTGGAGGTGGGGTACTGGTATGTGCTGGTGTCATCAAAGATGAACTTGTGGGACCTTTTCAGGTTGAGGATGGAGTGAAGCTCAACTCCCGGACCTAATGCCAGTTTCTGGAAGACAACTTCTTCAAGCATTGGTACAGGAAGAAGTCGGTACTGTTCAAGAAAAACATGATTTTCATGCAGGACAATGCTCCATCACATGCATCCAACTACTCCACAGCATGGCTGGCTAGTAAACGTCTAAAAGAAGAAAAAATAATGACATGGCCCCCTTGTTCACCTGATCTGAACTCCATAGAAAACCTGCGGTCCCTCATAAAATGTGAGATCTACAGGGAGGGAAACCGTACACCTCTCGGAACAGTGTCTGGGAGGCTGTGGTGGCTGCTGCACGCAATATTGATTGTAAACAGATCAAACAACTGACAGAATCTATGGATGGAAGACTGCTGAGTGTCATAAAGAAAGGTGGCTATATTGGTGACTAATTTTTTTTGTGTATTGTTTTTGCATGTCAGAAATGTTTTTTTTCTAAATTATAAATTCTAAGTTATATTAGTTTACCTGGTCAAAATAAACAAGTGAGATGGGAATATATTTGGTTTTTATTAAGTTGCCTAATAACTCAAGACCCGCACATACAGATATCGTCCTAAGATAGCCAAATCTATAGAAAAGACCCACTCCAACTTCCAAAAATATTAAGCTTTGATATTTATGAGTCTTTTGGGTTGACTGAGAACAAAGTTGTTGATCAATAATAAGCATAATCCTCTAAAATACAATTTGCCTAATAATTCTGTACACAGTGTATATATGGAACATATTTAATTACTCAGAATATTCTTAAGTGTAATGCTGAGACCTGAAGAAGTGTGTGGACCATATTAATGAGGTGAGTTTGGGTGAAGGACCTCATAGGTCACAGCATGCTAATGGTGCTTTTCCACACTGTCCAAGTGTGGACCCAACTATCGGAATCAGTGTTTTTGATACATGCTGAAGGAAATCTTGAGTAGGGCCTCAGGACTATTTTTTTTTATTTATTTTTTTTTAAATTGGTAGAGCGTATAACCACTACAATAGTCGGGTCAATGCAGAATGTACATAGTGTTTCCAAAAGTTAAACCTAGAGGCTGTGAAGGAAGAGATACATATATATCAGATATTTCTCTAAACAGGTATATACAAGTGTAATAAATTATAATATCAAAAAGTTAATTTTTCAGTAATTCAGTACATATAGTGAAATATATATATTACAGAGTAATCTTTTTCAAGTGTTTATTTCTGTCAATGTTGATGACTATGGCTTACAGCCAATGAAAACTCAAAATTCATTAACTCAGAAAATTGGAAGAACACAAAATGCCTGCAAAGGCTTACTAAGCATTTAAAATGGTCCCTTAGTCTGGTTCGGTAGCCTACACAATCATGGGGAACATGTACTGGAAAAACTGGGCACCACACCTATACAGCTTTACTTTGCTTGCCTGCACACTCAACACAAATGATATTAATAATTGTGCATATATAGTCACGGGGTGCTAACCTAGGAGCAACATCATGGAGCAAAAATTGGAAGAAAAGGTGCACTCACCCGTTGATGACTTTTGCACACAAAACTTATATTCGGTGCACTGTTACATGAGGCAGGGAGGAAGGAGAATGAGCAGACAATGAGTCATTTTGCATCAAGCTTGGTGCTTCCACTGGACCAGTGGAAGCACCAAGCCCGGTGCGAAACGACTCGTCTGCTGCTCCTCCTCCCTCCCTCATGTAACCATCCACCGAAAATAAGTTTTGTGTGCAAAAGTCATCAACGGGTGAGTGCACCTTTTCTTCCAATTTTTGCAATCGTGGGGAAGACTGCTGACTTGAGAGATGTCCAGAAGGAAGTCATTGACACTCCACATGGAGGGTAAGCCACAAAAGGTAATTGCTAAAGAAGCTGGCTGTTGACAGAGTGATGTACCCAAGTATATTAATGGAAAGTTGAGTGGAAGGAAAATGTGTGGTAGAAAAAGGTGCACAAGCCACAGCCTTGAAAGTATTGTAAAGAAAAGGCAGTTCAACAAATTGGGGGAGATTCACAAGAAGTGGACTTCTGCTGGAGTCGGTGCTTCAAGAACTACCACACACAGGCGTGTCACATTCTGTATGTCAAGCCACTCGTGACCAATAGACAACGCAAGAAGCGTCTTACCGGGGCCAAAGAGAAAAAGAACTGGATTGTTGCTCAGTGGTCTAAGGTGTTTTCATATGAAAGTAAATTTTGCATTTCATTTGGAAATAAAGTTCCCTCTGGAGGAAGAGTGGAGAGGCCACAATCCAAGCTGTTTGAGGTCTAGTGTGAAGTTTCCACAATTAGTGATGGTTTGGGGAGCCATGTGTTGTATCAAGACAAAAGTCAGCGCTGCCGTCTACCAGGATATTTTTCAACACTTCATGCTTCCTTCTGCTGACTAGCTTTTTGTAGATGGAGATTTAATTTTCCAGCAGGACTTTGCACCTATCCAGTGCCGAAAGTACCATTACCTTGTTTAATAACCACATTATCACTGTGCTTGATTGATCAGCAAACTCACCTGATCTAAACCCCACAGAGAATCAATCTGAGATGTTGTCAAGAGAAAGATGAGAGACATCAGACTCAACAGTGCAGACGGGCTGAAGGCTGCTATCTAGTGATGGGTAGCTCCTGAATGAGCCGGCTCTAAGAGCCGGCTCTTTATAGTGAATCATATGAGTCGGCTCCTGGCAGGGAGCCAATTGAAATTTAAACGGCTCTTTGCCAGTTCACTGTCCACAGTCAGTCCCCTCTTGCCCCGCCCTTCCCGGCCCCTCCCTCCTGGCAGTAGTCACTCTGATCTTATCCAGGAGACTGAGAATGCATGCTCCTCCTGCTGCCGCACACACATAGCACTGACTCAGGGTGCCTTCACACTGGCGTTCCCCTCCTCAGCGTTCTGCGGAGGGGAATCGCCATGTTTGCGCAGCGGCCGCCAGCTCCTATCTTTAGAATGGGGACGCACGGTGCTGCGCTTGACAGCGCATGACCGTGCGCACCCATTCACTCCCATATGTGATCTGTGCGCAGGCGGATGCCGCTGTGAACGCATGGCGATTCCCCTCCGCAGAACGCTGCGGAGGGGAACGCCAGTGTGAAGGCACCCTCACAGCCCCGCCCCCCTCCAATCTGTGACAAGCAGCAGTCAGGCACTTTATTAAAGGAACACTGACATCTGGATTTAGCCTGATTATAGTTATTTACCTCGCTGAGCGAGGGAGAAACAGCGGGTGTAAATGTGCGTCCCTTGTTCTCCCCCATTCACTTGAATGGAAGAGAACAAATGATCCAGCGATGCATATCGGCAGGGCAGATAAGGATCTCCTCTGCAAACATCCCATCGCTGGATTGAGCATCACTGGATCGCGGGCTCGGGTGCTGCATTGACTGTGTAAATGCACCATTAGCTAGTGCAACTTGGAATGGTTATGTTGTTTCTGGTATGTGAATAACCTCCCAGCAGCCCCTGTTACATGATAGCAGTGCCAATCTGAGGGACCAACTTCATGCACAAAACTAGTACTAGTGTTTTATGTCATAAATTGGCACATGTGTAGATTTTTACTAAAAGGTATACAATCATGGGTTAAAACATACCAGAATTTGGCTTCAAATTTAAAGCCAAAGGTAATAGGAAATGAAGAGCCGTTTTCGGACCCAAAAGAGCCGACTCACCAAAAAATCGCATTTTACCCATCACTACTGCTATCGAAGCAACCTAGGTTTCCAAAACACTTCAGCAGTGCCACAGGCTGATCACCTTCATGCCGCATTGACGCAGTAATTCATGCAAAATGAGCCCTGACCAAGTATTGAGTGCATTTACTGTACATTCCTTTCAGTAGGCCAAGATTTATGATTTAAAAATCATTATTTTGGTTGGTCTTACATGCTAATCAAATTTTCTGATATAATGAATTTTGGGATTTCATTGACTGGAAGCCATGATCATCAACATTAACAGAAATAAACACTTTGTAATAACACTATATAATACATGCGTTTCACTTTATGTATTGAATTACTGAAACTTTTTGATGATATTCGAATATATTGAGAAGCACTTGTAAATTCTTAAATTGTATTGGCTTGTTTGAAGGTGGATTAAGCAGTTAGCCACAGCAAAATGGGGACATAAAAGCACGAGGGTCATGGAGGAGCATCTAAAAGCCTTCAAGTAGTGGTGGATATCTTTCAAAATATGTATATAATCTTAAAAGGGTTGCAATAACCTATTTTTCTTTGACAGGGGGGTGGGATTCGTTTCATGTAATATGAGATGTACACATATATCTCGATATATATTCTTGATATATTCCTATTTCATAGGTAAAGCATCCAGCAAAGAAACGTGTGAATGAAGCTGATGAGTGAACAGATATGGACAATGAGAAGTGTCTCATTGCTCATGGCCTTGAAAGTCGCTCTCTTTGGTTTCAATCTGATCCTAGTCATGCAGACTTGACAAAAAAATGGCGTTTGTGGGACCAAACTGGTTCCCCGTTAGTCATCTGTCAACAAACAGCCCAAAAAAAAATGGGTACATTTAAATAGGGAGGTCACATGAAATATAACATTTGTAAGATTTCATAATAAAAATATTCTAAAACATTGAAATCATAATTGTAAAAAATTTGATTGCATGTAGAAAAATAAAATATATAGCTGTATATACCCTCTTTTAGCAAAAGCTATGCATTTCAGATGTAGCTCGGTCCTTGACTTTAAAAGAAAATATGGACGTGTCGAGTGGATCATATAGAAAACGTACAACATCATATGCATACTATAATCAGCTGTTGTTTCTACAAAGATGCAATCAGCCACACAAGTAATGTTAATGTTACTTAGTATAACAACCCTCTCACTGCTTCTCCTACTCGCTGGTGATATATCCCTGAACCCTGGTCGCCCCCATCACATCTCCACCGTCACCTTTTAACCACATCCACTCACCTACACAAACTCTCGCAACCTCCATAACCTTACACCCATTCATCCAGCCCCCACTCCCCCAGTCCCTCTACATGGAGCATTATGGAACGCTCGCTCAGTATGCAACAATCTCAAACATGACCTCTTCATCACTAACAAACTCATTCTTTTGCATCACCGAAACCTGGCTTACCCCCTCTGACTCAGCCTCCCCCACAGCACTTTCCTACGGTGCACTCACCCTTTCTCACACACCCCGCCCTAGCGACAAGCATGATGCTCCTGTCTGACAGCTGCTCCTTTACCCCAATTACACTTCCACCCTCTGCCAACCTCCCCTCTTTCAAAATGCACTCCGTCCGCATCTCCTCCCCTGCAACCTCCAGCTGGCCGTCATCTATTGCTCCCAGGATCTACCCCCACTTTTCTTGACCACTTCACCACTTGGCTTCTCCACTTCCTTTCTTCCAACATCCCCTCTATCATCATGGGCGATTTCAACATTCCCATTGACACCTCCACCCTATTGCCTCCAGAATTCTATCATAATAATAATATAATATTTATTCATTTATATAGCGCTATTAATTCCATAGCACTTTACATACATGAGTAATGCTGTCTCTCTTGGAGCTCACAATCTAAACCCTGCTGCCTCCAATCTCCTATCACTGACCACCTCCTTTGGGCTTTCCCAATGGTCCTCCTCTCCCACTCATAAGGATGGCCACACGCTTGACCTTGTCTTCACCCGCCTATGTTCCCTCACTGACCTCTCAAACTCACTCCTCCGCCTATCCGAGCACAACCTGCTGACTTTCTCCTCCGTCTCCCCTCCTACCATGCTCCCTCCTCTCCAGAAACTCATCCCTGCAGAAACGTTAAAGGGATCCTGTCACCTCCTAGAAGCCACGTAACCTATCAATACATGTCCTTGCAACTTCCTATTAGCATTTGCATTATAACCATCCTTCTCTGTGCTAAATGCTTCCTTTCAAAGTTGAAATAAACATTTTGATACTTACTCATTAGGATGATAATGAAGTAGGGGCTATATGCAATTGCCTTTTGGGCGTGTTGTTTTGCAGGCTCCAAGATCCAGCTCTGTCTGTGCTGCTGTGATGTGGAGCTGAAGGCAGGAAAAATGATTTGCATTCTGTGAGTGACAGAGAGGGGGAGGGCAGAGCTTGCACAAACAAAGCAGCACAGAGAGAGAGAGGGTGGATCCTTAAACCTGCAAAACAAACACGCCCTAAGGACTAAAGAATATAGCCCCTACTAATTATAATGCCTTATGAGTGAGTATAAAATCGTTTTTATCTACTTTGACAGGATGCTTTTAGGAGACAAAAGGAGTGTGAGAATAGTAATAGGATGCTGCATTGACATGTTTTTGTAGCTTAGGTGGCTTTTTGGAGGTGACAGGATCCCTTTAAACTTATTGATTTCCACTCATTCTCTGAGTCCCTTCTCCCTTTCACAGACCCAGCTTCTTCACATGACGCTGGCTCTGCTGCCATACTCAGCATCCAACACCACAATAACTTCAGCCGTCGACCTAGCAGCCCCCTCACATACAATCAAACCCACACGCACAGGCAACCCTTGGTCACCACCCTCACTAAAGAGCTGCGTCCCACTCTGTGGTGCTCTTTGCCACATACAAACAGTCCCTCTCTACCTTCAAGACCGCACCCACAATGCAAAACAAGCCTACTTCTCATCTCCAATAACTGCCCTGTCCCACAACCCCAAACAACTATTCAAAACTTTCAACTCCCTACTCCATCCCCCTGCACCTCCTCCCTCCCCCTCATCTCTGCCAATGACTTTGCCACCTTCAAACAGAAGATCGACAAAATCAGAGAAAGCTTTGAGCCACTGTCCCCCCAGCCCCCACCCCATCACCGCCCACCCCACTTCCTCCAAAGGAAGCTTTTCCATCATGACAGAAGATCAACTTGCCACCCTTCTGTCACGATCACATCTTACCACCTGTGCTTTCAAGCCGTTCCCCTCCCACCTTATCCCAAACCTCACCACATTCATCATCCCTGCCCTAACTCACCTCTTCTCACCTCTTCCTATCACTCACTACCGGCATCTTCCCCTCTTCCTTTAAACACGCCTTGATCACACCCATCCTCAAAAAACCCTCCCTCGACCCAACATCTATTCCTAACTATCGTCCCATATCTCTGCCCCCCCTTCCCCTCAAAACTACTTGAACAACACGTCCATTCTGAACTGTCCTCCCACCTCTCCTCCTGCTCCCTCTTTGACTGCCTAAAATTCGTCTTCTGTCACAATCACTCCACCAAAACAGCCCTGACGAAAGTCCCCACCGATCTACTCACCTCCAAGAGCAAGCTACACTACTCCATCCTCCTCCTCGACTGAACTGCTGCATTCGACACCGTAGACCAGAGGTCCCCAACTCCAGGCCTCAAGGCCCGCCAACAGTGCAGGTTTTCAGGATTTCCTTAGTATTGCACAGGTGCTAATGTGATCATCTGCACAGGTCATGATTCCAACCCCTGTGCAATACTAAGGAGATCCTGAAAACCTGCACTGTTGGTGGGCCTTGAGGCCTGGAGTTGGGGACCTCTGCCGTAGACCATTCCCTCCTATTTCAGATTCTAAAATCTCTTGGCATCACTGACCTAGCCCTCTCCTGGATCTCTTCATATCTAAAGGACCGAACTTTCACCATCACCCACTCCCACACCTCTTTGTTCTTGGACCCCTACTCTTCTCCATCTACACCCTCGGCCTAGGACAACTCATTGTGTCCCACGGCCTTCAGTATCATCTCTATGCCAATGACACCCAGATTGGGCCTGTCATTACCTCCCTACTATCCAAAATTCTGCACTGCCTGTCTGCCATCTCCTTTTCTGCTCGCTTCCTCAAACTGAACATGGACAAAACTGAGTTCATCGTCTTCCCCCCCAAGTCGCTCTCCCCCCTCTACCAGATCTATCCATTACTGTCCCCATGCCAAGTGCCTCGGGGTAATCCTCGATTCTTCTCTCTCCTTCAAGCCTTACATCCAAGCCCTCGCCACCTCCTGCCGACTCCAACTCAAAAAACATTTTCCGGATTCTCACTTTCCTTGATCATGACACGGCTAAAACCCTTGTCCATGCTCTCATTATTTCCTGCCTTGACTACTGCAACCTTCTCCTAACTGGCCTCCCTGCTACCTCCCTCGCACCTCTCCAATCTATCCTAAACTCCGGTGCCCGACTAATCCACCTATCTCTCCTCTACTCCCCGGTCTCTCCCCTCTGCCAAGCCCTTTACTGGCTCCCCACTTCTCAGAGATCCTGCTTCAAAACCCTGACCATGACATACAAAGCCATCCACAACCTGTCCCCTCCATACATCTCTGACATAGTCTCCCAATACCTACCCTCACGCAACCTACGCCCCTTCTCCATTTCCCTCTTATTTCTTCCTCTCACAACCTCATACAAGATTTCCCCCGCACATTCGCTATAGTCTGGAACTCCCTTCCCCATCACATCATGCACTCTCCTACCCTGGGAACCTTCAAAAGAAACCTGAAGACCCACCTCTTCTGACAAGCCTACAACCTGCAATGAGACCCAGTCCACCATACCGTCTCACGTTCTGCACTACCCCCTCCTACTGTATCCCCACCGGTCCCTTGTAGACTGTGAGTCCTCGAAGACAGGGTCCTCTCCCCTCCTGTACTTGTACGACTTGAATGTCCCCTATATGTTGTACTTGTCCTTGTCTACCCTTTCCTTTATAAAGTGCCATGAAATCTAGGTCTGCATGGATGGTATACACCACACAGGCAGAAGTCTGCTGCACTGATTTTATGAATGTCTTGCCAGTACCTGGAAGCAAGTCTGCTTAACAACATAGCAAGAGTTAAGCTTGCAACTTGCTGGAGATGTGGGTGTGTCTCAGGATGTTTAATGGAGTCTGTGTTTGACATGTGATGGCGGGTTTACACGTCGCGATATCGCAGTACAATTTCAATGAAAAGTCACGTGATTCGATCGTTGGACCCGATATCGTTCCTGCGTTGTATGGTGTGAACGTCCAATACGATGCAGGAACGATGTCAATGCGATATCGGGGATTGAATGAGCGTGCTATTCAATGCCCCGATATTGAAGGGAGATTGGAGCAGATCGTGCTGTGTAAACGCCCAATTACGATGCGATTTGAAACGTCACCCATTCACTCCCATGTTAACTATGCGATCCTGGGTTGGGAGGCGGAGACATCGCACGGACGTTGTATTTCGATATCGCAGCATGTAAACAGTCAATGCGATGCGGGAGGAACGTGCACTAATTGCGCGCTCCCGCGCCATTGAGTTGCGATATCGAAACGATATCGTGGCGTGTAAACCCACCATGAGAGACTGACAGTGATTGAGAGATGGAGTGCCTGCAGGCTGCTGGGCTGTTGGCAGAAGTCAGACATCCAGTCTGAAGGAGCAGTGTCTCAGAGGCCCTGTGAGGACTGATAACAGGCCTGAGTAGAGGCTGGGATACAGCGGCAGAAGTGTATCTGAACCTGTGACGTTCAACAGACTGTATACCAGGTGGTATGTACTTGTAAGCCGAAGAAAGGCTCCTGTTTATATGCTGGAAGGTGGTTTATGCTGACACAATAAACCAACATGACTTTTAATTAAATGGAGAGACTGTCGCTGTGTTTAAATATGGCTGCCAAGTGAGTGAACCCGACCCGGTCCGTGAACGCGATACCACTATATATATATATATATATATATATATATATATATATATATATATATATATATATATATAATATATAAAGCTGAATGTGTGTGTGTGTATGTATGTATGTCCGGGATTGGCATCTACACCGTCGCAACTACAGCCACAAAATTTTGCACAGTCACACGTCTGGACCCCGTGAGTGTCATAGGCTATGTTGTGAGGCGAAATTTTAACCCTGCCCGTTCCAGTTCACCAAACAATTTTGCCCCTATCTACATAATGGGAAAAAGTGAATGGAAAATCGACAGCTGTCAGCTATAGCCACAAAATTTTACACAATCATACGTCTGGACCCCAGGAGCATCATAGGCTATGTTGTGAGGCGAAATTTTAATCCCGCGCATTCCAATTCACCAAACAATTTTGCCCCTATCTACATAATGGGGAAAAAGTGACAGTTACCAGTTGACAGTTGTGAATGAGAGGGGCTTAATGATAGCGCCAAAGAATAACAGCACATACCAGCATATAGTCACTAAGGTGGGGCCCCAACATGAGATATTCACCACGCACGGGGACATGTATACACACACCACACGCACACAAAGAGTAACAGCAAGTGTATAGTCGCTAAGGTGCAGCCCCAATATTGCATACTCACCACGCACCTGAACAAACACACACACCACAAAGAGACACCCCCCCCACACCCCCACGGGGACACACACCCTATAGCGACACATGCACTCACCCCACATGGACACACACACAACACAGAGACACACACCACACAGACCCCCTATAGGGACACATGCACTCACCCCACAGGGACACACACACACCACAAAGAGACACACACAACACAGAGGCACACATACCCCACACAGACCTCCCCCACAGGGACACACACACATACACACCCTATAGGGACACATGCACTCACCCCACAGGGACACACACACACCACAAAGAGACACACACAACACAGAGGCACACATACCCCACACAGACCTCCCCCACAGGGACACACACACATACACACCCTATAGGGACACATGCACTCACCCCACAGGGACACACACACACCACACCCCAGGGACACACACACCACACAGACAGACACAGATGTGCACAAATCACCTCACACAATTCGCCTCATACGTGTGCTATCTTTAATTTCCAAACATAAACATCTGATTAAAAACAGCCAATGTGCAACACATGTGCCATATAGGGAATTAAGGCAGATGTCAGTCACATGAGCTGTCTATTATGTGTATGTGTTAGGTAACATATACTGCCAGGGGGAGGGTTTACTGTTGGCTGGAGATTTATTAGGCTGCCTATAGCAACCTATTAATAGCTTCTATTTTCTTACAGGTCATTAATATGACATATTCAAATTCTATTTTGTTATAGCTAACATCAGTTATTTATTAACCCGGGCGTAGCCGGGTACTACAGCTAGTATATATATATATATATATATATATATAATATATACATAAAAATGTGGAGCAGCACTTATTTCCCTAATAAGGGTGGTGCAAACAGTCCAGGGCTAGTTCATTCACCCTATTATACAGACCAAAAAATGACTGCAGCACCCCAAATACGTTGTATTTCGCCTTTAATGTCCGTCAGACATCATAGTGGTGGGACGTTTCGGTCCTCAGACCTTCTTCCAGCAAACAGTTTGAAACGTCCCACCACTATGATGCCTGAAGGCCATTAAAGGCGAAATACACCTTATTTGGAGTGCTGCAGTCATTTTTTGGTCTCTCTCTCTCTCTCTCTTTCTATATATATATATATATATATATATATAAAATAATTGAAGAACTCTTTTAAAATTTTATCATAAAACTACCAGTAGTACATCAGTGCCTTCAGGATTTGTTGGAGAAGGTGGTTCTGAAATGGCTACCGAGACAGCACCACAAGAGGTTGGCTATCTAGATTGGGTCACTCGGTAGTGAACCTTGTTCAGTGGAAAACAGAAGTCAAAAAAGCAAAAAAAAGAAGAAACAAGTTCTGCACCAATCTATAAGTCAATAAGAGAAAGCTATTCTGGGCATACAGACATGCTATTTTAGAGTGTTGTGTGAAAAAACAGGCATACTGGTGGTGATCATTCAAGATTAAGGCATATCCATTTGTAGAATTAAAGTAAAAATGGCACTCACCAGGTCTTTGCCTCATAAAATCCTTTTTATTTCATCTTCTTAAAATTATATGTGATGGCAGGTGGACAAGCACAGCGTAGTATCAGGATATCCTGATATTATATTGTGCTTGTCCACCTGCCATTGCATTTAATTTTAAGAAGATGAAATAAGGAGGATTTTATGAGGCAAAGACCTGGTGAGTGCCATTTTTACTTTAATTCTACAAACAGGAGTCAAAAAGGCAAACTGTGGCATCTGAGGTTGTGGCCCATCTCAGAAGACAGTGTGGTTCCAAACGCAGAGATTCCAGGGTAAGGGCTGATTCCATTATTGTTGATGGACTCGAAAGGCTAGAGGGCATGTTTATGAGCCAATCAATGGAAATTACTCCTACTGTCATATGTGCCGTGGCTTCAATGAATCCCAAGCAACAGGCAAGGAAATTTGCATGAGATACTTTACAGTTTATAGAAAATATCAGTGAGGCGGCCGTCACACGCATCAATTTCTTGAACGATATCGCTTAAGCGATCTGCTTTTTGATCGCTTAAGCGATATCGTTTGTGCATCGCTACGTGCAATCAAGCAATTTTACAATGTAAAATCGCTTGATTGTTTGATCGCAGATTTGTGAGCCGGAGCTCAAATCAAATCGCTTGATCAATCTGCATCATCGAGGTGTGTGACACCACGATCAACGATCTCCCAGCGGCACAGCCTATGCTGGGAGATGGTATCTATGGTAAACGTCGGGTTACTAAGCGCCGCGCGGCACCTAGTAACCCGATGTTTACCATGGTTACCAGGGGCTGACTGGCGACGCAAATCCTGGGTGGCAAAGTTTTTCCGGCAGCCCTTGGGTGAGGACCGGGGGGGGGGGGGGTGCTGTCGGAAATTTTCGGCGGCCCATCTCAGTCCCTCTCCAGCCGGGCCCGTATTTTGAGTTCCTGCGCCCTAGGCACTTTCAGCGGTGCCCCCCTGCAGACGGAGGGGTAGCTGAAGGCTAAAGGGAGCCTAGAGGTTCCCATTATGGTTGGAGTAGATGGTTGCTAGTTGACCGTCACCATGTCACATCAGCAAGGAGGTGGCAGTCATGTTTTGGGTCGTAATCATGTGGAGAGAGCTAGTTTGCCCCTATAGGGTCCATGAAGGCGTGAAAAGAACCACGGCAAAGTATATATACTTTTAGACTGACCACTTTTTTCTTTGTACAAAATCATCCCCATGCATGACAAAGCACCATCTCTTCGTACAGAGCATAGCCCTGAGTAATTGGCTGCTATGGACATAAAAGTAGAGAAAACCATGGTGTGGCTACCAGTCTCCCCTGATCTCAGCCCTATTGAGAAACTTAGAAGTACTATTAAGCAAAAAAAATCTAAGATGCTGTAAGACCTTAACCATCAAACCAGCAGCTCTGGGAGTCAATTCTGACATCCTGCAAACAAATGCAATCTTAAAACATCCAAAACCTGACAAGTTCAATAAATGCAATATTTGTGAAGGTGATCTCAAAGAAAGGTGATATACAATATGAGACATACTGGTAGGATGTTTACATTGTGAGCCCCAATGGGGACAGTGTTGATGATGTATGTAAAGTGCTGTGGAGTTCATAGTGTAATATAAATGTAAAAAAATATTTCTTCATATGTCGTCACAATACCAGGATCTGAGGATCTTCTATTTCGAGGTCAGGGGCTCTCTGATGCCATGTTGCTGCCTGTCTCGCTGTCTTCCTCTTTTGACACTGAAGTGCGGTGGACAAGAGAGCATTAACTGGTTAATAACATGAAGTATGGAGTGTACTAACTGAGCCATAAACCCCCCCATACCATGTCCAGCAGACATTGTAGGATTACTATATGGATTTTATTGTTAGGGCACGGACACACTGGCGTGAATCTCGGATAAGTGCAATGTGTGATTTTATCGCAGTGCAGTCAGTTAATCAACGTCTGAAACACATTGGCGAGTGTCGGACGCTTTTTTCTCATCCAGATTCTGGATGGGAAAAAAGTCACAACATGCTGCGACAGTCTCAGTCTGCGATTCATGTGCGAGACTCGCCAATGCAAGTCTATGAGTCTGACAAAATCATGGACCGCACACGGACCATCCGAGAGGCATCTGTTTTTTTCACTGATACATTATCATTCTTCAGCTGAGACAACTGTAAAATGCTCCTGTAAATAGCAGTAATAGCTGCTGAGAAACAAAACAGATTGCACATGGATGTGATCTAAGAAAACTGTCGGACACTCGCACAGCATTTGGATGTCACAGTGGCCAGCTACACAGACAGCCCGCCACAGCCACACACAGAGCCACAACCACACAAAAACAGTTAGCCACATAGACAGCCAGCCACATAGACAGCTACACAGACGCAGAGAGCCACACAGAGAGACACAGCCACATAGACAGCCACACACATAGCCACAGCCAGCCACACACAGAGCCACAGCCAGCAACATAGACAGCCATAGCCAGCCACACACAGGCACACACAGACACAGCCAGCCAAACACAGACACAGCCAGCTACACACACTATCAGCCACATACATACAGCCACACACATAGCAAGCTACACACATAGCTAGCCACACACATAGCTAGCCACACAAACACAGCCACACACAGCCAAAGCTAGCCAGCCAGCCACACATACAGCCACACACATACAGCCAGCCAGCCAGCCACATAGACAGCCACACACGCAGCCAAAGCCAGCCACACACAGGCGCAGCTACCCACACACACAGACACAGCCAGCCACACACACAGCGAGCAATATAGACAGCTATAGCCAGCCACACACAGACATACAGCCAACCACACAGCCAGCCACACACACAGTCAGCCACACACAGCCAAGCAGCCCCAGCCACACACACACAGTCAGCCACACACAGCCAAACAGCCCCAGCCACACACACACAGTCAGCCACACACAGCCAGCCACGCAGCCTCAGCCACAGCAATGCAGCCACAGCCAACCCCAGCCAGCCACAACCACGCAGCCCAACCACACACAGACATAGTAAGGCACACACAGCCAGCGACATAGCCCCAGCCACATAAAGACACAGTCAGACACACAGACAGCCACATGCAGCCACGCAGCCCTAGCCACACATAGACACATTTTGCCACACACAAAGACACAGTCAGACACACATAGACACATTTTGCCACACACAGAGACCCAGCCACACACAGAGACCCAGCCACACACACACAGACAGATCTTGCCACACACAGACAGATCTTGCCACACACAGACACACAGCCTGCCACACACACAGCCAAAACCAGCCATACAGTCAGCCAGGCGCACACACACACAGCCAAAGCCAGGCACACAGTCAGCCAGTCATACACACACACAGCCAGCCACACAGTCATCCAGTCACACACACAACCAGCCAGCCACAAAGGCAGCCAGCCACACTCACACATAGCCAGCCACACAGCCATCCACACACACAGCCAGTCAGACACAAGCACAAACACACAGACACAGAGCCAGCCAGCCCCCTCCACACACACACACATAGACACAGCCACAGAGCTAACCAGCCCCCGTCCACACACACACATAGCCACAGAGCCAGCCAGCCCCCCTCCACACACACACAAACACAGCCACAGAGCTAACCAGCCACCGTCCACACACACACACAGCCACAGAGCCAGCCAGCCCCCCCTCCACACACACACACACAGCCACAGAGCCAGCCAGCCCCCCCTCCACACACACAGCCACAGAGCCAGCCAGCCCCCCTTCCACACACAGACACAGCCACAGAGCTAGCCAGCCCCCCTCCACACACACAGCCACTGTGCCAGCCAGCCCTCTTCACACACACAGCCACAGAGCCAGCCAGCCCCCTCCACACACAGCCACAGAGCCAGCCAGCCCCCCTCCACACACAGACACAGCCACAGAGCCAGCCAGCCACCCCTCCACACACGCAGACACAGCCACAGAGCTAGCCAGCCCCCTCCACACACAGACACAGCCACAGAGCCAGCCAGACCCCCTCCACACACAGACACAGCCACAGAGCCAGCCAGCCCCCCCTCCACACACGCAGATACAGCCACAGAGCCAGCCAGCCCCCCCTCCACACATGCAGACACAGCCACAGAGCTAGCGAGCCCTCCTCCACACACAGACACAGCCACAGAGCCAGCCAACCCCTTCCCACACACAGACACAGCCACAGAGCCATCCAGACCCCCTCCACACACACAGACACAGCCACAGAGCCAGCCAGACCCCCTCCACACACACAGACACAGCCACAGAGCCAGCCAGACCCCCTTCACACACACACAGACACAGCCACAGAGCCAGCCAGCCCCCCTCCACACACAGACAAAACACAGCCACAGAGCCAGCCAGACCCCCTCCACACACACACAGACACAGCCACAGAGCCAGCCAGACCCCTCCACACTCACACACACAAGACACAGCCACAGAGCCAGCCAGCCCCCCTCCACACACACAGACAAGACACAACCACAGAGCCAGCCAGACCCCCTCCAAACACACACACACAGACACAGCCACAGAGCCAGCCAGCCCCCCTCCACACACACAGACAAAACACAGCCACAGAGCCAGCCAGACCCCCTCCAAACACACACACACACAGACACAGAGCCAGCCAGCCCCCCTCCACACACACAGACAAGACACAGCCACAGAGCCAGCCAGACCCCCTCCAAACACACACACACACACTACTCACCATTCACCACCAGCAGCTCCCTGCAGCAGCTCCATTCTTCATATTTTGCTGGCTCCCGTGCTGTGTAAACAATTCCGGGACCCACAGAAGAGAGGAGGGGGCGGGGCCCAGAGAGATTCACTGGAAATAGGACCTACAGAAGAGGTGGGGGTGCGTGGCCTGGAGGAGATTGGGACCCGCCCCTCACCTCTCCTCTGACCCCTCTCCTGTCAATCTCCTCGTGAGTGCGGCCGCACCGCATCGGCAGGCGGCCGCTCTCCCGAGCTACCCGGCTTCATGATTTCAGTTTTAGGGCGGATGGGCGGCCCTGAACTGCTACTAATCCTCCGGCCTAGGGGGCAGATGCCTCCATGCAACCTGGGCCAGTCCGCCCCTGATGGTTACCAGCGATCTCGCTGCTCCACATCGCTGGTGAGTCTGTCTGTGTGACAGCTCACCAACGATGTGAACGATATTGTTAGCGATCGCGCGTGCATGTGATCGCTAACAATATCGCTCACAAGATTGAAGCATGTGACGGCCGCCTGAGACAAATACAACGGTGTTATCAACATTTAGTTCCCCCTACTAACAAGAAGTTAGACCGCGCCATCCACAGTCAGACCCTTTAAATCTATTGATCCATTAAAACCAAGATATCCCAATGCTTGTCAAGTTTTACTGCGCAAACATTCCTGCCACCCAACTCCGCCGCAAATTCATCATGCTACCTGCCATACATTTTCCTTGGGACAACACACAGGGGCAGGAATACCACAATCTTTAAACATACATTTTATTATTCCCATGCACATAATAATTTTTGGTTTACATGTACCATAATTTCACCTGTGAAATACTGGTGTACTTGCTCTTCGAAGTTTTAATGTTTTGGATATGTCTAAATCCTGTTACCACTGATGTGGTGCACACACAGGTTTTTTTGCATATGTTAATATGATATATCCAACTGAGGTCAAGTGATAGGGCTGACTGACTGCATTTATGAATCTTGAATGACATTTTCATATTTTTTAGTAAAGTGAAATCTGAAATCATGTTTTTGCTATGTAATCTTACTCATGAATAATGTAACAGAGAACCTGGTTCAAGAAATCTGTCACTTACTGGACTGTTTGGTGCAGTTATTCAAGAACTAGATGGGCACCCGACACTACCACATCAGGGGGGTGGTCATGTCACAATGGGGGCTGCAGCTTTCTCCCCCCCCCCATGCTCTCTCCCTCTTGTCTACTCTCCCTCTGTGCTGTCTTCTCCTGCTCTCTGTCCCCCTGTGCTCGCTCTGTGTCCCCCTGTGCACGCTCTCTTCCCCCCTGTGTGCTATCTCTGCCCCCTTTGTTCATTCTCTCTGTGCGCTCTCTCTGCCCCCCTGTGTGCCACGCTGCCACCATCTTTGCATACCCAAGTGCCCAAAGTTCTCCACCTGTGCTCTCTCATTTGAGCTGTCTTCCCCCTGTACACTCTCCCCTCTGTATGTGGTCTTTCTCCCCTCTGAGCTGTCTTCTCCCCTTGTGTGCTCTCTCTTTTAAGCTGTCTCCCCCTGAGCACAATTTCTCTGCCCACCCAGTGTGCTCTCTGTCCCATGTGCACTCACTCTGCCCCCCGTTCACACTGTCTGCCCCTCTGTGCGCCACGCCACCGCCATCTTAGTATGCCCAAGTGTCAAAAGATGGCGGTGACATGAATACCTGCACATGCTCATACCAGGCATGCGCATGTGCAGTTACTCATGCTGCTGCCATAATTGGACAGCTTATTCTCTTTGACCTGTCTCCCCTCTGTGCTGCCTTCTCCCCTCATATGCTCTCTTTTGAGCTGTCTATCCCCTGTGCGCTCTTTCTGCTCTCAGTGTGCTCTCTCTGCCCCCGTGCTCTCTCTGTCCTTTGTGCTTTGTCTCTTCCCCTTGTGCTTTCTCTCCCCTGTTGTGTCCAAAGATGTCTGCGGCATAAGTACGCATGCTTGCATCGGGTCACACTGCTTTCCTTGTACACCAAGGCGTCCAAATATGGTGGCCGCCTGAGTAAATATGCATGCTCGCGAGGCCTACACATGCACAATTACTCAGCAGGTGATGTGTTAGCGACTACAGTTTCAGGTGGTGGCGGTTGCAGGCGGCTGTGGCACCGTTAGTGGTGCTGCATAATGTACCAATAGTGCCAGTGGGTCCCATATTAGCACACCCATCAATTGGATGTGCAAATATGGTAGAGGGACGTGACAGCCGGACTTCCAAATTCTGAAAGTGACAGACGGGAGAGCGAAATTATGTAACTGCTCCCTGTACACTGTCTCTGCCCCCTGTGTGCTGCCTCTGACCCTCTGTGTGCTCTCTGCCCCCCGTGCAGTCTCTTACCCCTGTGTGCTCTGACCCCCTATTGCTCTCTGTTACCTGTGAGCTGTCTGTCCCCTTTGCACTTTTTTCCCCTGTGTACTTCCTTTCCCCCTTGCGCTCTATGCGCTCTCTTTCCCCCATGTTGTGCTCTCTCTGCCCCCTTGTGTGCTCTCCCTGCCCCCTCTGTGCACTGTCTCTGCCCACCAGTGCACTCTCTCTGCCCCCTGTGCGCCACGCTCCTGCCATCTTTGTATACCAAGTGTCCCAAGATGGCGGCATGAGTAACTACGCATGTATGTACCTGGTGTGAGCATGCACAGTTACTCGGGCTGCCACTATCTTTGGACACCCAGGTGTCCAAGGCTGGCTACTACCGAATTAAGTAAGTGCGCATGAGTGCTGGGTAGATGACGGTGATGTGCGGTATCAGTTTCGGGTGTCGGTGGCTCTGGTACCGTTAGCAGTATAGTCCAATGTGCCAGTACTGCCGGCAGGCACCATATTTGAATACCCATCACTTGGGTGTGTAAATATGGCTGCCGCCGGCGCGTGTTAGGAAGACAACAGCATAGAAGTGGATGACAGATGAGACAGGAAGATTATGTAAGAAGATACCGTAACTGTTTTAAATGCTATAGATATATCATGGGTAGAATGCGTACCTGTGTGTAACAAACCAGTGATTGGCTGCTTTTAGTACATTGTCAGCTATCTACCAATCAGTGGTGGGTGCTGTGTTACACAGATTAACGTGACTATCCTGCATATCAACTTTAGTCACTCAGTGACAATTTAGTGATAGCAAAACATATATTGTATAGAAACCAAAATGCAGCCTAGTAAGTGATGCATAACCTGAAACAGTATCACTGTACCTACATTATGCTGCTCTTGGATTATATAGCAAAAAATGTTATGCTACAATAAATTTACAAATGTTTTGACCACAACTCTTTCTAGAATGTAATAACAAAAATTTGCAAGATTTACAGATTGTGTGTACGAATCTTATTTTTGCTATATCCCATATGTTAACTCTACAAAGTTTGAGTGCAATAATATATTGTTTTTTATTACATTACATTCAGTAGCGTAACTTGAAGCTCATGGGCCCTGATGTGAAGGCTCCAATGAGGCCCCCCAATTATCGCAACTGTTTAAAAGCATTAGTCTTTTTCTATAGCCAAAGGGACTATTGGGTACCCCTAGTCTCCAGTCACTGCAACCACTAAGTTGCCAGTGAAATTCCTAGAAACGTTGCCGCGTGTAAGTGTACCCTTATAGTTATGCCCCTGGTTACATAAAGTTTTTATAAAAAAAACATATTGGAAGCTATGTTGTGTCTATCCCACCATAACATTAACAGATAGGTTGACCAACCGAGAATGTCTTGTTAAATATTTCTCAACCTTTGTCTACACTTAAGGCCCTGTCACACACAATGACTGCTTCAGCGATCCCGACATCGATAACGACCTGGCCGGGATCGCTGGAGCGTTGTTACCTGATCGCTGGGGAGCTGTCAAACAGGCAGATCTCCCCAGTGATCAGGGGCATGGGAGCCACCTCCACATCGCTGAATGCGATGTTACCAGCGTCCTCCCTGCTTAGTGCTGCCTGTAAGCACGGAAGAAGCTGGTAACTATGATAAACACCGGGTATCTAGACAACGCACACTGCCTAGATACCTGGTGTTTACCATGGTTACCAGCTAGTGAGATCACTGATCGCTGGTTTCTCGCTGTCACACGCAGCGATGCATGCTGACCAGTGGGAAACCAACGTTCAAAAAATGACCCAGAGCACTTTGCAACGATCAGTGACCACACAGCAGGGGCCTGATCGCTGCTAAGTGTCACACAGAACGACATCGCTGGAGAGATCATTGTAACGTCACAGTTACAATGATCTCTAACGATATCGTTATGTGTGACTGGGACTTTAAAATGACTATCCATGCAATATTGCTCATGCAAGTAATGGTACCATTACACGTCGCAACATTGCATGCAATTTCAGTGGCAATTTACTAGAAATCATGGACACGTTGTTCTATTTTGTTGCCGTGTACAAATAGAACAATGTGTCCATGATTTCACTGCAACCAGTAAATTGCCAGTGAAATTGCATGCAATGTTGCGAAGTGTAAAGGCCGCTTTACACGTCACGATATCGCAACATAATCACGATAAAAAGTCACGTGGTAGGGGCGTTGCAGTTGATATCGTCCGTGAGTTGTGTCGTGTAAATGGGCAACGCAACTCAAAAACGATGCAACTACGATATCGTTTTTGAAGTGTGCATGCTCTTCAACCGTGCAATATTGGCTTGACGATCTGGCAGGATCGTGCTGTGTGACCGTGCAACTACTATTTGGAGCGCAACTTTCCCTATTCACTCCAATGTTAATTGGTCATTCCCTGAGTTGCTCAGACACAGTGTGCAAGAGGGGCGTACTACATCGTAGTTGCGTTGCCTGCCGATATCTCCCTGTGTAACATCTCCTATGCGATTTTGGACAAGTGCCAAAAACGTGCGCGCTCCCGTGAAGTTGTATGCAATATCGCGACGTATAAAGCGGCCTTAAGGGTACCTTTACACGTCGCAACATTACATGCAATTTTACTCGCAACTTACTGGTTGCAGTGAAATCATGGACATATTGTTCCATTTTGTGGCTGTGTACAAATGTAGCAATGTGTCTATGATTTCACTGCAATCAGTAAGTTGCAAATGAAATTGCATGCAATGTTGCGACGTGTAAAGGTACCCTAACGGTACCCTAAAGGCCGCTTTACACGTCGCGATATCGCAACACAACTACGATAAAAAGTCACGTGGCGTGGCCGTTGCAGTTGATATCGTTCGTGCGTTGTGTCTTGTAAATGGGCAACGCGACGCAAAAACGATGCAACTTCAATGTCGTTTGTGAATTGTGCATGCTCTCCAACCGTGCAATATTGGCTTGACGATCTGGCAGGATCATGCTGTGCGACAGCGCAACTACGGTTTGGAGCGTAACTTCCCATATTCACTCCAATGTTAATTGGTCGTTCCCTGAGTTGCTCAGACACAGTGTGCAAAAGGGGCGTACAACATCGTAGTTGCGTTGCCTGCCGATATCTCCCTGTGTGACATCTCCTATGCGATCTTGGACAAGTGCCAAACACGTGCGCGCTCCCGTTAAATCGTATGCAATATCGGAACGATATCGCGACGTGTAAAGCGGCCTTAAGAGACGTAACATTGTTTAGTTACTTAAAACTTTATTAACTTCAATAAAGATACAAAGCCAGAAAAACATAAAATAAAGACAAATATTGTAAAACCTCTTGAAATTCCACATGCAAAATTGTACTTCAGCCACTATGATTATCCTGCCATGGAATCTGACCTTGTTCACTCACAAAATACTGTGCAAATTGTTCTCGAATCTGCATAATGGCAGTAATAGATCTAATTGATCTACCATCTGTGCTACTCAGGTTGGATTCACAGTCGTTTAGATCCACATTTTCAGGTTTCAGTTGAATTGTGGTTAAAAGCACATGCATTTTGAGGTCATTGTTCCAAAAGTGCATTCAACAAAACACCTTGCCCCACTCAATCTATAATTGCAGATCCTATGGGTTACGTTTTGATTCCGACTGAAGTATGGCTTCATAGGATTTGGGCCAAGCTGGAAAGTCTCATCCCCAACTAAAACAAATGGCAAGCTTGGACCGTCTGTCCCTGGAAGTTGTCGTGATGTGGGACGTAGAAACGGTTATACAGGCTGAAAACACTGGAATCATTGATACGCCCATATGCACTGATATCAACCGCCATTGGTATCCGCAATAGCCATGAGAACTATCAAGAAATATATTTTAGCTATAATTCAGGGATCCACTATTGACAGGTTTCTCAGTGTGAATATGTTTCCCATCAACAGCACCAATGTAATTGGGAAAATGAGCCACTTCGGTGAATTTGTCAGCAATCTTATGGTGGGTTTACACACACCAATCATTGTATCCAATCTCTGAACCAATCTCTGGTTGCAGTGAAATCATGGACACATAGTTCCATTTTGTGGCTGTGTACAACATGGAGCAATCTGTCCATGATTTCACTGCAACCAGAGATTGGTTCAGATATTGGATACAATGATTGGTGTGTGTAAACCCACCATTAAACCACTGAGCAGTTGGTTGTGGTAAAATGAGTGGCTGTAACTAGCCCCGAATAACATCACGTTTCCGGAATAAATTGATAATGTGAGGTAAAGCTTTCTCCAATAGCCAGATATCTATGAAAAAGACGAATTAAAAAATGTATTTGTATCATAAATCAAATTAAATACAATATTATAAATATACGGTACATAAGAAAATAGACTACAAGATTAAGGTAAATGGATGTTAATGTAATCTACAGTACTTCTTGCTATTAATAGAATTTCATAAAACAGCATACAAAGCAAATTGTACAATGACAACATAAATAACATTTTTACCTCAGTGTCACCACTAATCGTTCTGGACTAATGCTTCTTCAAAGCGTTGTGTCTTGACACTGAATGTCTTCTTGTACTACTGCATCTCAATGAATTAGAATATCATCAAAAAGTTCATTTATTTCAGTAATTCAATACATAATATGAAATGCATACATTATACCAAATCATTACAAACAGAGTGATCTATTTCAAGTGTTTATTTATGTTAATGTTGATGATTATGACTTACAGCCAATAAAAAACCCTAAGGTCAGTATCTTAGAAAATTAAAGTAGGGAGGATGAAGGGACTGAGAGATAGAATATTCCCTAAATAGGTATCAGAGGCTTCACCTTGTGTGGTTGTGAGAGTCACAACCACTATAAAAGTGCATCACGACTGCTGCAGTCCCCAGCGTGGTGCATATAGAGTGGGAGGATGAAGGTTTAAACGCAAAAGGTTTAAAAGTATATCCATACCACATGGGTGACCCAGGTTTTTAAAAGTATACACACAGATGAGTGATAAAAAATAAAGATGGATGGTCAAAATGGATTGTGCCAAACATAGGTGCTTTTATATGAATGTGTGAATGGGGCCAAAGCCCCATCCATCAGAGATGAATTTAATAACAGTGGAGCGTAAATGTGCTATCGAAGTTAATGGCAGTTATGGAACAAGTGTAGCAAAGTGAGCTATGATGTTTCTACAACTCTCAACCATTTATATGGTTGTTAGGCAAACAGCACAATCATAGCTGCACTTTTTGTTTGTTTTCGCAACCCTACCTGTGATAGCCGGGCATTAGAAGCTGCTATAATAGATTTTATATAGGCTTAAAATATCAAATATAAGGAGAAATGGAGTAAAATCACATTTGAGAATTAAGATAAAAATAGTTTCCTATACTCAATCTGTAGGTGCTTCTAAAATAACATGGCGCATGAATTAGTGGAAAATATGCAACTAAGGGGCAATGGTTCAGCCGACAGCCCTCTCTCCCGAAAATCCCATACACAGAAGTGGTTGCTCTACCAACTGCTCCTGTGTTCCCTATGAGAACATCACTGCCAGAAACCTCTGGTTGCAGCTTCCCTTGCTGAGCACAAAGGTATCAGCAGTCCAAAACCGGACATCCCAGATCCTTATCTTTACCGACGTAATCTGTTGGCGTAGAGTCAGAAGTCCCCCATAGACATTAACTGTTGGCCAAGCTCACTGATGTCACAGTGAATGTCATTCTGCGAGGGTGATAAGGATGTACTAAGCAGTCGTGTCAGTAACCATTTGTGAACACATCTTGTGCTTTGATTTTCTTGACTTCGTATTTTCATTGTTCTGACACCAATCTTGTAGCTACAGCTTCTGCTTTTTTTTTTTAGTAAATGGAACTTGTCCTCGCTTTTGCCCTCTACTTGGTAGTTTATTATAGTTTTTTATTTAGTTGAGAAGAGAAACCAGGCACTGACCTTGTTGCATAGACGTCCTGTGTCCAGAGGCATTCATGGATCTGGGTTGCTCAGCTGTAGATGCAGATATCAATCAAGAACGTAGGAAGAAAACAACAGCACTCCGGGATTCTTTATTCCAAGAACAGCTTTATTCCAGAAAGTTTACATCGGTGGGTGCAGGGAAGGGAGGACGGAGGGACGATGGTGACCGGTTCACATGCTTTGCACGCTTCAGCGGGTCCTGGTCTTTGTATGTAAACTTTCCGGAATAAAGCTGTTCTTGGAATAAAGAATCCCGGAGTGCCGCTGTTTTCTTCCTAAGTTCTTAATTATAGTTTTTTATTTTTACTATCTGTTTGTTGCTCATCTTTGCGTTTGTCTGTATAAGGTTATTTTGTTCTTACTAGCTATTGCATTGGTAATATATTTTTCATAGCTATTTATACTGTCTCCTTGTGGTGCACTCAGGAGTCTTTCTGTCTTTATTATCCAACTAGATGGTAGCCTAATGCTATCGCATCGGGTGGGCGGTGGTGTGAAGAGGGGGCTCTGTGGCACTGGGGTCAGCAGCTGTGTCTCCCCAGTCCGCTGTTTACTCCCTCTCACTCTCTGCTCCCCTGTGGTCCCCTCTCTGCCCCCCCAATATTCACTCTCTGCCTCCCCCCCCCGTGGTCACTCTCTGCCCCCCCCGTGGTCAACCTCTAACTCCATCTGTGGTTATTCTTCGCCACCCTGTGGTCACTCTCTGCACCCCCTGTAGTCACTCTCTACCCCCTATCTGTGATCACTCTCGCTCCCCCCCCGTGGGCACTTTCTGCCCCCCCCTGTGGTCACTCTCTGACTCCCCTGTGGTCACTTTCTGCCCCCATCTGTGGATACTCTTTGCCCCCATCTGTGGTCACTCTTGCCCCCCATCTGTGGTCACTCTCCGCCCCCCATCTGTGGTCACTCTCGCCCCCCATCTGTGGTCACGCTCTGCCCCCCATCTGTGGTCACTCTCTGCCCCAAATCTGTGGTCACACTCACCCCCCATCTGTGGTCACTCTCTGCCACCCCATCTGTGGTCACTCTCTGCCCCCCATCTGTGGTCACTCTCTGCCCCCCATCTGTGGTCACTCTCTGTCCCCCATCTGTGGTCACTCTCTGCTCCCCCCCTGTTGTCATTCTGTGCTTCCCCACTGTAGTCACTCTGTGCTCCTCCCTGTGGTTACTCTGTGCCAGCCCCTGTGGTTACTCTGTGCCCGCCCCTGTGGTTACTCTGTGCCCGCCCCTGTGGTCACTCTGTGCCCGCCCCTGTGGTCAATCTGTGCCCACCCCTTTGGTCACTCTGTGCCCTCCCCTGTGGTCACTCTGTGCCTGCCCCTGTGGTCAATCTGTGCCCACCCCTTTGGTCACTCTGTGCCTGCCCCTGTGGTCACTCTGTGCCCGCCACTGTGGTGACTCTGTGCCCGCCCCTGTGGTTACTCTGTGCCCGCCCCTGTGGTCACTCTGTGCCCGCCCCTGTGGTCAATCTGTGCCCACCCCTTTGGTCACTCTGTGCCCTCCCCTGTGGTCACTCTGTGCCTGCCCCTGTGGTCAATCTGTGCCCACCCATTTGGTCACTCTGTGCCTGCCCCTGTGGTCACTCTGTGCCCGCCACTGTGGTGACTCTGTGCCCGCCCCTGTCGTGACTCTGTGCCCGCCCCTGTGGTGACTCTGTGCCCCCCATTGTGGTGACTCTGTGCCCCTAATGTGGTGACTCTGTTCCCCCCATTGTGGTGATTCTGTGCCCCCCCTGTGGTCACTCTGTGCCTGCCCCTGTGGTCACTCTGTGCCTGCCCCATTGTGGTGACTCTGTGCCCCCAATGTGGGGACTCTGTTCCCCCCATTGTGGTGACTCTGTTCCCCCCATTGTGGTGATTCTGTGCCCCCTCTGTGGTCACTCTCTGCCCCTCCTGTGGTCACTCTCTGCCCCCTCTGTGTTCACTCTCTGGCCTGCCCCCCTCTGTGTTCACTCTCTGCCCCTCCACCTGTGGTCACTCTCTGCCCCCCCTGTGGTCACTCTCTGCCCCCCTGTGGTCACTCTCTGCCCCCTATGTGGTCACTCTCTGCCCCCCTGTGGTCACTCTCTGTCCCCCCTGTGGTCACTCTGCTCTTTCCCCATGGTCGCTATCTGCCCCCTCTCTCATTGTCACTCGGTCACTCATGTGGCAGCGGCATGAGGAAGAGAACTGAGGAGTGTGGGCTGAGGATGGCGGTGGGGATCCAGGCGGGGAGTCTTTCGGTGTGTCCCACTGTCATTCACTTCCACCACTCTGGCTGTCTTTTAACCCCGCTCTCTCTTATTACCCCGTGCCACGCTGTCTGGGGCTGTCACAGACCTGTGTTGATGTCACAGTCATGTGATCAGTCACGTGGCTATGATTTCACCAGAGGTCCTAAAGTCACTGAAGTGCAGAGAGGTGAGCCGGAGGCTGCGGGACATGCGAGGGAGGCAGAGACCGAGCGGGGAAGGGGAGATGGAGCAGGCGGTGGGGAGACTGAGCCAGGGGGAGGAGACCGTGCAGACTACTGAGAGCGGGCAGGGGGTGGCCATATTCTTACACCCATACACTTATAGCGGAAGTGACGTACACTGTTACAACCGTACAGATGTATATTTAAGGCAATTATATAAAGAGATGTCATATATTGTTAATACTGTATTTTCATTTATAATTATGGTACTATAACAACAATATTGTAGATTATCTTTTCCCATTTCCCTTCCAATCTGTTTTTAATTATACTCTATTCTTTGGGGGGGGGGGGTTTGTGTAGACACTTTCTTCTAATAAAGGATGAATTATTGTAATTTTATTATTTTTATCTTTTATATTAGCTTTGAAACACATTATTTTATTAATGTATATGGGAGCCTGAGGGTGGGTTCACATATAGTTTTTGCTGTCCGTTACAATGGAAATGTTAACAGATTCCGCTGTAACAGACAGCAAAAGTGACATTTTAAGTCATTGTATGGTGCATATGTTTTTGATAGTTTAAAAACTTATGCAGTACATGAGATAGAAGAATAGGATAGAAAGAGATAGGATAGGTAGGAATATAGATGGTAGAAAGGAGTTACCAGTGTCCCTGTTTTGTCTCCCCGCTCTGTCTGCTGCTTCTTGCTTTTCCCGGTCAATGGGTGAATATTCATGAGCGTCACCGGAAGCAGCAGACAGAGGGGGGAGACAGAGCTAGGACACTGGTAATGCTTTTCTACCATCTATATTCCAATCTTTCCTATCTCTTTCTACCCTACTCATCTATTCCAAACGCAGCAAAATGCAATACTGCAGATTTGCACAAATCTGTAGCATTGCGTTATATTGCGTTTGTGTTGTAACAAACTGAAAAACGCTGCTGTCAGTGTTTGCCAGTGCGTTTTAACAGACTCATACTTGCAACCATATGCCTAGTTTGGCATGTGTTAGTATGCATTTGTTTAATGAAAGTCTATGCATGCGTTAACGCATCTGTTACATTGTGTTTGTGCTGCTGTCAAATGGATGCGTTAGACACACAGCACAAACATAATGTGGACCCACCCTTAAAGGGGTATCCTCAAGTTTTAAAGTTATACCCTATTCCTGGGATAGTGAATAATTCTCAGTCACTGACGGTTGGACTGCTGGTACCCCCAACTGATCCAGAGAACTGGGAATCAGGAGAGCCCCATGTCAATGGAGCATTGGTGAGCCATATACACTGCCTTTTTATTAATCTAATTGGGACCATCAGAGATAGACAAGCACAGCACTTGGCTGGTCTTTGGCACTCTCTTAAGAATAAACAGAGTGGAAGTGTGCATAATTGTTCACCACTCCATTCATTCAGAACTTTTCAATGCCCTGGTTCATGGGATTATCAGCAGTCGCACACTCTACCCATCCCCCTAGTGATCAGGAAGTTATAACTTCCAAATTTGAGAATACGCTTTTAACACTTATAGTACCTTTACACGCCACTACGGAAGGTTAGAAACTACCGGGTGTCGGAGACAATTGTAACTTGCACCTCCAAAACACCGCGAGGTAGCTGCGTGTAATTCAGGTTGTTGCCATCGGTCTCTGTCGACACCTGTCTTTCAGCCGTGCTCAAAAACAGGTAGGTTTAAACCCTATGGTAGCGGCGTGTAATCGAGTAACAGGAAGGTTTTTACGACACCTAGTGAACTCCCTGGGGCGTGACACAGCCTCCGGGATACCGCGCCCCATCAGCGATCATTGGTGGAAGATCCTGCGTTACGATTGGTTGTCCCTGCATAGGGCGGCATATTTAATGAGCTGACCAGTCACACTACACAATTGCAATAGCATCATGTATTAGCCAGCCTTCCTGCGCTGGCTGGCCAATTATGATGCTATTGCTTTGTCCAATCACCATACGAGCGTCTCGTAATCTACAACTCTAGCACGCCTATGTGTTGTCTCCGCTGCCCCAGGTCCTCCCATATTATCTTGTGGTAGCGGCGTGTAAATGAGGGAGGGTGCTCTACAGAAGTTAACCTGCGGCACCTGTTGGTGCCTCCAGGGATAGAAAAACACTACTGTGGAGCACCTTGTAGCGGCGTGTAAATGCGTTATCAGGTACCGTTAGGAAGCGTTAAAACGTGCTCGTGTACGTGAGACACCCGGTGGTTTCTAACCTTCCGTAGCGGCGTGTAAAGGTACCTTTAGATTTCTAGTGATTGTGTGGCACCCTGTAACAGGTGGCCACAGGCTTCTCTAGGACACTGAAGGATTTCCCACAGCGAGTAACCACTTACACCCAACACCTTCCAGCCCAGGCCTGTAGGGGGAGCCCAACTGGTTGCCTTAAGCCAGTTCCCCCTATAAATACAGGTGATAGGGGCAGAGTTAGATAGTAATGGTACTTTTACACGCTGCTACAGAAGGTTAGAAACAACCGGGTGTCTCACGTGCACGAGCACGTTTCAACGGTTCCTAACAGTACCTTATACAGCCTTTACACGCCGCTACAAGGTGCTCTACAGAAGGTTTTTTTCAATCCTTGGAGGCACCGCCGGTTACCTTCTGTAGAGCACCTTCCCTCATTTACACGCCGCTACAGAAGGTAATATGGGAGGACCTGGGGCAGCAGGGACAACACATAGGCGTGCCAGAGTTGTGGATTACGAGACGCTCGTACGGTGATTGGACAAAGCAATAGCATCATGATTGGCCAGCCAGCGCAGGAAGGCTGGCTAATACATGATGCTATTACAATTGTGTAGTGTGACTGGTGAGCTCCTTAAATATGCCGCCCAATGCAGGGACAACCAATTGTAACGCAGGAGCTTCCACCAATGATCGCTGAAGGGGGCCGGTATCCCGGAGGCTGTGTCACGCCCCAGGGAGTTCCTAGGTGACGAAGAAACCTTCCTGTTCCTCATTTACACGCCGCTACCATAGGGTTGAAACCAACCTGTTTTAGAGCACTGCTCAAAAACAGGTGTCGACAGGGACGGGTGGCAACAACCTGAATTACACGCAGCTACCTCGCGGTGTTTTGGAGGTGCAAGTTACAATTGTCTCCGACACCCGGTGGTTTCTAACCTTCCGTAGTGGCGTGTAAAGGTACCATAAGTGTTAAAAGCGTATTCTCAAATTTGGAAGTTATAACTTCCTGATCACTAGGGGGATGGGTAGAGTGTGCGACTGCTGATAATCCCATGAACCAGGGCATTGAAGAGTCCTGAATTAATGTAGTGGTGAACAATTATGCACACTTCCACTCTGTTTATTCTTAAGAGAGTGCCAAAGACCAGCCAAGTGCTGTGCTTGCGGTGTTTTGACGGTACAAGATACATTTGTCTCCGACACCCGGTTGTTTCTAACCTTCTGTAGCGGCGTGTAAAGGTACCATAAGGGTATGGACACACATCAGAGTGTAAAAACTGTCCGATTCTCTGATGCGAGAGTCGGATTAGTGTGATCCTAGTTTTGCTCAGTGTGGCTTGCGAGTGCTTTCCGAGTGCAATCCGTTTTTCTCCTCAACAGCTATTTACTGTATAATCATTTACAGGTGCATTTTGTACAGTTGTCTGAGCTACTGAATGGTAATGTAGCAATTAAAACTAGCATCAGACTCGGATGGTGCAAGTGTGGTCTGAGTGCAATCCGTGTTTTTTTGTTGGACCCATAGACTGGCATTGGCGAGTCTCGTCCGTGACTCGCATAGAATTGCAACATGTTGCGCTTGACTCGCAATTCGAGAATCGGATGTCGAAAAAGCGTATGAGACTCGGAAATGTGCTCTCGGACATTAGTTAACATTGGTCCGAGAGCAATGTGATTTTTCCGCACAGTAAACTCGGACGAGTTTCACTGATGTGTGTCCTAGCCCTAAGTGTGCAGATGCTAGAAGAGCTGCAGGAAGCTCAGAGACTAGTGAGCTGAACTGGTACTGGAGCCGTGCTAGGCCCAAACCAGTACACACCAGAGTCAGTGGAGGACCCGCAGAGTAGGGATCGAAGGCAAAGGCGAGGAACACTTTACCAGGGGCAGAGTAGCTATCCCAGCTCACCCCACCAGAGCACCGGTCACTGGAGCCCGAGTCTGCAGGGGACAGAGGAGATAGACCCAGCAGAGAAAGCAGCATCCCGAGGAGGCTTAGCTTCTGGACACCCGCAGCACCAACAATTGAGAGCCAGGGACCGCGGGGAGAGAGACGGCGGTGGCCCAAGAGAAAGCCCTCAGTGCAGCAAACCGGGTGTGGAGAGAGAGAGAATTAACGGTCCAGTTAGGTTCCATACCTCTCCGACTCAGCACAAGAAAGCTAAACAAGGAGGCCTACAACCCTACTCGCTGTGTAGATCCCGAGGTGTTTTCCTTCACTCCGGGCGTGTGTGTACCTGTAATCAGCCATCAGTAAAGGTACCAAAAGACTTTAATTTGTGCGTGTCCCTCCTTCCACTCATCCTGCACCACATTGACTACACTCCCCTACTCCAACTCTGTACAAAAATGATTGTGCTGCCCTATTCCACCATCACAACCCTTAGCCCCGGGGATTCCGCTCCTCCTGTAGGGAGCCACTCCATCTAGCTGCCACCCATCACCCCGGAAGAATCGTGCCCTCACCGGAATCTACAGGTGGCGTCACGACTGACATTCCCTATCCCTGTAAATACACCCTTTTTATTGTCACCCAAGGCCACAGGCACGGGCACAGACCACCCGAGAAATCCCCCGCAACTGACCGCCTGAGACCTGAGTACCCCATTACCTTGTGGCCCCAGACAATTGTGTCAACAGTTGTTTAAAAAATTATCCTGGAACATAGTGGTTGGCCGGGATTAAGATGATGTTACAAAAACAGCCTCTGAATAGTGTGTGTATTCAAAGAATTCAAAGGACACATTAGTTAGTTAAAGCTATGAAGTCGCATTTGATAAGGCAAAACATGTTGGTGGTGATATTGTTTGAACTCAATCATCAGGATTTTGTGTAGGTATAGGATTAAAAGGAATTTGTCATCAGAATTTCACCCACAAAAAATTACTTTAATGTGCATGTAGCTCATTTAAAGACCAGTCCTGCAATACCTTTACATGGCCAGTCCTATCCTCTGTTACAGGAAATTAGCTTTTGAATTGATATGCAAATGGTTATAGTAAATCTGAAGCCTCTGTCACTCCAGATCTATTCCCCACCCAGCACCACTGCCTGCTACTTCACTAATTTTATCTATGCTGTGTGACTTCAGATGTAAAGTCATATTTGCATATCCATTCAAATGCTGGTTTCTCATTAAGGCTAGAGCCATAGACTCGCACAAGGATCACATCAAAATGGCTCTCCTGACCTGAGCGTATCAACCACATAGAATGACATGAAGATGATACGCTTTGGTCAGGAGAGCCATCGGCCAGTTGCTGACTGACTAGATGCTAACTACCTGCCTTTTCTGCCCAGGGCAGATCTCTGCCGGCACAAAGGGTTCACAAACCGCTTCTGCTGGCGATTCTGCAGCTTCCGCTGACATCTTGTTGATGAATCAGAATCGCTCTGTACTGTTTACAGGGCAGCCTGAAAGAGCTGCTTGGTTGAACATGAAGCAGCAGAATCACTTGGCAGGAGTAGTCTATAATCACTCAGTCAGTGGGGTCGAAATATTATAATCTGTAATAAATATGCACTATACGAGTATGTGTAAGAAGAATAGGATCGAGCGGCTCACGAAACATTTGTTCTTGGCTCTGAACAATGCAATCCATCTTCTTCTATTTGAACAATGCTTACTTTTGTGGAAATGCACATACATTATTGTGGAATCTATAGTTACTTGTTACATTGGTTCATGTAGTTTATCTCATGAAACAAAGCTCTGCTCTATAAACCAACTGCACAAGATTTTTTTTGACCCTGTATTTGCCTATGAGGTTACACAGGGTAACAAAACAGAACTGTGTCTTTGTGATTAACAGACATATTAGAATAAGCACATTTTATACATTTAATTTATCTGTTTGTCTATGTTAACAATATCCTAGTTGGTGCTTACTGGTATAGAATGTAGGGTAATTGTTCTAAAACTGTGAGGCACCTACTAGTTATCGATGCTATTCTGTTCGAGAAGACGTTTTGACAGAAGAGGTCCCTGATCCCTCTTGCTGCACTGGTCTCTTTAACTACCGTATGTCTGAAGTGAGGAGCAGGACTTTTAAAAGTACAGTGGAACCTTGATTTACAAGCAAAATCTGTCCCAGGAGTGTGCTTGTAATTCAAATCGCTTGTATATCAAAACAAATTTTCCCATAAGACAATAATTAAAATACAGACTATTCGTTCCACAACCCGAAAATATCTACTGTATTCATATATATGAACATATAGAACTGTAAAATTACAGTAATGCGAAATACTGTACAGTAAAACATAAAAACATAATCATTCAATTGCAGCCCCCAATATCCCCATTATCCTCTTGCAGCCCCCATCATCCCCATGCAGCCCCCAATATCCCATTCATTCCCATGCAGCCCCTATCATCCCCTTTGCAGCCCCCAATATCACCTTTGCAGCCCTCAATATCCCCTTTGCAGCCCCCGTCATCCCCATGCAGCCCCCAATATCCCCATTAGCCTCATGCAGCCCCCAATATCCCCATTATCCCCTTGCAGCCCCCATTATCCCCATGCAGCCCCCAATACACACACACTCTTGTTCTCATACTCTTACCGATGCGCTTGTTGTATTTCAGGCCACCACTTCACTGAGCTCTCTCAGCCGCCGTACAAGTACGGGAAGTCATCAGCCAATCAGATGCCGGCAGCTGCTGGCGTCTGATTCACCAACTTCTGCTGGCATCTGATTGGCCGCCTGTTTCCCGTACAGGTTTGGCAGCTGAGAGAGCTCAGTGCAGCACCCAGCGGTCCAGAATACAAAGGCACAGCGGCGGATTGGTCAGAGTGTGTGAGAGTGGGAGAGAGAGAATGTGTGTGTGTGTGTGTGAGCGTGTGTGTGCGAGCTCAGAGTGGCAGCAGACAGCAGTGCTCTGAGCCCTCTCTGCTGCGAGTGGGTTTCCATATATGTACTGCAACTGAGAGAGCTCAGAGCGGCGGCGGACAGCAGTGTTCTGAGCTCTCTCTGCTGCCAGTGGGTTTTCATACATGTACTGCGGCTGAGAGAGCTCAGAGCGGCAGCGAAGAGCGGGTGTCCAGAAAATATATAAATACCTAGAATCAGCAGCATCACACATGTATAGTATGCGCAGTGTCAGCCGGCCCAGTGCTCGTAATCCAAATCATTGCTTATTAACCAAGTTTCTGGTAGAAAGAAAGGAGAGGAAGAAAGTGCACCGATCTAAATGTAAATGTATGATTAGATCTTAGGTAGATATAGGTGGCACTCACCTTTTTTAGGTCTTGTTATCTTGCATATAGGTTACTTGGGACCATTAGGTATCCAGAAGTAGATTTCCTCTGTAGACGGTTATGCTGCAAATCCCTGGTAGCTAGTTACCATATGCCAGTTTCACACCACTGTTTATCTGATCTGGGGCTGTCTGGGGTGAACCAGCAGGCCCGGATCAGATTTCGGCCCCATAGTATTCCTATGGGGCTGGATGGCAGCTATTTGCCATCCGGTTTCCATCTGTCCCGGAGGATTCAGATTTTTCTCCCGAACACAAAAACGTTGCGTGCAGCATTTTTGTTTCCTTTGTTTCCGGAGCAAAAATCGGCACAAATTGGATCCTCCCAGATTTGGCGCCCCCTAACATGGGAGTCTATGGCACCGGATCTGACATAAAATCAAATGCGGCTCCCAGACACCGGCTGCTGAAGTTTAGCAGCGAGCGCTGCTAAACTTCACCACCTGGAGCTGTCCCCTGCAGAGATTTCAGGACCGCAGCTAGCTCCCTCTTAGCCACGATCTTGAAATTTCAGCAGCTGTAGCTGCGATCTGCCGGTTCCGGCAGAAAACAGAACATATTAGCCCTCCGGTTCTGTTTGTTCGGGGCAGTCAGGTTCTGTCTGGTGCTTCCTGCAAAGCAACGGACAGAACCTGAGCCACAAAAAAACAAGGAAAGTATCCATTGGAATTTTTACCAGGCTATTTGCGCTCCCTGAGGTTTATGATCCAAAACGGCTTATTATCCAAAAAAGGTTTTTATTTTTTCTCAAGAAAAGCACTTACAACACGTTTCGACAGTAAAAATGTCTTATCAGGTATATTGTTAGCAATGTTACAAGATTGTGGATAGCTTTATAGGAAATAGTATTATGCAAAATAGGGTGTGGACGACCAAGGTTAGTTCCTGACACACCTACTATATAGCTGCTATACTTGCTATTTTTGACTATGGCAGATAAATATGAAAAATAATTTCTACATATATATCATAAAATTCTCAATATAATTGTTGTATGTGACTAATATCCATTTAAAACACACATAAAAATACATTCAGTGTAAAAAAAGTGCATTAGAATTATGGAAAACGCACAGTACCCTAAAACAATTTTATTAAGAACTTAGGAAGAAAACAGCGGCATTCCGAGATCCTTTATTCCATGAACAGTTTTATTCCGAAAGTTTACATCGGTGGGTGCAGGGAAGGGAGAACGGAGGGAGGACGGTGACCGTTTCGCGTGTACACAAGACCCACTGAAGCGTGCAGAGCACGCGAAACGGTCACCGTCGTCCTTCCGTCCTCCCTTCCCTGTACCCACCAATGTAAACTTTCGGAATAAAGCTGTTCATGGAATAAAGGATCTCGGAGTGCCGCTGTTTTCTTCTTAAGTTCTTAATTGATCCCTGCATCTACATTTGAGCAACCCAGATCCATGAATGCCTCTGCACACAGGACTTCAATGCAACAAGGTCAGTGCCTGGTTTCTCTTCTCAACTAAGTGTTTGATGCAAAATAATTTTATATTCCCTCAATAATTTCATTTAATCCGTCCGGATGTAAAGTCCCCATTTTAAAAATCCAATCAGATTCTTTGCAATTCAATTTTTCAGTCCGGCTCAGGCAATTCTCCGGAATTTGCTCAACTTGTGTAATGGCCACTTTACACATCCCGATATCGGCGTCCAACTTCGACGAAAAGTCACGTGGTTCGTGCGTTGGCCCCGATATCGTTCGTGCATTGTATGGTGTAAATGTACAATGCGACTCAAGAACGATGCCAAAACGATATCGGGGAAGAAATGAACAGGCTCTCCAACTGCCCGATATTGGATGGACAATCTGGCAGGATCGTGCTGTGTGACAGCCCAACACCGACTTGGAGCACAACTTCCCCTATTCCCTCCCATGTTAAATGGTCGTTCCTGGGTCGCTCGTACAAGGGGGCGTACACAACGCAGTTGTGTTGCCTGCCGATATCTCCCTGTGTAACATTTCCTATGCGATCTTGGATTTCAGCCAAAAAAGTGTGCGCTCCCGTGCCGTCGTATCCAATATCAAAACGATGTTGGGACGTGTAAAGTGGCCATAACTTTTATGTTGAATTGTTTATTATGCTTCAAACATACCGTAAGTGTCGGGACAAACTTTTGGATAATAAGAAGTTTTGGATCATAAACCTCTGGGAGTGCAAATAGCCTGGTAAAAATTCCAATGGATCATCAACCAAGTAACAATTTTTCAGAAATGGTAGCTTGTCTTTCAAGATGCTCACAAACAGTTACTCGTAAATCAAGGCACCCTTGTATTCCAAAAAATATATCTATCACTCAGCCTCAAAATAATCTTCAAGTGAACATGTGCCAGATTTTCTAAGCTAATGAAAAAAAAGTTGAATCTTATTATGTGATCAAAAAGAGCATTTTGCAACAGCACAATCCTTATTCCAGGTCACACGGGGCAACATTTCCAGCGATGTCGGCGGCGATTCGTGGGAGCGCGCGTCACTCCCGACACCGCCGGCGAGGTGTCACACAAAGCAATGTTGCCGGCAACCTCGCCGGCAACTTTCCGCGGCTATCGATTGCTGGGTTGTCAGCAACCCAGCGAGTGATAAACCGCAATGTTGCTAATATTCGAGATCGCCAGCAACATTGCGGTTGCCGCGTCACACAGGGCGATCTCGCCAGATCACCAGAGCAACATTGCCTGGTTTCCCAATATTGTTGGGAAATCTGGCAATGTTGCTCAGGCAACTTATCACCTTAATATTGCCCTGTCACACGCGGCAACTCAGTTGCGTGGTTGCCGCACCTTAGCCACGCCCCTGAGTTGCCGGCGATGTTGCCGGCGATATCGCCCCGTGTGATGGGGCCTTTAGGGAGGTCTGGAGGAAGGATATAGTGCACTAGAAGGTGCAATGAACAGGCTAAATCTGCCATAATGGAGTTGTAGCTTCACGATCTTCATCTGGCTCAGATGCCAGTACTTTGTAATGAATGAAATGAATGTGATGATGATGTGTGCCATTTAAACAAAGTAGTCTGAAGAGAGGCAAATAACTAAAAGATTTATTGCGATTTTTTTTTTTTTTTACAAAATATGTAATGCTGGCATCTCTTCTCTGTCCCGCTTCCTCCACCTAGCAGTGAAGTTGACATATTCAATGCCACGGCTGCCTAGCTGCAATCTTCTCCAGTCCCTGACGCAGCTCCCATTGCCTGCGCACGCCATTCAGGTTTTCTGGCCACATGCTAAAGCAGCACTCGAGCAAGCTCCCCACTTCTTAAAGTGGTGGTGCACATACTCTGTATGACTGCATTAAGCTGGTTGAGCAACAGGAGGAACACCTTTGTGCCAAGGGGTTGTGCTACTACTGTGATAGCATAGAATATACCCACTCTTGTCCCGGGAAGTTGGAATACTCCCAAGCCTAGGGTCTGTTGCAGAGGCAAACCTAGGTGAGAGTATTTCCTCTCTATCATTGACTCTGTCCGTATCTTTGTCATGTGGAGTTGCCTGGTTCACTGAGATGGCTTCCCTGGATTCTGGTGCTGCTGGAATCGTCATGAAACAGGCCATAGACGATTGGTATCAGATTCCCGTCCGATACCTCAAGAGACCTTTGATGATGTTATCTGTCAATGAAAGGATCCTATCTGAAGCCGTTAATTTTGTTACCGAGTTGTTGGAGCTTCAGGTAGGAATTCTGCATATGGAGATCAGCTTTTATGTGCCTCCTAGCCTGACTCATCCACTTCTTCTGGGTCTGCCATGGCTACATATTTATGAGCCCATCTTAGACTGGAGATCCAGTGAGATTCTTCAATGTACAGTCTTACCATGAAAGGTGCCTCATCCTTATTCATCTAGATTGCCCGGTCTGCCATCCGCTTACTGGTCATATGCCGACGTGTTCGATAAGAAAGAACCGGAGACATTACCTCCTCATAAGATGTATGATTGTGACATTGACATGCTTACGGGATCTTCATCTCCCCGAGGTCTTATCTACCCTCTGTCTCAGGCAGAGACCCAAGGCTTGTCCGATTACATTAAGGAGAATCTGGCTTGGGGATTCATCCAGCAGGAGCTGGTTTCTTCTTTGTTAAGAAATGGATGGAACACTCTGGCCTTTGATGATAGAGAACTCGCCCATATTAAGATTGAAAACAAATATCCACTAATTTCTGAATTGTTTAATCGTCTTAGAGGTACCATGATGTTCACCAAGCTTTGACCCGAGAGGAGCGTATAATCTAATCCACCTATGCCAAGGAGACAAATGGAAGACCGCTTTGAACACCCTGGACAGTCACTATGAGTACTGTGTTATGATATTTAGTCTCAGTAATGCCCCAGCTAGCTCCCGAGAGTTTGTGAATGACATAATCAGAAATCTCCTTTAGTCTTGCATTGTGTTCTATCTGGATGATATCATGGTCTTTTCTCCAGATCTGCCTTCTCGTAGAAGAAAAGTTTGCTAAGTCTTGCCAAGTCAGGGAAATGCATCTTTGAACAGTCCTCTCTTCCCTTCCTTGACTATATTTTCTCTGAAACAGGACTGAAAATGGATCATAAGAAGGTATCCTTAAAGAAGACCTGTCAATGGATGTGAATCTAAGCACAGCACTGAATGCCGCATGTCTGCTGCATTCAGGCAAGGGTTCCCCCATGGCTCTGTAAGAGTGCTACCCTGATATATAGGCTTATAAAAACTTGCAGTAATTTTCCATGGAGGCGGTCCTTGTGCTGCAGCCTGCGCCTCTGTACCTTCCATGTCTTCGTGCCAGTCATGAAATCCTCGCTCTGTGAGCTTTTCCCTGCCCTCCTCCATGTTATGCTATGGAGGAGGGCAAGGAAAGGCTCTAATGTAAGCAGGAGGAAGGACAGCCACCCGGGGCGGTGATAAACAATACCTCGCTCTGCTCCTTGCGTCACCAGCACAGGAACGCGCAGAGCGAGGATTTAATGACTGGCACGAGGACATGGGAGGTACCGAGGCACAGGCTGCAGCACAAGGGCCACCTCCATGGAAAAGTAATCTAAGTTTTTATAAGCCTATACATCGGGGTAGCAGCCCCACAGAGCCATGGGGGACCCTTTGCCTGAATGCAGCAGACATGCTGCATTCAGTGGTTGGCTTAGATTCACATCCATGGGGGGGAGAGAAAGGGACAGGTCCTCTTTAACTCTCAAATCGCCTTGTCCTGCTGGCTTTAAGGCAATTTTTAGGATTTGTAGACTACTACTGCCAGCTTATTCCTTAGGTCTCGTCTCGGACTGTCAAGATTTCAGCAAAGATCCACAAGGGCGCAAATTTGAAGATTTGGAGACTGCATTTCTCACCCTAAAGTAGGCCTTCTCATCTACTCCTCTGCTACAGAGGCCTGGGATCAACAAGCAATTCTTTGTGTGGGGGATACTTGCTCCTTTGTGGCAGGGACAGTTCTCATCTAAAAGTCTTCCTCCAGGTAAATGGTAACCTGCGGTTTCTTCTCCGAGGCCTTCTCCACTCTTGAACACAATTATATAGGCGATTGAGAGTTCTTGTCAATTAAGATGGCTCTAGAGGAGTGGCATTACCTATTTGAAGGGGGAATGTATCCAGTTGAAATAAGAACTTGGCCTACCTGCAGTCCCTACTTAGGCTAAATGCACGCCAAGCTAGATGGTTGATGTATTTTGTCCTGGCTTTGTTCTTCATTTTTTGATGGCAGACAAGACTGTTGGATGAACTCTTTAGGTCCTTCCCAGCCACCAACCAAGAAGAGGAGACCCAACATATCATTCAGCCCTCCACGATGGTTACTGTGGCACCAGTGAACTTGTCTTAGATTCTTCCGGGAAAGACTTTGGTGTCGAAATTGAACAGGAAGCAGGTTCTGCTATGTGGTCACTTTCCTAAGTTGGCTGGCCATGCCGGGCAGAGAAAGACTACTCAATTTATCATGTAAGATTATTGGTGACCAACCATGTGAAAATATATTGTGGAATTTGTTTCTGCCTGTCCTTCGTGTGCACAAAAGAAGACTCCCAAGCAACTTCAGCTCCATGGCAGAACATCGCCAGAGGTCTTATTATGCATCACCCTGTGTCTTCTGGATTCTGGATGCTCAATCAGCTGAATAGTGGTGGACTACTTCTCGAAGATGGCTCACTTTACCCCAGTACCTGGTCTACTATTTCCTCCCGTCCTCACTGAGGAGTTCATTGAGCACATCTTCCACATCCACAGGTTCCCACTTCACACTGTGTTCAACAGGGGCATCCAGTTCACATACAGATTCTGGAAAGCTACTTTTAAACTTCTGAATGTGTCTATGGATTTCTCTTCTTATTACCATCATCAGTCCAACAGTTGGGTAAGGCAGGTCAACCAGATTCTGTCTAATTTTCTTAATCACTGTCACACCAGGGCACATGTACACTTAATGTGCAACGCAACACGGAGGAAACAACAGGGATGGAATAGTAGGAAGGCCCTGGGGATAGGAAGTGGGGAAAGGGGAAAACATTCTGACACTCACTTGAGTCTGTGCCCTGCACTCCTTAACATGCCTGTATGGGTCCGTCCTTTCCCCCCCCTCCCCACCCATTAGCATCAATGCCTAAGCCCTTGCTTGCCCTGAACTTACTTGGCTAGTGAGAAGGACGGTAATTACACAAGACTCACCACTGCAAACAATACAACACAAGGTAAAGGCAAACAGACAGAGGGAAATGGACACAAACAGAAAAGCACTCCACTCCTCCCACGCAGCTTAATTCCAGAGCTGCAATAAACATGGCTCCACAACTTCTTATAGAGACAGGCTCCTTCCAAAGTGGTCAGAATAGAAATAGATTCCATAAACAGCGTCAGATGGTAAGGCATGTGACTACTTATGGCAGAGGAGAGGCCAGAAGAGAGCTGCATCAGAGGATTAAGGCCACAAGAAATAGACAGCAAGGTAAGAGTCCTTAACTAGGGATGAGCAAGTATACTCGCTGCTATTTGGTATTCGCCGAATAGTAGCGGTATTCGGGCTACTTGCTACTCTCCGAGTACTTATGTGTACTCGGGAGTGTTACCCCTCGGGGGTCTGCCGCACGTGCCCGCGGCTTGCTGCCCTTATTCCCGCGGCTCCTATCGCTCCTGTCCGACCTCAAGGATTCCGGGTGTCGTCCGTCCGCCGACGGCTCCGGGGCGCTGGCAGCCGCCGCCCGCGGATCGGTCGGGTAGCGTCTTCCTTACCGTATGCTCCCCGGGTACGCGCACCTGTCCCCAGCCGCAGGGGTCCAGCACCCTCTGCTTGAGCAACACTGCTCCTCTCACTTCCGGTACCACTGCTTGAGCACATGAAACTGTCTCCAAATCAGTATCTGCTGGAGAGACTGCAGGGATCTTGCTCCTCCCCTCAGCCAATCACCATGCCTCTGTGTCCTGCCAATCAGGACTGCCCTGCTCTGATATAAACCTCCTGTTTCCAATCAGTCGGGGCCAGGGCAACTTCTCCCTAGTGGAGCTGCCACTTCTGGTCTGGTCAGGTCGCTCCTTATTTTGGTCTGTTACCTGATTTCTCTGTGTTACTTCCTACAGATTCCTCGTGTGCCCTGCCGGCTCCTTGCTGACCGCCGTGTTCCTGGCTGGTTTCCCGGATCTCTCCAAGCTGATCGCTGTTTCAAGCCCGGCTCCGGATCCCCTGTGTTCCTGGATCCCCTGTGTTCCTGGATCCCCTGTGTTCCTGGTTCCCCGTATTCCTGGTCCCCGTGTTCCCGGTTTCCCGTTTCTTGTTGTATACCCGGTTGCTGTTTTTTGTTACCACGTCGCCTGGGGTCGGTTGAACACTCGTGTCCGCTTCATTGGCCCCTCCGAGGTTGGTACCGGCAGGACCCCTGTATAGGGGTTAAGCGCTCCGGGGCCTCCTTCGGTGGGTTTCCAGTGCTGCGACCTTGTGGCTCTCCCCAGGGGCGTGGGGTCTTGTGTTGTTCTAATAAACCTGTTGACTCTACGGTACTTGTTTGACTCTCTATCACCCGGTATCAGCATCCACTTTACGCGGTCCAGTAGGTCCACGTGTGAGTCCGTCAGTAGGACGCGACAGGGAGTAGCGAGTAGTCCTAACACTTTCGCAGTGTATCTATGGATACACTGCGAAAGTAGCCTAAAAGTGATTAAAAGTTGTTAAAAAACAATAAACTTACATACTCACCTGTCCGACGCCTTCACCGGGACCGGAAAACCTCACCTCCGCTCGCTAGACAAGGACCTTTCACTACCTGATTGGCCAATTTTCAAGGTCCTAGATGTACTATCTGAAAGAAAGAATGTGAGCCTGGCCGTGTCTTCAGAACCAAAGGCTGAGGTTTATTGGCAAGATACAGAGATGTACGACAAAAGCAGACATGAATCAAGATGATAGGCACTAGGACACGCACAGGTGTCCGGCACGCAGGATGATATTGTGATTCTGGGCCCCAATCCCTTGAGACGGGGCTTCTTATACCTGCCTTCCCAATAGGAAAGCATATACAGTATGATGAAATATAATGACTGCATCCTACTGACTAAACAATTACACATAGAATATAGAGAAAAAACATGGAAACCATCAAATTCAGTAGAAATACATCATTACTAATCACATTACAAGCTATAGTTCTGCACTTAAACTTATCTATACATATTAATATCATTATAGCTTTTAGCAAACACACACAACTCAAACATTGACATATAATAAGGTCTGTTTTAAATTACCTGGATTATTATTTTGCCTCTACTACTACAGTTGACCACAGAAAATAACGAAAAATACACAATATTCTTAATGTACCTTTACACGCCACCACAGAGGGCAGCAACAGAAGCCGCATTTACATGCCGCCACAAGGTGCTCCACAGAAGGTATTTTCGTTCCCCGGAAGTGCCGACGGGTGCCGCGGGTTATCTTCTGTGGAGCACCTTCCCTGATTTACACGCAGCTACCAGAAGGGAATATGGGCGGACCTGGGGCAGCAGGGACAACATATAGGCGTGCCAGAGTTGTGTATTACGCGACGCTCGTACGATAATTGGATAATGCAATAGCATCATGATTGGCCAGCCAGCGCAGGAAGGCTGGCTAATACATGACGCTATTGCAAATGTGTAGTGTGACTGGTCAGCTCGTTAAATATGCCGCCCTGTGCAGGGACAGCCAATGGGTACACAGTAGCCCTCACCAATGATAGCTGATGGGGCATGGTATACATGACGCTGTGGCACGCCCCAGGGAACTCAAATACCGTGCCTGTGCCCCGATTACACGCTGCCACCATAGGGATTATGCCTGCTTGTTTTTGAGCAGGGCTGAAACACAGGTATCCGAAGACACAGGAAGGAACTTTCTGAATTACACGCCGCCACTTCGTGGTCTTTTGAAGGCAAAAGGCACAATTGTGTCCGATGCCTGGCGGTTTCTACCTTTCGGTGGCGGCGTGTAAAGGTTCCATTAAATATAATTATTATGAGCTTCTCTGAGTGCGTAGAAGAGATCTAATTAACTTATCTCTGCTAGCTAATCACTCTGAGATCATTGTTTTACTTTTCCTTAGCTGAAGGCCTGACCGCCTCTGCTGTACTCTCTATTTCTCTGAAAATCACAAGAATACATTACAGGTGATACAACATGGCTGACCCAAACCATGTTGGCTGACCATTCTCTAACACTATCAGGACCTTGCAAACTGGCCAATCAGGTGGCCACTAGCGATGACGTAGTTGTGACGAGGCGCCATCTGATTGGCCAGATCGCTACTGGCCATCTGATTGGCTGGTAGTGAAAGGTCCTTGTCCAGCGAGCGGAAGTGAGGTTTTCCGGTCGCGGTGCAGGCGTCGGACAGGTGAGTATGTAAGTTTATTGTTTTTTAACAACTTTTATTCACTTTTAGGTTACTTTTGCAGTGTATCCTCTTTCGTTGTCGACCACTTCTGGCATCCTGGCAGCCAAAGTTCTCTATAGGGATTTCTCCAAGATCTGATAGGACACCAAAGCTACTCTTGAGAAGTCATCCGAGTGGATGCATAGGCATGCAGACAAAAGAAGCATTTATCCACTATGTTACATCTGTGTCAAGAATCCATCTTACAAGTTGGGCCCATGTTTTATCTAGGTCTTCGAGGTCATTAAACAAATCAACATTGTATCCTACAAGTTGAAGCTTCCAGCCTCATTACATTTGCCTAACTCCTTCCTTATATTTCTCCTCAAGCCAGTTTTCTTCAGCCACTCCTTCAAGGATCCTTGTTCAATGCCTGTGCCTGTCTGCTCTGAGGATATCTGAGAGGAGAAGAGTATCTTGATCATGAGGAAGGTGAGAGGTAGAGCTGTGTTTCTGGTTGACTGGAAGGGATTTGGTCCAGAAGAAGGATAGTAAGAGCCCGAGAAGAATAATAATTCTTCACTTCTCGTGAAGAGATTCCTTTCAGGTCTGGAGTGGGGGGATATAATGCCAGTGTCTTTGCATTATCCCACTTCCTCCACCCAGCAGTGAAGCCGATATAATCAGCACCATGGCCGCCAAGCTGCTCCAGTCCCCACCACAGCTACCAAGGCCTGCAAATGTTGTGCAGGTCTCCTGGCCATGTGCATAAAGCGCCTCCCTGCTTCTTAAAGGGTCAGTACGCATACACTTGAAGTGCAAATATAAAGATGTAAAATATTTTGTTATGCCAATTTTCTGATACTTTTGTGGAGCAAACTTTGTAACAATTCAAATATCTAAAATATGTGTAAATATTATTGCAAATTATAAACAGTTACAGAAATTGCAATTGTACGTACAACAGTAATCTGCAAGCAATAATGGATTTCATTTTTCTTGCTATCTTTTCTCCATGGCCGTAATATCTTTGTGAAATCTGCATCTTTAAGGACATGTTACATGATCTTTATATGTTTTGAAGAGATTTTCAACTAACTTTTTATAGTTAAATGCTATTTATTTCCCCAAAAGTTACCACAAATGTGAATACTACCCATAAAGCCTTATCCTTGCCATGCAGGAAACGGATAAACTCCGCATCTTGAAGAAGCTTACGAATCTGAGGTTCCTTCCTTTATTTTTGCTTCACTCAACCTTGGAAATGTATCATTGAGATACCTGAATGCTTTTACATTTTTAACCATTGCTTTTACAAAGTTCTTCATTAGACCAAATTTGACATGCAATGGTGGCAACAAAATAATATGTGGGTCACCAAGCGCTGGATGCAGGACATTTAGTATCCCTGGCTGAAGTGAATGTTGGAGAAGCCAGTCTCTTTTATAGTTGTGATGTTCTTTTGCACGACAATCCCACCCACATAGAAAGCAGCAGTACTGAGTATCGAGTCTGGAAAACCTTTAAATCACCACAAAAGGGCCACAAATGTTAGTCATAGTTCAAGCATCTCAACAGCCATTTCAAGTTGTCATATATATCTTTTATTGTGGACTGCATAAACAACTGGAATTAAAGGTAGCACATTGCCATTATTCAGGAAGACAGATTTTAGGATTGTTTTGGAATACCTGATAGAGATCATCCATTCTTCAGGTACGGTGGCTCAGTGGTTAGCACTGCAGCCTTTGCAGTACTGAGGTCCTGGGTTCAATTCCCACCAAGGCAACACCTGCAAGGAGTTTGTATGCTCTCCCTGTGTTTGCATGGGTTTCCTCTGGGCACACTAGTTTCCTCCCACATTGTAAAGACATACTGATAGGATGTTTAGATTGTGAGCCTCAATAGGAACAGCATTACTGATGTATGTAAAGTGCTATGGAGTTAATAGCGATGAATGCCCACATGGAAAATTGCCCACACAGATAAAATAACAATCGTTTATTAACAACACTTTATTGAAACAGTTTATTAAAGAGGTCTTAAAACAACAAGTCCAGTTTATTAAACAATCATTGCACACCTGCAAATTAGCCAATTTACTGCAAATTATCCACGGTGAATGTATGTGAAAAAATGATGAGCCAAGATCTGATCTGCGCACATACCACCTCCTGGCACCGTTTTCCTTAATTCCGCTACTGAGAGATCAATGGGCCATAGGCGACAAGTGCGCAGATGAGATCTCTGCTTGTCATTGAGCTCAATCATCTCACCTATATCTCTATACTGTTTTCCTGCCCTGCAGAGCTTCTCACCTATGGCTGTATGCTATATTCTATGCTGCAGAGTATCTCACCTATAACTCTATTATTCACCTGCCCTGTAGAGTATCTCACCTATAACTCTATACTGTTCCCATCATACTCCTCATTATACGTCATTATACTCATCATTGAGCCGAGATTTCATCTGCGCGTGCCCTACATCCGGCCCACTGAACTCCCAGCAGCGAAATTAAGGAAAATGGTGCCGAGAGGTGGCACATGCGCAGATCAGATCTCTGCTCATCATTTTCTCACATATAATAACCTTGGATAACTTGCAGTAAATTGGCTAATTTGCAGGTATGCAATGATTGTTTAATACACTGGAGTTATTGTATTTATCATAATGAGCATACTTTTAGCAGCCACCTGATAATAATAATACATTTTTGAGAAACACTTCGAGGTGTGTAGCATGGGCATGATGGTACTTTTTGAGATAAGTACTAATGGGGTTACCCATATCACTAACTGTTTAATGTGACTTGGCTCTTATCTGTTTTGGGCAATCTGCACTTGTTTGCACATTATTTGTTGCAGGTCACAAATCGTCGTAGGGACCACCTAGGTGACAGTCAATAAGAGTGGGCGCGCATTATCGTTAATTTACGGCGCTGATACTCCCTGTCATGCAGGGATCGACTCTCAGGGACCATTAGTTCAGTTTGTAATCACTTGGGTGTTCTTATTTTTTGGTTATCTCTAAAAATATCTAATCAATGACTGCCTTGTTATATGCAGTGATTATAGTGAGCACTATGTCTGCCTGTTGCAGGGACACTGAGGGCAGATTTAGGGACAGCCTTCGGAGAGTGGGGTCGCCATATCATATCTTTAGGGTGCCGACTTCCACTGCAAGGTAGGAGTTAGGAGGTAGTGTATTAGGCGGGCTTACCTCTTCCTTCCTCTATTATCTGTGCACCTTAGTTTTTAATGTATGATTTATGTTGTGATTTTCCAATTTATAATAAAAACATATTTTTAGGGTTTTTCATCTTTCCTTTGGCCATTCTTCTGGTCACCCTTATCATCAGAGCTTCCATTAAGCTGTTGATGTTGCTGCATGCCACAAGAGCGCCCTCCTTGAAGATGTATTGGGCTAGATCTTTATCACTGTTACTGAACAAGGAAACCCAAACAGCACCCACTAGAAGATTCCACTGCTGTAGCCTGGAACCTAAGAACTCAGCCTTAAACTTGGTCAGATCCAAATCTTTAATATGATTGTTCTATTCACTTTTTGCTATAAGGTGTTGTTCAGTTGAGGTTGCTGGCAGAAAGTCTGGTCCATGAGAGAAAGTTCTTCATGACTCCAAGTGTCACTGTCTTTCTCACATGGCTGAAAATGTTTCTGGAGCTGTTTGAACTAGCAGTTCTTCTATACTTTGTACTGAACGTATTGCAGATGTTATGTTTGGATGCTGTGAAGTCCACATCTTCTTCCTTGAAACTCCTTTCCTAATAGGGGGCACCGTGCAAAAATAGCAATTGGTGTAATGCCGACGTCCCTGCTGGTATGCTAACATACTCACCGCCGAGGCCATGCCACGTGCCTTCTCCCTCTCGTCAGCCACTCACATGTCCTGCTGCTGTCTCCAGCTTCTGGATCCTGTGCATGCCACACATGTTCCCCAGGCGTGCACTAAGGGCACACACCTGCACTTCTTCACTCTTCTAAAAAGGGCCAGCAAGTAAGCCTATGGCTGAAAGGGACTAGGTATTAAAGGCATCCTCCTATTAGGGGAGGTGCCTAAGCAATATATTAGTTTTAGTTAGTTTACTGTCAGTTGAGCTAGTTCTCAATTCTGTTTCCTTGTGTCCACTACCTGTCCCTATGTCCTGCCTTGCCATCCCTGCCCATATCTGCGGTGCCCTCTGTACCAGCCTGCCACAGCTATCCCTGCATCACCTGCCTGCACTTGAGACTGTACCTTAGTTTCCCCTGTGTCCCCTACTCTGAGGCTCAGCTGCCACCGTTTCCTCTGCGGTCCAGTCAGTCCAGATCCTCAGATTGCTCAGGCCATGGACTCTGCTGACCACGCTGGCTCCAGTGCAGCCCAGCTTTCTGCCATGTAACAGGAGGTAACTCGTATGTGGGAGTAACAAGACATATGCTGGCCTGTGGTTAGTGGACGCAGGTCTGAATGCCTTAACACTTCTGGCCCACCTGCAGTAATGTCTACTCCAGAGAGTAATCCAGTTTCTGGTCCAGTCCCCACTTGTCTGCTCCTCCATATTTGGAAGATGACCTGAAGCAGTGCCAAGGATTCATCAACCAGTGAACCCTGCACTTCAAACATTTGGCCCACCAGTTTTCTTCAGACCGGGCCAAAGTGGCATTTTTTATATTGCACCTCAATGGGGAGGCTCTTGCTTGAGTCAATCCCCTGAGGGAGAGGAAAGACCCGGTTAACTCTGACATCCTGGACTTCTTGAAGCCCTCAGCAGTATCCTCTCTTCTGCAGCTGCCTCAATGTGGTCAAACTGTCAGACTGTATGTGGTTCAATTCTGCACCCTCTCCTCTGAACTAGGCTGAATATTCAAGCCCTGATGGCCGCTTCTTGGGAAGGTTTATCCAGGAGGATTAAAGAAGAACTGGCAGGCCCTTTTTATAGGTTAATTGTGCTTCAGTTGTTCCATCCCTGTGTCTCCTCCCCTGGTGGTCAGCTGCAACAGTTCTCTCTGTGGTCCAGTGGGCTCACTAACTGCTCACCTTGGTGTTCATAACAATTGGTAGTGTGATCGGTTGGCTCTCTCCAGATCACTGGGACTCCAGAAGGCATAAAATGCCTTTTCCCATACAATCACTGGGAAAGATGTGATGCATTTCTAATGCAGTATATTAATGTGGAGCTCAAATCTTGTCCAGATCTCCTATTCTGCAGCCAAAATACAGGTTGTAGACTTTACTTATCATGACAGTAAAGTTTCACCTTTGTGATGCAAAAGTGGCTTCTCCACACATGTAGCAAAAACTATCCACTTTGCTAATACAAGAATGAGATCTATTTAAAAAAAAAAAAAAACATATAGAAATGAGTCAGTCGACAGGCTAGGGGGTACTCGGATACAGATGATTACTTCGATGGGGTATCACGGCTGGTCGGTTCCCGGTCCCGTACCCTGGACCCTCAATGGCGGGGATGGTGGGGGATTATGATACGGTACGGTATTATCAGACCATCCTCCCCCTGCTTCTTGAATTTGTCATCCACTCTGAAATAACAGCTCCCTTTAGTTTCATGTGACACAGCCTATTACTCTCTATTGATAGGAGAAAGAAAGGAGGAGTGAGGAGTATGGAGGGGAAAAAGGCAGAGGGAGACATAGAAATATTGTGCTTAGATTTCTAATTACTTCACCCCAGAGCTCGATCACATTCAGACATCTCAGGACTGCTGTATATTATTTTCAAGAAATCTCTTTGTGCTGTTTATGGGAAAAATTTTAGCAGTACATCCATTCCCCACCCACCAGTTTAGAATTACTTACAAATTATTAGAAGGTGAAAGTTTCAGGATACAAGTCATTCTGATCAGATATAGTGTTATTTAATCCTTATCTACACAAGCAGAACAGATTATTCTGAAAAGTTACTTAAAAGTACTTTAACCCTTTAAGTATTTAAGTAGAGATTTAAATGAATAATATTGTCAACTGATTTCAATAATGATATACAACATGATCTGTAACATTCTAAGGCCACGTGCATACGCTGAGTATTTGATGAGTTTTTTACCTCAGGATTTGTAGACAAAACCAGGAGTCAACAATCAGAGGAAAAGTCTAATAGAAACACCTGCACCACTTCTGTATTTATCACCCACTGCTGGCTTTGGCTACAAATCCTGAGGTAAAAAACTCATCACATACTCAGCGTGTGCACGTGGCTTTACCCACACATAGGACTGAATGTACAACATGATAGGTTTTCAAGCATTTTATTTAAACACTGTGTCTCTCTGAGTTTTGAAAGTATGTACTGTCTTTTTTGGACTATAAGATGCACATTTTCCAAAAACATTTTGAAGGAAGTGTGGGTGCGTCTTATAGTCCAGATGTACCTAGCTGTGCCTGGTGGTGAACAGAGGCATTGTAGGATAGGGCCACAGGAGGAGGAACACAGGAGACAGGAGCCGGGCTGAACATATGTGCTGGCTATGACCCCCTTGTGCTTTTGTGCTTTCCAAACTGAAAGCACCCCTGAATGCAGTGTGTCTGCTGCATTCAGGAAAGGGGTCTCCCATGTCTCTAGCCCCCCCTAGAAGTTGTACTAAACACTTTAGAAAGTGTACAGATAATGAGTCCGGAGGGATTTACTCAGTATGGAGTCATCGTTGTTCCCTGGTGTCCTCCCCGCCTCCAGCCCTGTCTTTGTCACCTCCATCCCTCTCTTTGCCACCTCCAGCCCCCTCTGTTCTGCCTCCTTTATGTGTGTCCCCTATTCGCCCACTCATGCGGCTCTGCATCTGAAGTCATGCAGTTGCAGAGCGCGCAATGGGCTGGAGCAGGTCCCGTCAGCGTCGGAGCCCGCCCTGCTTCAGATTATGTTGTGTGCAGTGTGGGCTCCGGCGCTGATGTCACCGGCAGGAGGCGTTTCAGCCGCCGGGACCCTGCGTGACTTAAGATGCAGAGGCGCATGAGCAGACGAGGAGGGGAGACACATAAAGGAGGCGGCACAGAGGGGGCTGGAGGTGGCAAAGAGAGGGGTAGAGGCGGGGAGGACACCAGGGAACAGCGATGACTCCATACTGAATAAGTCCCTCCAGACTCGTTATCTGTACACTTTCTAAAGTGTTTTGTACAATTTACAGGAGGGCTAGAGACATGGGAGACCCCTTCCCTGAAGCAGACACACTGCATTCAGTAGTGCTTTCGGTTTGGAAAGCACCAGGGGGCGACAGGTCCCCTTAAGGGGAATGAATATTCATTGCTCCTCATGCCCATAATCTCCCGCCCACCTCTTTGGACTGAAGTTGTCACTGAGAGTTGGGTGGGATTATGGGCAGGGGAGTGGTACATATTCAATCCCTGTACTAGCGGTACATGATCACCCAGCACCAACTTACTGCAGCAGCTGGGCCATATTTACGTTCGCTATTAAAGAGAATATTCACTGCTCCCAATGCCCATAATCCCGGTGTGGGGAGCAGTATTCTCGTAGCTGACATCGGTGAAAGTAGGCTTGCTGTCAAGCACAAAAATGCGTGTGTCCGAAAATACCGTGTGACCAACAGTTGTCTGGCGCACATTACAAACAAGGGAACACCAGGAACACAGTAACAACAGAGGGCACTGTTGGAAGGGAACGGGTGAAGTGACAACTCCTGCACTTGTGGCGCCCCACTAAGAGTGTGTCACAAAAGGGTACTGCACCCCTGACTGAAGGAGTCATATTCTTTGTTTTAGTAATGAGTAGGATAAGTCTGAAGCTCCAGCACCACATGCAACACTTAGTGTTGAGAGGACGAATTAGACGCCCATTACTAGGGTAACCGGTCCTGGTGGGAGGAAAGGCTAGGTTACAAAGCAGTGGGGAAAGCAGCAAGGAGTTTTTGAAGGAAGTGAGTGCAGAGTAGCCAGAAGGGAGCTGCCCAAAGCTGTGCAGCACAGAGAAGCAAAGTGAAAGCAGCAGATGTAGCAGCGTTGGAGAAGCTCCAGAGAAACAGAGAGAAGCTAACGGGGAGGGCACCTCAACCTGGTGACCCAGAAGAGAAAGGGGCCAAGAATAGAACGGGTAACTGAATGCCCTAGCCCAGGGGATCCCACTCCTCCTGTAGGGAGCCACTCCATCTTGCTGCCGCCCATCACCCTGGAGGTTCCAGCAGCGCCGGTGCCATCACCGGGACCTACAGGTGGCATTACAAGCAAAACTTTATTTTTATTTTCTTTCCCATTTTTCATTGACCACCAGGGCTACAGCCTCAAGCACCGCCACCCATGACCTCCAGACTGCGCCTAAGATCTGAGTCCCCTGGCCTGGGTGAGTCACACTCTCCTATACACGGATCTCCCTGACGTCCCTATATGGGTTCTTTCGCCTCGTTGCGGAGAAGGATACCTAGTCCCTAAGTGATCCTGCTCTTATCCCTCACTAGGGAGCTGACACGAGCTGAACCACTGCTGAACAAATACAGCAAAAAGGGAATAAAAGACAGACAGGGGAAATCACCAAAGAATAAAGCAACGTCATGGCTGCAGCCAAACTCCTAGACAGCAGATGGCTTAGCACCAGTCAGTTCACAGAGGGCTTCTTCCACCAGGGCAGCTTGCAATGAATGAAATTCAATCACCAGCACTGGATGATGGGTCATGTGACTATATGAAGGCAATGGGAGTGGTCACATCAGAATAGATCATAGGATTTGCTAACAGAACTGACATTAATCCAAAGTGTGCCAAAAAAAATTACGTTTAATCCAGAGTCTCTTGTGCCAAAGAGACTCTGGGCCCAAACTTGTTACAAGTCACCAAGGCATGGGAGACAAACGTGTTTCTTGCATGGAATTGACATCATACACTGCGCTGTTTACATGATGAGATCAAATATTAGAATCTGAGAGTCTTCAGTGGTTAATACGGCTTACTGAAAAGATGGTAAATAATCGCAAGCTTTCGAGACTCTAAGGTCTCTTCATCAGCCTACTAATGACACAAATTCTGAACACACATATATTCACACAAATAGGGGTTGGATAATACAGTAAATAAACCAGGTGAGGTGAAGCATAACACATGACAGTCAGAGTTGGGAGAGGGGAGAGAGGATCTGGGGCAGAAAACATCAGCGTCCAGAGATAAGAAGCAGATCATTTTATGTCCTTTGATTAGTTGTTGGTCCAAGATTTGAAGATTCCTCAATTGATGTAAAAAGACATAAATCCATGCCACTCTGAATGTGTCAAAGTTCATCATCGCTTTATATTCCCAGACTCTCCTGTCTCTGCTATTTGAAATGACCTTTCAAAACTAGTATTTTCATATCCTTTATGGTGTGATCATGGCTACAAAAATGATTGGCCACAGGTAGATCCATTCTTTTTTCTTTTATTGTGTGGCGATGCAAATTCATTGTTGTTCTAAGTTTCTGCCCTGTCTCCTATACATACAGGTTCCCACTCAGTTATATGTACAGAATTTGTAAGTACACCACATTGGTTTTGATGCAGCTGAAGGTACCTTGGATCTTGTAGTCCTGATCTGTGCTGGGAATCTTTATCTTGTCTGTTGTCATTATAAATGTACAGGTCTTGCACCTGTTCTGGTTGCAGGGAAATGTTCCTGGTTTTGTTTGGAGGGGACAGGATTGGTAATTGGGAGGCGTTACCACCATAACAATGTCAGCAGCAGATCCTCCGATAACATCGAATCATGATTATAATCACATTTTTTTGCTTCAATTTTTTTTCTTATTTACCTCCTCTAAATCCAAGGTGTGTCTTATAGTATGAAAACATATGGTAAAAATGTTTTTTAGCATATGGAGACACCTTACAGTTATGTATTTTAAGGATGTCTTCAGTACTTGCTTATAAGCCAAGTCTTGTACAAATTGGGCTGTATCTCTTTATTTGGATTTGTAAACTGACAACTGAGAGTTCAAATGAGGAAAGGCAGCAGCTCTGTAATCTGAATGCACTGGGCACAATACACTTCTGGCAGTGACAGAGCAGAGAATGCTGAAAAATGTCCATTCATTTATATGTGAAGTAGTCCAGAGCATTCGTCCCATCTCATCTAATGTTTTTCTTTTCCCAGAGCAAAAACCTATTCTTAACTTGATTAAATAAGTGTATTATTTTATAATATATTTTATGTGCAAAATTACATGTTTAGCATCACAATTATGTCAACTATTATGATAAGTTTGATAAGGGGTGTGCATGTCTTGTGAATAGTTTTACACATGATGTACACCTATTTGCATCATGATCACACAGTAAACAATAGAGATTCACAAGATTCACAGTTACATTGGCAGTTCATGGCTAGCATACCAGATACGTGCAAACTAACTTTAACGGGCTGGAATACTCAGTAGTGGCTTCTGATTAGTAAGCTCTATGCAATATCACGCATGCATCTCTCCGCAATGATAACATTATTCTGGATATACGAATGAGAAGTGTACCCAGCAATTCAAGCAGCTATGAGGCTGTTTGTAGGGCTCTGGTATGACAGTCAATGACCATTGATGTGGCTGCTATTGACCTCTTAGGGTACTTTCACACAAGCTTTTTTTTTTAAATCGCGGCAGATGCGGTGAAAAAAACGCATCTGCCGCGATTAACGCATAACCGCGACACCTGCGGCACAGTTGCGGCAAGCCCCATGCAATGTCTATGGGGCTTGCGGTAAGGGTGCGGCAGGTGCGGCAAGTGCGGTTTCGGAACTTGCGGCAGGTGTGGCCGCGAAAAAAAACGCAGCTGACTGCACTTTTTTGCGGCCGCACTGCTAAAGTGCATACACCTTCCGCACCCTTACGCAGCCCATAGACATTGATGGCTTGCCGCACTGACGCAGTGTCGCGTATGCTTAAGCGGCAAGCGTTTTCACCGCTGCCGCGTTAAAAAAAAAGCTAGGACGTAAGCCCCTCAGTGTATTGCCATGTCTGAGAGCAATGCCCTATTCTTCTTGCTAAGCGATGAATCTTTCGCTGTAGTTTCCTTTTCGAGCGCGTTTCTTGTTCACTGATCTGCGGCTTTCACAGAACCTGGTGAAAGTACCCTTTACTACGTGGTTATTTCCTGTTGCTGGCATGGCCCTTTTCTTCTTGGTCCTAATGCTGATAATTCATATTACCTTTAGTCTTCCTTTTAGGTGGTTTCCATTGTCTCATTTGATTTGTGCTATCACAGTCTGGGTGAGGATATGTACCTTCTCCAATTACTACGGTACATTTCTTTGCTGGCTATACTTCTTGGTGGTTTATTGCTAAGGAGTTTCAGCACTTCAGTGAAGGGATTTTCCCTGCTAGGTAGATACTGTTTGCATTTCTGATGTGTATTTTTTGTCTAACATCCTAAACAACTTTCCTCTTTCCTCAGTTGTCCAGTCTCAGCGGTTGGGGGTAATTTTTGTTTAATTTCTTATTCTCCTTTTTGCACCTCTTTGCACATCTTTTATGTTTCCTCTTATTGGATTCCAGTATACCTCTGCATACTTTCCCTCACATTGTTAGCTGTGTGTAGCGGCCTCCACTCTGGTTTCTCAGGAGGTATAAGAAACCCTTCGAATGCCTTTAGTGAGCCAGGTCTGAAGTGGTGTTTTTTTATGCTGCTAGAGACTTTCTAGGGTGCAGCATCTCCATTTGGTAGGCTTTACTAATTCCATTACCCATGTATGAGTAAGGTACATGCATAATATTATAGCCAGACCATTAAAGTGTGCTTGGGCGTCAATAAGGATTCCGTGAACGCCTGGGTCGCACAACTTCAAGCTTTATTCTTGACAGTTTCAGGCATAAAGTGCCATCAACAACTCACAAGTCCTGATAATTCCTATGCCACAGCTGAGTCAAAGGTAAAGTTATCAGAGTGCTTCAATGGGGATAGAAGTAAGTTTTCAGTATTTTCTCTTTTGTGTAAATTATGCATGTCCTGCCTATTCTGGATATGAGAATCAACAAGTTGTCAGTTGACAATGTGCAGCACAACACGCTCTGTGGTATTCAGTCAACCATCAGGCGATGAAGGACAATCACTTTCATGGTGCCATGAACAGTAGTTGGTTTGCTCTACATGCCTTTAAACTGTTATTTAGGGAGTGCTATGTTCTCAGGTCCAGGAACTCCTGAGATTCTTTCCCTCCCCGTAATAGATGGGAGACAGCAGACTTTACTATGTTAAGACACTGTCTGAGCTCCTCCTGTGCACTATTCAGAGAATAAGTGAGTTCAGAAGTTAACAGTAATCCTATATACTTACAAATGGCAGCACTCATTTTATAGGTGCCTGAGTCAGCATTCAGTATTATAGTATGTATTACAGTACTTGGTTTGTAAAGTGCAGGGAAGATATTAAAATTTATATAGCAATAATAATGAGCGGACCTTTTGGAATCTGAATTGGCCAACTTCCCCGAACTTTCCCACCAAATTAGATTTCCATAGAATATATTTTGTGTGAATCTCAACAGGAAAAAGAATAGATTGCTCTCAGTGGAAGAAACAAAATAATATTGTAGGCGTGATATCTTTTAATGGCTAACAAAAGTATAATAAATGATGTTACAAAGCAAGCTTTTGAGATTATTCAGGTCTCTTCATCAGGCATAGTATAACAAAATATTTGAAGAAACCCAAAAATATACACAAGTAAAGCAGAGGAGTAAATGAACATTTAAACAAACACTAAGCATAGAGAATATCGTAAATTAGCTTAGATTAGACTGCTTGTTCTCACCCACAAAGCTCTTCACAGTGCAGCATCACCCCACCCATTCTCTTCGCTCTGGAAGTGACTTTAGTCTCTGCATTAATCCAAACCTCCCACTCCTGGCTCCAAGACTTCTCCACAGCTGCACCAATTCTCTGGAATGCTCTACCCCAAGAAATTAGGTCTATCCACAACTTAAATAGTTTCAGGCGATCCCTAAAAACACATCTTTTTAGGGCAGCCTATCATGATCCCTAGTCTAAGTCACTTAGACATAGCCTATCTGTTCCACCAGTCTCAAATGCATCACATATAATGGTTGGTGGCTGTGACAAAATGGACTCTTTCAATGCATAGCATGGGTTAAGTTCTTAAAATCTAGCCAGACAGTATTTTGTATTTTGTTTACCCATTGTTCCTACATGTCTTGTAGATGTTTGATGATGTTGACGTATGTAATGCAATTATCTCTCCTCTGTAAAGGCCCTGTCACACTTGACGACGCACCAGCGATCCCGACAACGATCCGACCTAATAGGGATCGCTGGAGGGCCGCTACGTGATCGCTGGTGAGATGTCAAACAGATCTCACCAGCGACGCAGCAATGATACACTCTCGGGCGTAGTATTGAGATCGTTGGTCGTTGTCCCTGTCAAACACAGCGATGCACGCTGCACAGCGGGAGCGTAATAACCAAAAAATGGTCCAGAACGTTTGTAATGATCAGCAATCTCACAGCGGGGGCCTGATCGCTGCTACGTGTCACACAAAGCGAGATTGCTGTTGAGGTCGCTGTTGCGTCACAAAACTTGTGACTCAGCAGCGATCTTGCTTAGTGTGACAGGGGCTTAAGGTCAGAGGAACTTAATCCTGTTTGAATGCCATTGTATTACTATGTGGATTGTTGACTCTATGTAAATGAACTCAGCCACCATTGTTTAATATCATGGATTGCATATATCTATTTATATATATATATATATATATATTCTATCATCTATCTTGGCTGATGCAATTTCTCAGAGGTGCGCATGTTAAAAACGGACTACATAACGATGGTCCTTGTGCCGTCTGTTTTTTCTCACACCCATAGACTTGTATTCGTGAGTCTTGACCATTTCACACGGCCATACGCAGCAAGCTGCAATTTACTCCTCAGCCAGATTTCAGCTGAGGAAAAACTTGCAGAAAGCACGAACTCATTGATTAACATTGGTGCGAATGCAAACTAATTTTTTTATCTGATTGTACTCAATGTATTTATACGCAGATATGAGTGATGCCTGACGGTTAGCTTCTTGCCTCGTAAAGAAAACTAACTATCAAGCCTTAGTGTCTGTCTGTAAGAGCATTTTACCCATTCCACTATATGGCTGCTGCATCCGGGTTCTTAAAGGGATGCGTTATACCCCTTTGAACCCTCCCACAGGCAGAGAGCGATATCTGTAGATACTGTTATATGCAATCTGAGGAGAATATCATGTCTATGTGATTGAGCTGGGGGAATTAGGGAATTCTAAGAATATCTGTAAGATACCAGCATTTACAGTGACACACTGTTGTAACATAATAAAAGGGACTTTCTTTTTTCCCCTGAAAACAGTCTTCTCCACTAACTCTTCAAATGAGTAGGACTGAGTTGTGGCACCAGATGCAGCTTATGGACAAAAGTGATTTTGTTTTTGGATTGTAAACTTGTGAGTAGAGATGATCGACCCTTTTAAAGTTTGGGTGGTGCAGCTGAACTTTTTGGTGCACCCTTCATGACCCCAAACTTCCACATAGTCAGCCATAACTAACACTCTTCCAGGGATGGGAGGGTGTCTATTTTTTTTCAAAACAATTTTGGACACACACAACACCCAGAAACTGTGCTTTTAAGTCCTGTGCGAGCCGATCAAATGCTACATGCAGCTCACACTAGGCCAAGCACCAACTGTACCTGACCACAGCGATGCTCACTCCAGTGGTTTGCAAACGTAAAGCACGCAAACTCCGAACAGGTTTGTTCAACACCAGGAAGTTTGGGGATCCGTTCCATACCTTGAAAGGTTCAATCATCTCCACTTGCAAGCAGGGCCCTCACTCCCCTTAGTATGTATTGAATTATATGTTAGGCCTCAGTCAGACGTTTGATATTTGTATACGAGTGATGTGTGGTTTTCACAGACAGCATTTGTTCCTGTGATACTCTATGGGGCCTTTCACATATCCTGTAATTTTTCGCGGAACAAGCAGTCCATGGAATGTTTGACAGGGATTCTACAGGACTATAGGTAAGGCCCTCGTCAAATCACGTTTTTGGATCTGTGTGTATCCGTTTTGAAACGGATAGCCAGGGATCTGTTTTGGCCTCCCATGTATCCCTATGGTCATGGATGAGCACGGATTGGACCTTAATGGCCATCCGTTTGTGTCCCTTTTGTGAGGGTTCCATTTGTGGCCACTTTTTTGTGTGTCCCCAGAATGGGAGACTGCTCTGATTTTGGGCCACCTTCAAAAAAGCAGATGACTCGTCCAGGGCTGGGTACTCAGCTCTCGGGCTCGATCAGGGATGTCACGGGTGGCTTGCCTGAGGCCGTGGCCCTGGTAGTCATTGAATAAAATACAGAAGTAAAGTATATACAGTACAAGTTTTTGATTTCGTGACGCCACCTGCTGAGTCTGGTGATGCTCACCAGCGCCGCCACAGTCCTCCGGTGGTTGATGGAATTGCTGCTTGGATGGATTAGTCCCCGCAGGCGAGACTGAACCACCGGGGTAGTGATGCTGTAAAGGAAACAGTTTATATTTAAAGTATGCAGCAGAGTCGGGACTTCACTTCACCGGGTAACTTTACTGACAACTTCGCCAAAGTCATACAGTTCAGTAGTCCAATAGATGGTATAACAGCACATGTTCTGGATGCTGCAACTGGAATTTCTGGCTGTAGATGGAACCCTCCTTATGTTCCGTTCTTTCTCCTTCTGTCCTTTGCCTCCCAGTGGCGGTGAAGTCTGATTTCCTAAAGACAATCTGACCTCCTGCTGCGTTTCTCTTGTCTCTCCCTCCTTTGCGGTCTCCGGGACAACCTTCTCTTAAGCTTAAGCAGCGTCCTGCTATTCCTGGCTTTTGGCTCCCTTTCTTTTGACTCACTCAGGAGACTGGGGCTGTATCTATAATATCCCCGTTCTTCGGATTCTCTGTGAGCCGTGTAGGAACTCACAGTTACGGGCTTTGGTACCCGTTTTGCTTCTCTGAACTGGCTCGCTTCTAAGCCTCTATTTTCTGGGATCTGTTCTGGGCTCCAAAGCCGAGGAGACCCTCCTTGCTCCAGCTCTTACTCCATCTCTCTTCAACTCCTGACTCCACTCCTGCTCCTCTCTGGTTCTCCCTAGAGGCCACTATATATCCTCCCGGGGTCCCTCCCACCTACTACTCTAGTGTGTGGGTGTTACTCTAGGGTTCCATCTAGTGACCATAGTTCCAATTGCAGTGGGGTGACTACACCGCTTTTCTGGGTGCAGTACCCCTTTTGTGGCACCTATATAGTGGGGCGCCACACAGACACAAATGGACAGAAACAGATCCGTCACGGTCCACCTCAAATAACATGGTGGTCTATGGAGACGCAACCGTTTCTGTCCGTTTTGCAGCACTGAGCATGCTCCGAACCCAGGAATAGCTCCTCTTTTCTCTAGTAAGGGCGCCTAACATAAATTCGTGTAGTTGTAAAATTACACAGCAATAAAAAATACATATAAAATTACATTTAAAATTTTTTTTAAAAACATGGCTTTCATTACAAACTGTTTTGAAATATTTTGTGAGAGATGGAAGGAGCAGGGACCTATCTGTCTCATAAGTAGCCTTCTTAAGTGGTTCTAAATAAAGCAAATAAGCAATTACCATATGCAGTCACTTAGTGAGATCCACACTTCATTACCAGTACTGAGCGAGTTACTGACAATGTTAATGGGCAGAGATCTTACAGTAACACTAACAGCTTCTATTAGGAACTCCGACACTGTGTCATCTGATCACAACAAGGCAAAGAATGAAGAAATGGTCAGGATTAGGTTTCCTTAGCAAACTGCAGGATGGTGTTCTGCCTCTTCCTGTTTTGTAGGAACTGATTCTTTCTTTCCAGGATGTTAGACTATGGTTAAACATAAAGTAGGTCACTATGGGGTGATCTTTTGTTTTTGCTTTATCCACCGATAATAGAAATCCTATGAAGCATCTGAATAAAGACTTCAATACAGGAACATTATTAAGTTAGACCTATGAGTATCAAATGCTGTTGAGTGCAGGATATAATAATAGAAATATTCATTGGTCTTTAGTTGAATCAATGGCACAAACAAATAGTGTGCCATTTTTCTAATAATTCCATTATAAAGAATAATACAGACAGTGTATTACAGAGAACAATGCCTTCTGCCCTAATGCCTTCCTTGTCATGAGCATAGGCCGCTTTCTCTCAGTGAATACATATACTCCTCCATGGGTGGTAGTGTTAAGCTATGTTCACACAGGTCGCTTTTGCAGCGTTTTTTTCTGCAGCAAAACAAGAACTCTTAGTAGTAAATAAGCTGCGTTTTGGTGACTTTTTTATTCATTTTTTTCTGGTATTTTTGCTGCGCGTTGGTTCATTTTTTTGCAGCATTTTCGTTTTCTGTGCTTGTTGATTAAGTTTAGCGTCAACAAAAAAAATCATGTTGCAAGTTCCTGTTGAACTGCCCCTATATTTTTCTGTGTCCTTTTTATGATTTTGTACACCATTATGTTGGAGAAGCATGGAGAAATCTGAATAGATATTAGGCGGCCGTCACACGCTTCAATCTTGTGAGCGATATTGTTAGCGATCACGTGCACGCGCGATCACTAACAATATCGCTCACATCGTTGGTGAGCTGTCACACAGGCAGACTCAGCAGCGATGTGGAGCAGCGAGATCGCTGGTAACCATGGTACACATCGGGTTACTAGGCGCCGCGCGGCGCTTAGTAACCCGACGTTTACCATAGATACCATCTCCCAGCATAGGCTCTGCCGCTGGGAGATCGTTCATCGTGGTGTCACACACCACGATGATGCAGATTGATCAAGCGATTATCAACGCACAAACGATATCGCTTAAGCGATCAAAAAGCAGATAGCTTAAGCGATATCGTTCAAGAAATTGATGCGTGTGACGGCCGCCATAGATAGATAGATAGATAGATAGATGTCAACACTGATGTAACTAGAGTGTGATGGGCCCCAGTGCAAAATTTAGTACATAGTGCAGCCTCATATAGTGCATCCTCCTCTCTTCATATAGTGCAGCCTCATATAGTGCAGCTTCCTCTCTCCATATAGTTCAGCCTCATATAGTGCAGCTTCCTCTCGCCATATAGTTCAGCCTCATATAGTGCAGCTTCCTCTCTCCATATAGTGCAGCCTCCTCTCTCCATATAGTGCAGCCTCATATAATGCAGCCTCCTCTCTCCATATAGTTTAGCCTCAAATAGTGCAGCCTCCTCTCTCCATATAGTGCAGCCTCAAATAGTGCAGCCTCCTCTCTTCATATAGCGCAGCCTTATATTGTGCAGCCTCCTCTCTCCATATAGTGCAGCCTCATATAGTGCAGCCTCCTTTTATATAGTGCAGCCTCCTCTTACCATATAGTGCAGCCTCATACACTGTTTGCAGAATTATTAGGCAAATGAGTACTTTGATCACATAATACTTTTTATACATGTTGTCCTACTCCAAGCTGTATAGGCTTGTGAGCCAACTACCAATTAAGTAAATCAGGTGATATGCATCTCTGTAATGAGGAGGGGTGTGGTGTAATGACATCAACACCCTATATAAGGTGTGCTTAATTATTAGGCAAATGCCTTTCCTTAGGCAAAATGGGTCAGAACAGAGATTTGACGGGCTCTGAAAAGTCCAAAATTGTTAAATGTCTTGCAGATGCAGCAGTCTTGAAATTGCCAAACTTTTGAAGCGTGATCACCGAACAATCAAGCGTTTCATGGCAAATAGCCAACAGGGTCGCAAGAAGCGTGTTGGGAAAAAAAGGCGCAAAATAACTGCTCATCAATTGAGGAAAATCAAGGGTGAAGCTGCCAAGATGCCATTTGCCACCAATTTTGCCATATTTCAGGTTCTGCAACGTTATTGGAGTATCAAAAAGCACAAGGTGTGCTATACTCAGGGACATGGCCAAGGTAAGGAAGGCTGAAAAACGACCACCTTTGAACAAGAAACATAAGATAAAACGTCAAGACTGGGCCAAGAAATATCTTAAGACTGATTATTCAAACGTTTTATGGACTGATGAAATGAGAGTGATGCTTGATGGGCCAGATGGATGGGCCACAGGCTGGATCAGTAAAGGGCGGAGAGCTCCACTCTGACTCAGACACCAGCAAGGTGGAGGTGGGGTACTGGTATGGGGTGGTATCATCAAAGATGAACTTGTGGGACATTTTCAGTTTGAGGATGGAATGAAGCTCAACTCCTGGACCTACTGCCAGTTTCTGGACGACAACTTCTTCAAGCAGTGGTATAGGAAGAAGTCGGTATCGTTCAAGAAAAACATGATTTTCATGCAGGACAATGTTCCATCACATGCATCCAACTACTCCACAGTGTGGCTGGCCAGTAAAGGTCTAAAAGAAGAAAAATAATGACATGGCCCCCTTGTTCACCTGATCTGAATCCCATATAAAACCTGTGCTTCCTCCTAAAATGTGAGATCTACAGGGAGGGAAAACAGTACACCTCTGGGAACAGTGTCTGGGAGGCTGTGGTGGCTGCTGCACGCAATGTTGATCATAAACAGATCAAGCAACTGACAGAATCTATGGATGGAAGGCTGCTGAGTGTCATCATAAAGAAAGGTGGCTATATTGGTTACTAATTTTTTTGTGTTTTGTTTTTGCATGTCAGAAATGTTTTTTTCTAATTTTTGTGCAGTTATATTGGTTTACCTGGTGAAAATAAACAAGTGAGATAGGAATACCGTATATTTGGTTTTTATTAAGTTGCCTAATAATTCTGCACAGTAATAGTTACCTGCACAAACAGATATCCTCCTAAGATAGCCAAATCTAAAAAAAAACACTCTAACTTCCAAAAATATTAAGCTTTGATATTTATGAGTCTTTTGGTTTGATTGAGCACATAGTTGTTGATCAATAATAAAAATAATCCTCTAAAATACAACTTACCTAATAATTCTGCACACAGTGTATAGTGCAGCCTTATATAGTGCAGCCTCCTCTCACCATATAGTGCAGCCTCATATAGTGCAGCCTCCTTTCTCTATATAGTGCAGTCTCATAGTGCAGCTTCCTCTTACCATATAGTGCAGCCTCATATAGTCAGCCTCCTCTCTCCATACAGTGCAGCCTCATATAGTGCAGCCTCCTCTCTCTTATATAGTGCAGCCTCATATAGTGCAGCCTCCTCTTACCATATAGTGCAGCCTCCTCTATTTAGTGCAGCCTCATAGTGCAGCGTCATATAGTGCAGCCTCCTCTCTCCATATAGTGCAGCCTCATATAGTGCAGCCTCACCTATCCATACCTCCTACCTACATATTTTAATATTGCACTCTTTAGTGTCTTTCATGTGGCACCAAAGGGTGTTTAGCCTTGTATTTAGTCAAAAAATAAATAATTATTTAAGAAAAATGATATGGGGCCCCCCTTATTTTTGATTCCACAGCTGGCAGCTTTACCTTCTCTGGGAATAAAAAAAAGAAGTCAACCCACACAGTTTTTTTTTAAATGATTTATTTATAAATATATATTTTTTTAAACGTGAGGTTCCCCCCAAATTGGATCACCAGCCAAGGTGAAGCTGACAGCTGGGGTCTGAGATTCTCAGGGCGAGAAGGGCCATAGTTAATGGGCTCTCCACAACCTAAAAATAGCAGGTCGCAACCTCCGTAGAACTGGTGCCTATATTAGATGCACAAATGCTAGAGCTTCACCTTGGTATTTCCACTTGCCCTGGCGCATTGGTAAGTGTGGTAATTGTATTTGGGGTTGATGCCAGCTGATATTGCACAGAGGTTAGTTATGTTGAGGTGTCTGTCAGATAACTGACATTACAAACCCAATCAGTAATTTCAAAAATAAGACAGCAAAAAATATTTTATTTGAAAAAAAAAACTCCCCAACACATTACCTCTTACACCAATTTATTGAAAAAAAAACATTTAAAAAACAAAAAAAATTACAGAAAAAAAATCTGCAGTAGTCCAGTTATTCCGTCATAGTCCAACAAATCTGACTTAGTCCAAAAAATTAACCTGCAAAACATCAAATAGAGAATTAGTGAACAAATAAACTCAAGACACATCCTAATTAACCATTTTATTCTCCATGGAAGTCCGAGGAAGGTCCGACACACTCCAATGGCGGTGCCTCGAAGTCTCACTCTCCCGGGTATGGGACGCATGTTCAGAGAATGCATCCCCCCTCCCCCATGTGCTGCAAGAGCAGCTACTGCCCGACTCTTGGCAGTGTGAGGAGCTGTGACATAGGTTACCGCAGTCACACAGGGTCACAGGGTGGGTATCCTGTGAGAGTGAACTGCAGTAACTTCCCTGATGTCACCTTACATCACACTTGCTGTCTTTCAATACCTACGTTATCGTGCGAGAGACAACAATAATGATATAAGGTGACGTTGGTGCAGTTACTGCACTTCACACTCACGGGATATCCACTCTGTAACTCCACAAGTGTGAACTGCGGTAACCTTTATGACATCATCGCTCTTCACACTTCTGGGAGTAGAGCAGTGGCTGTTCTCCCAGTGTATGGGGATGGTTTGTCTGAAGGGCACTCCATACGCTGGAAGATTGAGACTTTGAAAGCCCCCAATGGTACTGCATCAGATGCCTTGGATTTTGATTGCGAACAAATTGGTGAAGGAGGGCGTCTGTTGTAATTATTACATACTATTTTTTCTTTAATGTCCTGCAGCTTCACTTTTCTGAATATGGCAAATTTGGTGAATTATGGAGAAATCCCTGGACTACTGCAGGAATTTTTGTTTGCTTTTTTTTGTATTGTTAATTTTTGTTTTGGGAGAGGGGGTACATTTCCTTGGGATTTTTTAAAAAAAATGGTGAAAGAGAGAATGTGTTTGGGAGGTTTTTTCAGATATTTTTTGGTGTCCTTACTTTTCTGATTGCTGACTGAGTTAGTAATTGTGGGTATCTGATAGACGTCTTGACATTACTAGCCCATGGGCTTAATGCCAGATGACATTACACAGCTTTCACTACCCCATTTGCCAATGCAACAGGGTATCAGGAATAGCCAGGGTAAAGGGGTAGGATTGATGCAGCTATTGGAAACACCACTTCTAGGGTGACTGCGAGTAGCTATTTTTAGACTGGGGAGGGACCATTAACCATGGCCTTTCTTACCCTGAAAATACTAGATCCCAGCTGTCAGTTTTACCTTGGCTGGTGATCCAATGTGAGGGAGACCCCACTTTTTTTTAAATGATTTATTTATAAATAAACAATTAAAAAACAGCATGGGGTTATCTCAGTTTTGGATTACCATCCAAGGTAAAGCTACCGGCTGCGGAATGTAGGCTGCAGCTATCTGGTTTATCCTAGTTGGCTATCAAAAATATATGCCTCTATATTTATCTATCCTATTTATCCATTAATCTTTCTGCCTGTCTGCTTATCTATCTGTCTATCTAACTTTCATAACTAATAAAATGTAAGATCACATCCTTCTGTTCAGGGCCGGCTCCAGGTTTCTGTGGGCCCCGGGCGAAAAGGTCTCAGTGGGCCCCCTTTAAGTACATATCGCGGACTAATATATGTATATATATATATTGCCGCACACTTACCGCAAGCCCCATAGACAATGCATGGGGCTTGCCGCAAACGTGCAGCAAGTGCAGCCGCTAGACGGAAAATGCGGCAGATGCAGGTTTTTTTTTACCGCAACTGCCACATTTTAAAAAAAACTCCTATGTGAAGGCAGCCTTACAGGAACAGTGACTGCCGAATCCAGTAAGAGCTGCTCCTGACAGTGAGTATATTACACGTTGTTAGGGCTAAAATGCGATTGCGTTCCCTTGCGCCTTTTAAAAATACCCTTCAAATGCAAAATGTTGCATTTTTGTGCGTCTGAGGATGCTTGGTATATACACAAGCATCCTGAAGCACACAAATAATGCAAGCAGCTCAATGGAGCCGCACTGCCATATGGTGGCACCGCAGCCAAGCGGAGTGTCTGGCCGTCCAGATCTCTCTTCTCCTCACCTTTCTTCTCGCTGCTCCGGTCTCCTCCGGTCGCTCTGCACATATCAGCACAGTGATGACATCGTGCCCCTCCATGCTGAGCTGCAGAATGCAGACAGCGGCAGAAGAGACTATGGAGAAGAATGCTGCTGGCAAAGGCGGCTGAGAATATAGGAGCGGAATCCGCTGGGGGCTACCACTGGTACACATACTTCGTACACACGCGGCTCTGCTCCGTACACTTCGTACACACACGGCTCTGCTCCGTACACCTCATACACACGCGGCTCTGCTCCGTACACCTCGTACGCACGCGGCTCTGCTCCGTACACCTCGTACACACACGGCTCTGCTCCGTACACCTCGTACACACATGGCTCTGCTCCGTACACCTCGTACACACATGGCTCTGCTCCGTACACCTCGTACACACAGGGCTCTGCTCCGTACACCTCGTACACACAGGGCTCTGCTCCGTACACCTCGTACGCACTCGGCTCTGCTCCGTACACCTCGTACGCACGCGGCTCTGCTCCGTACACCTCGTACGCACGCGGCTCTGCTCCGTACACCTCGTACGCACGCGGCTCTGCTCCGTACACCTCGTACACACTCGGCTCTGCTCCGTACACCTCGTAAACACTCGGCTCTGCTCCGTACACCTCGTACACACACGGCTCTGCTCCGTACACCTCGTACACACACGGGTCTGCTCCGTACACCTCGTACACACACGGCTCTGCTCCGTACACCTCGTACACACACGGCTCTGCTCCGTACACCTCGTACACACAAGGCTCTGCTCCGTACACCTCGTACACACAGGGCTCTGCTCCGTACACCTCGTACACACACGGCTCTGCTCCGTACACCTCGTACACACAAGGCTCTGCTCCGTACACCTCGTACACACAGGGCTCTGCTCCGTACACCTCGTACACACAGGGCTCTGCTCCGTACACCTCGTACACACACGGCTCTGCTCCGTACACCTCGTACACACACGGCTCTGCTCCGTACACCTCGTACACACTCGGCTCTGCTCCGTACACCTAGTACACACTCGCCTCTGCTACATTCACACTGTAAATCCCTCCTGACCCCACACATAACCTTCACCTAATTGCCATACACCTAGTACACACTCACCTCTGCTACATTCACACTGTAAATGCCTCCTGACCACACACAAACTTCACCTTATTTGAGCATCATTCATGCTGGCCAGCAGAGTCCTGGATACACTGAGGAGCTGATCATGAGACCCCTGACTCCTCCCCTCCATGTGACATCATCGCAGGTCCTGTAAGCACAGAGTGTGTGCAGCTCTGTCGGCTCCCGTGGAGGGGGGAGGAGGGAGACCTCCGGTGCTGCAGCCTGCAGGAGCCTGAAAATGACCCCCCAGCTGCCCCCTGGATATGGCTCTGGCTGTGGGGGCAGTGTGCTCAGGGGCCCCTGAGGCTAGGGTCACACTTGCATTGTGACCCTAGCCTTATGCAAGTATTGTATGTTGCAACGCTGCTATGCGCTGGAGGCAGCCCATAGAAACCCGACGTTTACCATGACAACCACTCGTTGTCAATGTAAACTGCGGGTTTCTATGGGCTCAGTTGCTGGCAGCGCATAGCGTTAAACGCTCTGCGCTGCAGCAGACAATACTTGCGTCAGGCTAGGGTCACAACACAAGTGTGACCCTAGCCCTCAGGGGCCCGGTGGGCCCCCTCCAAGCCGTCGGGCCCCGGCACTTGCCCGGTACGCCGGGTGCTGACGCCGGCCCTGCTTCTGTTACTGGGGTTTCTGCCCTGAATGAGCACTAAAACCTAATGTCTGTGTTTTTGCTGCATTTTTTGCTGTTTTTTTTTTTGCTGTGTTTTTGCACTTTCTGATTGCTTTGTGCGGGTGAAAAAAATGCTGAAAGAATTGAAATGCTATTTCTTTCAGAAACGCAGAAATAATCAAGCAGGTTTCCATTTCAGGCAGGTAAAAAAATGTTTCTGTGTGTGTGCATGAAATTTCAGGAATATCATAGGTTTTACTGTAAAACACTGCTTTTTATTATAATGAATTTGTATAAAAACAAGGAAAAAACATGCAAAAAAATGCAGCAAAAACACCCTGTGTGAACATATCCTATATACTGACAAGTAACATTATTAAGATGTCAAAAGTCTGTGGGTGAGCAGACAATGATCATGAATCCTCTACTATCCCGATAGAGGTAAACTTAAAAATGGCCACTTTTTGCTCTTGGTACATTTCAGATACTCCTCTTTGTAATACACTTTTTTAAATCATCCATATTGCTCCAGTGATATGGGCATTTTGGTTTAGTGGTAATTTTTAAGGTCTCTGCATTGAGTAGAGTCTCACAAATTCTGTGGAGTCTTTAGTTAGCTCTGCATTATGATCCTATGATCAATGCCCCCTTGTAAAGACCATAACATTTGCAATATAAAAACAAGCGCATATATCTGGAATGACAGATCCTAATAGCAGATTAAATAAAAAGTTATATTCAAGCAATTAGCAGGAGTAAAATAAGAGCAAAAACTAGCGCCCTTTGACCAGGTGACCGGTGTACATTAACATAAAATGAGGGGTTTGTTCTTATTATATCTAACTTCAAAAGAAAATATATATTTGTTACCGCTTTTGTAAGAGATGAACTTCCCTTTTAAAGACACCAATATTGTTGTTATGATGTATAATATGATGTGCTGGTAATGTGTATTATATCATACCACACTGGGATGGACTTGAGCACAGGGACATCAAATAGGAACCGGGCGTATTACAGTGACAGACCTAAGGTCTGAATAGTTTGTAGAGCTGCATGACATGGGTGTCCCTAGAGTGAGAGGAGACTGGAACAAGAGATAGCATGAGTACAGAGAAGATTAACCAAACGGAGTCGAGCCAGTACACTGACCATAGGTGAGACAGATTCTCCAGTAAGATGCTCGGCAGCAGAGGCCCTAAGCCATTTGCGACTGTTAAAGGTAACGGGACAAGATGGACTGCTATGTGAGATGAAGTGAGTACTCTGAGCATAGGTCCCCCTAAGCATCTTAGAGCTTGAAACTAAAATCTGGCTACATTGGCAATACCTCTCCTCTTTAAGGAAAACAAATTGTGGAACACTGGAGGTAAAGAATGACTTTCACTGACTATACTGTGATGTTGAGCTGGGTGGTGGCGAAAGAAGCAGGACAAGAATCAGTGAAGTGAAAGGAATAGAGACTGATGATGGAGATACCTGGTGCAAATGAAATGTTTCAGAACATACAGTCATGGCTGAAATTGTTGGCATACATGAGGACCGCCCCAGGAAAGGAAGACCAAGAGTCACCTCTGCTGCAGAGGATAAGTTCATCCGAGTCACCAGCCTCAGAAATCGCAGGTTAGCAGCAGCTCAGATTAGAAACCAGGTCAATGCCTCACAGAGTTCTAGCAGCAGACACATCTGTACAACAACTGTTAAGAGGAGACTTTGTGCAGCAGGCCTTCATGGTAAAATAGCTGCTAAGAAACCACTGCTAAGGACAGGCAACAAGCAGAAGAGACTTGTTTGGGCTAAAAAACACAAGGAATGGACATTAGACCAGTGGAAATCTGTGCTTTGGTCTGATGAGTCCAAATTTGATATCTTTGGTTCCAACCACCGTGTCTTTGTGCGACGCAGAGAAGGTGAACGGATGGACTCTACATGCCTGGTTCCCACCGTGAAGCATGGAGGAGGAAGTGTGATGGTGTGAGGGTGCTTTGCTGGTGATACTGTTGGGCATTTATTCAAGATTGAAGGCATACTGAACCAGCATGTCTATCACAGCATCTTGTAGCGGCATGCTATTCCATCCGGTTGGCATTTAGTTGGACCATCATTTATTTTTCAGCAGGGCAATGACCCCAAACACACCTCCAGGCTATGTAAGGGCTATTTGACCAAGAAGGAGAGTGATGGGGTGTTACGCCAGATGACCTCGCCTCCATAGTCACCAGACCTGAACCCAATCGAGATGGTTTGGGGTGAGCTGGACCGCAGAGTGAAGGCAAAAGGGCGCACAAGTGCTAAGCATCTCTGGGAACTCCTTCTAGACTGTTGGAAGACCATTTCCGGTGACTACCTCTTGAAGCTCATCAAGAGAATGCCAAGAGTGTGCAAAGCAGTAATCACAGCAAAAGGTGGCTACTTTGAAGAACCTAGAATATAAGACATATTTTCAGTTGTTTCACACTTTTTTGTTAAGTATATAATTCCACATGTGTTAACTCATAGTTTTGATGCCTTCAGTGTGAATCTACAATATTCATAGTCATGAAAATAAAGAAAACTCTTTGAATGAGAAGGTGTGTCCAAACTTTTGGTCTGTGCTGTACATAGGTACAAAAACAAAAAGAGAAGTCAGGTCACTAGCAGTGGATCAAGTCCAAAGGCAGTAAATCATACACAGCCAAAAGCAAATGTACAATAGATCCAGAGCAGAGCTGCAAGCTAGTTTAAATAGGCTCTTGATTAAGTGAGCTGAATTCAGGTGATTGAGGCACAGAGCCAGCCCAGCCTGACTGTCTCCACAAATCTAGAACAACACAGGCAATGTGGAGATTGACTGCTGCAGATTTTCCCACAGGAAAATCTGCAGCATATACGTAGGATAAAAATCTGCAGCATGGGCACATTTGAAAAAGCCCATACACTTTGCTTGGAGTTTGCTGTGTTGCAGATTTAGCACAAATCTGCAGCAAACTTGCAGAGTAACCTACAGCAAATATGCTGCAAATACACAGTTTGAACACATAGTCTAACAGGTGTGGGCAATATGAAAATCACACCTGAAAGCAAATAAAAAGGGGAGAATAGAACTCAGTTTTTGCATTGTATGTCTGTGAATGCCACACAAAGCATAAAAGAAAGAATGAGGAGAAGAGAACTGTCTGTCTGAGGACTTGAGAACAAAATATGTTAAAAAACATCAACACTCTCATTATGGTTACAAGTCCATCTCCAGAGATTTTGATGCTCCTTTGTCTACGTTGCACAACACAATTAAGACGTTTACAATCCATAGCACTTTATCTAATCTCCCTGGACATGGATGGCAGAGAAAAATTGCTGAAAGGTTGCAACCCATGATAGTCTAGTTGGTTGATAAGCAGCCTCATTCTAGTTCCATAGTAATTCAAGCTGTCCTACAGGTACCAGTGTCAGGGCGAACTATCCATCAATATGTGAATGAAATGAAATGCTAGGGCGCGAGACCCAGGAGGACCCAACTGTTGACACAGACACATAAAAAAAGCTAGACTACAGTTTGCCAACATGGACATGAGTAAGCCAAAATCCTTCTGGGATGACGTCTTGTAGACTGATGAGACCTACATTGAATTTTTTGGTAAAGCACATCATTCTACTGTTTACCAAAAATGGAATGATGCCTGCAAAGTAAAGAACACAGTAGCTACAATCAAATATGGTGGAGCTTTAAAGATGTTTTGGGGTTGTTTTTCTGTCTCTGGCACTGGGTGCCATGACTGTGTGCAAGGCAAGAAGGAAATCTGAAGAGAGATCTTAAAATAGCTGTTGGGAGAAGGCACCCTTCAAATATGAGACCTAGAGCACTTTGCAAAAGAGAAGTGGTCTAAAATTCCAGTTGAGAAGAGTAAGAAGCTTGTTATAGGAAGCAAATGATTGCTGTTTTTTTGAGGGTGTCAACAATTTTGTCCGACTCATTTTTGGAGTTTTGTGTGAAATTATGTCCAATTTGCCTTTTTCTTCTAATTTTTTGTGTTGTTCCAATACACACAAAGGAAATAAACAAGTATACACATAAACACAATAAAAAAATTAACGTGTTTACACAGACCCACAATGCAAAGGTTGAGTCAACTTCTCCCCTCTTGATCAGGTTGTGATTCTCATATTGCCCACTCCTGTTACATGACAGAGGTGGGCTTGAACCACCATTAGATGGTTGAAACAAAGTTTTTTTACTTACAATTTTGGAAAAGTGCCAACAATTTGTCCGGACCATTTTTGGGGTTTTGTGTGAAATTATGTCCAATTTGTCTTTTCTTCGCGTTTTTTTTTTGTTGTTGTTCTAATACACACAAAGGAAATAAACATGTGTATGACAAAACATGCAAAACTGCAATAATCTTCTTGTAGCAATACTTCATTTTCTGGAACAATTTCAATGTTGCCTACATTTTTGGCCAAGACTATATGTGCCATGTGCTCACTATCTAATGTACATAGTTATCAAGTTACTGTTGATTAAAACTATGTTTTTAAAGAACTTGTGGTCTACCTCAATCTACAGAATCTGTTCCTAGGCAGCCAAAATCATAGGCATCATTTGGCCTGCAGGAACGTACCGCCACCACATCACAAGTCCACACACCCAGCCAGTACCCCATCTTTTATGTAGTGTGCTGGGGCACAAGAAATTGAGACCACGACTGATGACTCATGAATCCTCACAGCATGCACCTTGCTGTGCGTGCTGTTAGTATTTGCTGGTGCCAGAAGCAGGCAGTGCGTGACCACAAGTATACAATTTGCATGCAGGCAGTCACATCCTGAGTAGACATGTACAGCCTTACTCAATACAAATAAATTGAGCTAGGCTAGACATGTCTAGTCAGAATGTGATCGTAAGTATGCATATCACATACTTGCTGTCACATAACCTCCTGCCTATAGTGCAAGTACCAGAGAATCCTGATCTGCGCACTGTGAGGATTCTCAAGTCTTTAGTCACATAAAGTCAATGCAGACTTGAAGCCCAACCTTAACAACCCCTTTAAGAAGGCTGTATATACATTTAAGATAGCTGTTGGCTGACTGCTCATTTGCCTGATATCTATCTCTGCCAATTCCCCAATATATATGAATGTTTGTCTCTGAGAATACCCCTCTGGTGTTGATATCGTTTCCCAGATAACAAAAGAATTAGACAATTTCTATTGCCTTTGCATTATCTATTATGGTACCTTTACACGCCGCCACCGAAAGGTAGAAACCGGCAGGTATCGGGCACAATTGTACCTTTTACCTTCAAAACACCGCGAAGTGGCGGCGTGTAATTCAGGTTGTTCCTTCCTGTCTCTTTGGATACCTGTGTTTCAGCCGTACTCAAAAACAAGCAGGCATAATCCCTATGGTGGCGGCGTGTAATCCGGGCACAGGCAAGGTTTTTGCGTGGCCTAGGGAAAACCCAGGGGCGTTCCACAGCGTCATGTATACCACGCCCCATCAGCTATCATTGGTGGAGACTACTGTGTACCCATTGGCTGTCCCTGCACAGGGCGGCATATTTAACGAGCTGACCAGTCACAATACACATTTGCTATAGCGTCATGTATTAGCCAGCCTTCCTGCGCTGGCTTGCCAATCATGATGTTATTGCATTGTCCAATCACCGTACGAGCATCGCGTAATACACTACTCTGTCACGCCTATTTAGTTACGACGAACAATATATATGCCCATATTCCCTTGTGGTGGCGGCGTGTAAATCAGGGAAGGTGCTCCACAGAAGGTAACCCGCGGCATCCGTCAGCACTTCCGGGGATCGAAAATACCTTCTGTGGAGCACCTTGTGGTGGCGTGTATATGCGGCATCAGGTACCGTTAGGAACCGTTGAAAACGCACGCGTGCTTGTGCGGTGCCTACCTGTTGCTACCCTCCGTGGTGGCGTGTAAAGGTACCATCATGGAGACAACAGATATTTGGCTAGTCCAGCTGAAATCGTCAATGTCAGACAACTTGAAAAAGATCAACTTTAAAAAGTTATGAAAGGTTTTCTCCTAATTAAAGGGATCCTGTCACCCCCAAAACACCTCCTAAGCTATTAAAAGCTGTCCCTAGAGCATATTAACACTTACCCTACACTCCTTTTAGCTCCTAAATGCATATAGTCAAACTGAATCTAAACGTTATAAAAGTACCTCATTACTGTTGATAATGAGTGACTATGGTATTCATAGTCACTCAGCCAGGCTGCCCCTCTTCATCATATCACGCGTGATCTTCATCATAGATTCAAATGCGCGCCTCCCTGCACGCCTCCCCACTCTCCCATTCCACTCTCCCATTCCGTCCACACGTCACCCGGCGGCGGAAATGACGCGAATCGCGTCATACAGCCCCCACACTGAAGCCTGCACGGAATGGGAGAGTGGGGAGGCGCGCAGGGAGGCGCGCATTTGAATCTATGATGAAGATTACACCTATTCAGGCGTGATATGATGAAGAGGGGCAGCCTGGCTGAGTGACTATGAATACCATAGTCACTCATTATCAACAGTAATGAGGTACTTTTATAACGTTTAGATTCAGTTTGACTATATGCATTTAGGAGCTAAAAGGAGTGTAGGGTAAGTGTTAATATACTCTAGGGACAGCTTTTAATAGCTTAGGAGGTGTTTTGGGGGTGACAGGATCCCTTTAAAGCTGGCAATATCAAAAGTGTATTTGTACCAATCTGGCTCGATGGAATATCCTACAATCCAAAGGAGTTTCTTGTGGTCCCTTAAGGCCCTGTCACACACAACGACCGCTCCAGCGATCCCGACATCGATAACGACCTGCTGGGATCGCTGGAGCGTCGTTACCTGGTCGCTGGGGAGCTGTCAAACAGGCAGATCTCCCCAGCGATCAGGGGCATGGGAGCCACCTTCCACATCGCTGAAGGCGATGTTACCAGCGTCCTCCCTGCTTAGCGCTGCCTGTAAGCAGGGAGGACGCTGGTAACTATGATAAACACCGGGTATCTAGGCAGCGCACGCTGCCTAAATACCCAGTGTTTATCATAGTTACCAGCGTTCTCCCTGCTTACAGGCAGCGCTAAGCAGGGAGGACGCTGGTAACCATGGTAAACACTGGGTATCCAGGCAGCGCGCGCTGCCTAGATACCCAGTGTTTACCATGGTTACCAGTCAGTGAGGTCACTGATCGCAGGTTTCTCGCTGTCACATGCAGCGATGCGTGCTGACAAGAGGGAAACCAATGATCAAAAAATGACCCAGAGCACTTTGCAACGATCAGTGACCTCACAGCAGGGACCTGATCGCTGCTATGTGTCACACAGAACGACATCGCTGGGGAGATCGTTGTAACGTCACAGTTACTACGATCTCTCCAACGATATCGTTATGTGTGACTGGGCCTTTAGTCCTATAAGTGTACCTAGTAATTTGCATGTTGTAAAACACTAAAATAATTATTGTATGGTTAAAGGGATTACCTGGGACTTTATTTTTTATTTTTACCTATGGGGCTAAGAATTTACAGGCAGTTAGTTGCTAACTACCTGCCTGTTCTGCCCTACACTGATCTCTGCCAGTTTAGAGCAGTGACGGACTACTCCTGCTGGTGATTCTGCCCCTTTATTTGACTGCATGTCACAAAGCAGCTCTGTTTCTTCCGCTCTGCTCTATCCATGGGGCGTTACTCCTGATATCATGCTGATTGACAGATGTCTTCCCACAGTTAGGCAGCAGGGAGCCGGCTGTCAATTAGCATGACATTTGCAGTGATGTCCCACCGAAAGAGCAGTACAGAAGAGAAGCTGCTATGGAGGTTGTAAGAGGGGTCAAGGGTGCTGCCACTCAAGCAGGGGCATACACTGTTTCTTTGTCCATGCTTAGGCTACTTTCACATTACGATTTTTCTAAATCCGATGCTGTCCGATGAAAATCGGACAGCATCGGATCCAAACTGATCTCTGCAATCGGATGCCAAATAGGCATCCGAATCCTACTTTTTGCAGGATCAGTTTGGGCTGTCACGTAGCTCCCCCTCCTCTCTCCCTCCTGTCATCTTGCTGTCTCCCTGCTGTCCCCCTGTTTTGCCCTAGTGTCCCCCTACTCTCTCCCTACTGTCCCCTCTCATGTCCCCTTTCATATCCCCTCTCATGTCCCTCATGTCCCCTTTCATATCCCCTCTCATGTCCCCTCTTGTCCCCTTTCATATCCCCTCTCATGTCCTCTCCTGTCCCCTCATGTCCCCCCTCATGTCACCTCAACATAACAAATCTTTATTCTCACCTTCCAGCGCTCCCTCGGCGTCTCCATCAGCCTCCGATCGGGTGTGCAGGACCTGTGATGACGTCAGAAGCGTCAGCGGTTACCGATCAGCTGATCGGGTTCTGACGTCATCACAGGTCCTGTTACCGAGCGGCTGCAGCTGGAGACGCCGAGGGAGCGCTGGAAGGTGAGAATAAAGATTTTTTTATTTTAAACACTTGATTTAACTTATATTTAACTTCTGCAATGTATGTATATACATTGCAGAAGTTAAATTAGGCGGCACACAATAGGTTTAGTGTATTGAGCATGTACTGAGCATGCTCAGTACACTAAAATCGGGTCCGAGGGAACATCAGATGTTTCCTCGGACCCAGCTCCATAGGGCCCCATGGTAAAGGGATCGGGTCGGATCGGATGTGCACTAAATGCCATCCGATTTGGTCCGATCCTATTTTGTCCGATGTTTTTTTCGGTGCAAAAATCGGCGCAGGCTCCGATTTTTGCACCGATAAAAACATCGTACAGAATCGGATTTAGAAAAATCGTAGTGTGAAACCAGCCTTAAATGTGTGTTTAATTATGTAGAAAACTGTTTATGCAGCTGTTCCTCACTCCTGCAGGTAAGGTGAGGGTTAAACTTGTTATTAAGCAAAATGAAAGTGTTTGTAGCCTGTAGGTGTGTGGTGTGAGGAATAAAAGAGTCTGCATGGTAGATGAAAGGTCAGAAGGTGTGAGCAGAGCAGTGTGTGTGAAGAGCTGTGTCTCACACAGAGAGGCCCAAAGGAGTGAATTAGGCCAGATCCTCTGGATCACCCCAGGACTGTGAGTACAGGAGTAGGACCTCAGTCCAGGATCCATGTGAGTGGGACTTCCCCTGGCTTTGGTACTCAACCCCTGTCTTGTGTGGGTTATCCCGGGCAGCAACTGTTCCCTGTGATATCTGTGCAGTGGACTCCTACATAGACTTGGCCGAACAAGTCATCAGCGTGCCTGCATCGAAGGAACCTTTGTTTACTGGTAGCCCTAATTTGTCCCCTGGACGGTTCCCTGTGAGTGGGATAGAGCAGATGCTGTGGAGAGACTTTATGAATTTGAGGTAAACCACAATGGTGTGGGAAGGACAGCACAAGAGTGTTGAGGTTCCGGAACAGCGGGAGCAGTCTGCACTAAATTCTATTGAAATAATTTCCCCAACGTATGTAACGTTCAAGATTTGTGCCAGTGATGTCTCTGTTCAGTGCACGTCACGTGATATTGCAAGTAAAAGACTATTTATAAAAGAAATGGGCTCTTTGTCTGCTTTGACCCTCGCCGAGGGTGAAAACGAACTGAACTGTTGCGCTGGGGTGCCGGCCAGGGTGCACTCAGCTAAACCAGGGCTACCAAGACATAGCCTCGCCTGCCACGACTGCGGAGGCCTTCACGCGATGCCCCGGCTCTCCCACAGAGGTGGTCACTGGAAACTGCTGAATGGGCGGCATGAGCTGTCTGTGACTGCTCAAACCTGCAATGATTGACGACAGGCAGAACAATCATGTAGGTAGCAACTACCTGCTAGTAATTTCTTATCCCCATGGGGTAAAATAAGCAAAGTCCAGGGTAACCCCTTTAAGATTTCATTTCAAATTCTGAATGGGTTAAATGATATCTAAATTTGCTGCTCTAATAATGCAAACAACAGGATGAGGTAATATAAAGTGCCAAAAACAAGATGGAGAAGGAATGAAAGCAGAGCAGGATGTGAGAACACTTCACATAGTTCTTCCCAGGGGAATCCATATCCTGCCCTCTATGGTTTTGTGTTTTGCTGTTTGGTAAGGAGGCAAAGGATGACGGCAGACCCCATACATAGTCACACATCAAACACATCATCCACTTCCGTCACACTTCTGGAGAAATACAGAAACCACAACACAAAGCAGACACATTTTAGCTACTCAGACAGACCCCCTACTATGTGCTCAGCTCAATGTTATATACCATCCAGCAAGTGAGAGAAGCAGAAAGCAATTCATATAAAATAGCTCTTATATGGCATTCTTTTTTTGTGTGTGTGGGGGAGATTTTCAAACATTACACAAGAAAATAACAGGGAAAGGGAGGCGTAAGGGATTAGACAGGGGCGGACTGGCCCAGGTGGCAGGGGGGCAAGTGCCCCCTGGGCTGGTGGTATAGCCCTCATCTAGGGCCGCCCCTCCACACAAATGGGCTGGCCGGCGGTGCTTTGCGGCTGGCGTTGAGACGCGGCGGCTTGCAGCAGAGACGGCACAGTGAGTGGCCAGCGACAGCCTGACAGCACCCCGAACACCCCCCGGACCACCAAAAATCTCTAACAGCACCCCCCCCTCACCCAGAGTTTGAATACCCAGTCAGCCCCTGGGATTAGAGGTTTAGAGGTGTGAATTCACTGGAGACATCTATTTCTAAAATACCCTTGGATTTTTGTCAGGGTCAGAATGAAACGATGTCCAGTATTCAGGCCTTGAATGACAATAAAGAAGCATCTGGGCAGGTCCTACGTAACTAGCACTATATCGGAATGGAGTAGAGTTGGGCACTGGAATCTAGGAGGTAACAGCATTGTTTTATAACTGGCCCTTGTTGATTTTTATGTAATTTAGACTTTGGGTGTAAAATTGTGTTAGAAGATGTGCATGTGTGTCCAATCATTAGGGGACAGTAGAAGAGACGTAACAAGAAGCCAACAGGGTAAATGTGGACTTAAAAGAGGGTTCCCAAGTTTAAAAGTGATTAATCATCCACGAGATAGTGGATAACTTTCTACTTACTGGAGGTGTGACCTTCATGGAGCACACTGATCTTGAGATCCAGGGCTCTGAAAAGCCCCAACTGAAAGGAGCAGAGGTTTATCTTGTCACTGGCTCTCCATTCATTCTAATAGGAGTGCCTAATATCAGCCAAGCGCTTTGGCATTATAGTGCGCGCAATCCACATCTGTTGATTTCAGCCGAAGCAGAAAAACCTGGTTATCATCAATGGTGGATCTAGATTTTCCAGTACACGGGACAACAATTCAATTTGACGCCCCCTGTATGTGGTTTAAGAAGTCTTCATGTGACCACTGATTCATGTGCGATATGCACACTTACAGTCATGTGCTGACAACCTGCTCTTCCTAATTCTGTAAATTTTCTATGGAAAACTATAGTCCAGGCTTCATTGAGAGAAGCAGAAAGAACAGCTAAATGTCATTGACTCGCCCAATGGGAGCCATGGGGTACTCGAAACCGGGCCCGACGTCATCTTCGGGAGATAGGCCCGTGGCCCTGGAGTGGTCAATAAAAAGGGGAATTCATTGAGAAGGGGAGAACAGGATTTAGGGATTGGTTTGTCACCCGTGGTGTTCGGCTATGGATGGCCGACGCTGCTGTCCAGGACCTCTGTGGGGATGATGGGATGGCAGTTGTGATGGTTTTGGTCCCCATGGGTGGAACAGATCCCCAGGGCATCTGGTGTGGAGGGATTTGGGTAATGGAGGGACAGCGGGGCAGATCTGGCTGCAGGGAAGGATCAGAGAGGCTCACATGCAGGGCCCTGCGGCCTGCGCGGGTTATCAGTCTACTGTTGCTCAGTCGGGAAATTAACAGTCTAACACACAGCTCTGAGTTCCAAACCCGGTTTACTAATCTTTTCTCTGCTGGCACCACAGGGTGCAGTTCTGGTTCAGTTGCAGTCCGGATAGTCCTCAGCAACCAGGATAGCTAGTCCAGGACACCTCCTTTATGTTCCTTCCTTCTTGGGTTGTTCTCTTCCTCAGAGCTGCCTGCTCGCCTAACTCCTGCTCGTGCCTTCGCGCACAGTGCCCCAATCCAGCAGCCATGGATCCTGTCGGGCGACCGGTACCAAGTTTCCTGACCCTAGTATGGCTGCCTTTTCAGTGGATGTGCTGGGAGTCAGCCACAGCTCCGCTAGAACTCGTGGCCTCCGTTTCTGTGGTTGGAGTGTAGAGTCTCCTCGCCACCTTCAGGGGCGGTCCCTCGTCTGCAACCTGCCCCTCCACTTCACTTCAAATTCGGGCGCACGGGTGGACTGCTCACTTCCCTAGGGCTCCCTCTGTCTCTCTGCAATCTGCTGTTCTGGGACCCGGGACGAACCACATCTCTGCTCAAGTCCTCAGAGTCCTTCTCCTTTCACATTCTGCTTCCACATTCTGCTTCTCTCCTCGACTGACTCCTCTCTAGGCTGACTTCCTACTTCCTGTTGCCTTTCCCTTTTGTTTCCCCTTCTGCTTCCTGAAAGCTCTTCCTAACTTCCCACCCTCCACCTTTCACTGACTACCTGGGCCCTTCCTCTATCGGGTTCGCCCACGGTCCCTGGGACCGGGTGTGTTGGGTGCTTTTGTGGGTGTCTGCACTTACCATCCTGTTTACTGAGAACAGGAATACTACACCCGTAGGTTGGGTGCAGTAGCCCTCTGTGGCAACCAGGCTGCAGGGGAACCACATCATGTGACCATAAGTATGAATATCGCATATGAGTGGAATGGCCATGTAATGACTGCTCGAATCAGCGAGCAGAGCTGAATCCATATTTCACGCTGTTAGAATTGGGCATCCTACAGTGCATAATTTTATAATTAAAGGGTTTGTTGAGATTTGTGATGTAAATCTGTAGTCATTCTAGGTGATTGAAGAATTCTGAATTCACATGGCACGTGTACTGCACACTTTTTGGATTCTCCCATGCTTCTGACAAGAGTTGATGGTTATGTGAGCGCAAGGTATCCAATTTGCATACTTCGGCCACATTCAGACTAGATGTGTCCGGCATCACTCAATTCACTTGTATTGCGTGAGAGGCCACACATGTCTAGGCGGCACATGGCTGCATTTATGTAAATCTCATAGGTGTGGTTTTGTGAACTTCCACTCTCACTGACGCCAACAGAGAATCCTGACAGTATGCAGTGCAGGTACCATGAGAATTCAGAAGTCTGCAGTCACAAAGAGATTTTCATCATTCTACCACCTAGCTACTTCACCTCCTTTCTGCGGACATCCCCACTATCATCATGGGGGATTTCAATATCCTCATGAACACTTCCCACCCAGCCGCCTCTAAACTTCTTTCACTGACTACCTCCTTTGGGTTCTCTCAATGGTCCTCCTCTGCCACTCTCACAAGGATGACCACACGCTGGACCTCATCTTCACCTGCCTTTACTCCCTCACTAACCTCTCAAACTCACCCCTCCTCCTGTCTGACCACAATCTACTGACTTTCTCCTCCCTTTCCTCCCCTACTACACTACCCCCACTCTGCAAACTCAATCATCCTCGCAGAAACCTAAAACACATTGAGTTACACTCATTCTCAGAATCCCTTCTCCCTCTCACTGACATAGCTTCCATATGCAACACAGACACTGCCAACACCCTTTAAAACACCACAATAACTGCGGCGCTCGACTTAGCCGCCCCCCTCACATACGATGCTCCTTGCACAAACAGGCAACCCTGGCACACTACCCTCACTAAAGACCTGAGACAGGCATCCAGGGTTGCCAAGAGGAGATGGAAAAAATCTCATTCCACTGAGCACTTTGCGCTGTTCAAGCAGTCCCTCACCAACTTCAAGTCCGCACTCACTGCTACAAAACAAGCCTTCTTCTTATCCCTAATAACCTCCCTGTCCCCCAATCCCAAGCAACTTTTAAAACTTTCAATTCTTTACTCCGTCGGCCTGCTCTTCCTCCCTCTCCCCTTATATCTGCTGAAGGCTTTCCCTACTTCTTCAAGCAGAAGATTGATAAAATTAGAGACAGCTTTGACCCACTGTCCCCACAGCTTCCCCTCTCACCTACACTGCCCTCTCCTTCCAAATGCTGCTTCTCCCCCATAACAGAAGATCAGCTCTACTCTCTTCAGTCAAAGTCACACTTTACCACCAGCACCCATGACCCGCTCCCATCCCACCTCATTCCCAGCCTCACCTCAGTCTTCATCCCAACCCTAACCCACCTCTTCAACTTTACTACTGGCATCTTCCCCTCATCCTTCAATGATCACACCCATCCTCAAAAAACCCTCCCCCGACCCAGCATCTGTTTCTAACTATAGTTCAATATCTCTTCTCCCTTTCGCCTCAAAACTACTTGAACAACACGTCCATTCTGAACTGTCCTCCCACCTCGCCTCCTTCTCCCTTTTTGACCACCTACAATCTGGTTTCCAACCCCACCACTCCACCGAAACAGCTCTAACCAAAGTCACCAACGACCTACTGACCGCCAAGAGCAAGAGACACTACTCCATCCTTCTCCTCCTTGACCTATCTGCCATCTTCAACACTGTTGACCATTCCCTCCTACTTCAGATCCTGGAATCTTTTGGCATCACTGACCTATCCCTCTCCTGGATCTCCTCATACCTAATGGACCGGACTTTCAATGTCACCCACTCCCACACCTCCTCTTCACCCTATCCGTCGGAGTCCCCCAAGGCTCGGTACTGGAACCACTACTCTTCTCCATCTACACTGTCGATCTAGGACAACTCATTGAGTCCCATGGCCTTCAGAACAATGTCTACGCTGACGACACCCAGATCCACCTGTCTGGGCCCGACATCTTCTCCCTACTATCCAAAATTCCACAATGCCTGTCCACCATCTCATACTTCTTCTCTGCTCACTTCCTCAAACTGAACATGGACAAAACTGAGTTCATTGTGTTCCCCCCAAGTCGCTCTCCCCCACTACCCGACCTATCCATTCTTGTCAACAACTGCTCACTCTCCCCCCCCCCCCCCATGCCAAGTAAGCGCCTTGGGGTAATCCTTGACTCTTCCTTCTCCTTCAAGCCTCACATCCAGGCCCTCGCCACCTCTTGCCAACTCCAGCTCAAAAACATTTTCTGAATGCGCATTTTCCTTGACAACGACACTGCTAAAACACTTGTTCACGCTCTCATCATCTCCCGCCTCGACTACTGCAACATCCTACTTATCGGCCATTACGCTACCTCTCCAATCTATCTTAAACTCCGCTGTCTGGCTAATCCACCTGCCTCCCCGCTTCTCCCTTGTCTCCCCTCTCTGCCAAGCCCTTCACTGGCTCCCCACTTCTCAGAGATCCTGGTTTAAAACACTAACCATGACATACAAAGTCATCCACAACCTGTCCCCTCCATACATCTCTGACATGGTCTCCCGATACTTCCCCCACGCAACCTGCAATCCTCTCAAGAGCTGCTTCTCTACTCCCCTCTCATCTCCTCCTCTCACAACCGCATACAAGATTTCTCCCGTGCATTTATCATACTCTGGAACTCTCTCCCCCAACACATCAGACACTCACCCACTCTGGAAACCTTCAAAAGAATCCTGAGGACCCACCTCTTCCTTCAAGCCTACAACCTGCAATGAGATCCGATTCACCGCATCATCTCACGATCGACACTAGCCCCCTACTGTATCCCAACCTGTCCCACTTACACTGTGAGCCCTCATGGACAGGGTTTCTCTCCCTTCCTGTATCTGTACGACTTGATTGTACATAAATATTGTATTTGTCCTCGTCTGCCCTTCCCTGTAAAGCGCGGGAATCTAATGGCGCTATATAAATAAATAATAATAATCAAATATTGGACCATTCCTTTAATGCTCGTAACATAAAACATGGCAACACTTACCTTGTCAGACAGCACAATACTTTATTAACATGGCCACTTATAACAATTTACGGTTTGTTACATATGTTCAGGATCGGACCTAATAATAAAACAAGAATACTTCACCAGAACAACAAGCAGTATTGAAATACAACTCGGCACCGACAGCGGCAACCCTGGCACACACTGCAAACACGGTTTCTCCAGCGGTGCTCCAGGTGCGCAGAACGCCTGTGTAGAAAAAACAAACTCGCCGAAGATATCATCCATTATAAATATATGCTTAAAACATACCACGCCACCCTTCACCTCTCCAAACAAGCTTACTGCAACACCCTTATCACGTCACTAGCCAACAATCCTAAACGATTATTTGACACTTTCCACGCCCTCCTCAGTCCAAGAGTACAGGCCCCAACCACCAGCCTCACAGCCGACAATCTGGCCAACTATTTCAAAGACAAAATTGACCACATACAACGGGAAATTTCCTCACAGCCTCAGAACATCATTCATTCTCCTCCCTCCTGCACTTCATCCAACTCACATCATGCATTCTCCTCCCTCCTGCAGTTCATCCAACTCACTTTCAGTCTTTGATCTGGTCATAGAGGAAGAAGTCACCCAGCTCTTTGCATCTTCTTGCTCTACTACCTGCACCAGCGACCCTATTCCCTCACATCTCCTTCAATGCCTTTCCCCAGATGTCACATCTCACCTAACTAAAATATTTAATCTTTCCTTCTAATCTGGTGTTTTCCCCTCCTCCTTCAAACATGTCAGCATTCACCCATTATTAAATAAACCATCCCTCAACCAGAACTCTGTTGCTAACTACCGACCTGTCTCTAATCTCCCTTTCATCTCTAAGCTCCTGGAATGCTTGGTCCACTCCCATCTGATCCGCTATTGTGGCACCCCAGGGTATATGTGCCACAGTAACACCACAAAGGGTTAACTCCCCACCCAACCCACAACACTACACTAGCGCCTCCAGGCCAGAAGGGGAAGCTAAAGCTGCTTCCCTATATATTCTGGTGTGGAGAGGAAGTGGGCAGTTCAGTTCCTAGGAGGACTGATGAAGAAGGACCTGGGTGTAAAAGAGTGTTAGGCTCACTCCACGGTACACTGTCCAGTTCCAGGCCAAGCCAGGGTCTGAGGAAAGGAAACAGAGCAGAGAAGAACACACCTGGGAGACCGAGTTACCTTGAAACTCATACCAGAGGAGCGCAAAGAACGGATATCGGATCCGGGATTTTGCCTGAAACATACAGCACAGTGAACACCGGAATAGTGAAGGTCCCACATCTTCACTGTACCACAGTGAAGCAACACGGCGGGGTCAGGAACATAGGACAAGACTCAAGTTGCCTAGCACGTTGGTACCTGTGAGGGGAGACAGGGCCAGCAGCTTAGCTAAAGCAGCAGGGCCAAACACACAGCGCAGAAACAGGGAGCCAAAGGACCCGGCAAGGTTGGGAGCAACCCGGCCCTGTACTGACTCCGTGGACAGTACTCAGCTAAATTACCATCTACAGTAAAATACCTGGAAAACTACAAAACCGTGAGTCTGTGTAATCCTTGCGCTTGAACCCCGTTCTGCCTCACAAACTGTTTCATCACTACTGCCCCGGGGACCAGGCTCTGCCTGTGGAGAGCCGTCACACCATCAGGCTGCCATCTATCATCCCCGGAGGTTCTGCAGCAGCGGTGGTCACCCTGATCACACACCACGGGTGGCGTCACAACTTTGTCCCTTGTAAATAACCCCAACCTTTACTTGTGGGCTCTGGACACGGTCCGGACCAAGACCGCCGTGATAACCCCCGTGATACCCCGGTCCAGTACCGAGTACCCCGTTCCAGTGGGCTCCACACTATCTGACAATTCTCTTCTTGATCCTCTACAATCCGGTTTCCGCAGCTCACACTCTACTGAACCTGCTCTTACTAAAGTCTCTAATGATCTACTAACAGCTAAATCTAACGTCACTACTCCCTACTGATCCTCCTGGATATCTCTGCTGCATTCGATACTGTGGATCACCAGCTTCATCTCTCTATGCTTCGCTCTATTGGGATCAAGGACACTGCTCTCTTCTGGTTCTCCTCCTACCTCTCTGACCGGTCCTTTACTGTATCTTTTGCCGGCTCCTCTTCCTCTCCTCTTCCCCTCACGGTTGGGGTTCCTCAGGGTTCAGTCCTAGGTCCCCTTCTCTTCTAACAATGCCCCCATTGGACAAACCATCAGTAGATTTGGTTTGCAGTACCATCTCTATGCTGATGACACCCAGTTATACACCTCTTTTCCTGACATCACCCTCACAATACTACAAAATACCAGTGATTGTCTGTCTGCTGTCTCTAACATCATGTCTTTTCTCTACCTTAAACTGAATTTGTCAAAAACTAAACTTCTCGTGTTTCCTCCATCTACTAATCTTCTGAAACCTAATATTGCCATTTCTGTATGTGGTTCTACCATTACTCCTCAGCCGCACCCCCGCTGTCTTAAGGTTATATTTGACCCAGATCTCTCCTTTACTCCCCACATCCGGTCACTCGCTCAGTCATGTCACCTACACCTCAAAAGCATCTCTAGAATTCAATATTTTCTTACTGTTGACTCTGCAAAAACTCTAATTGCCGCCCTTATTCATTCTCGTCTGGATTACTGCAATTCTCTACTAATTGGTCTCCCTCTTTTTTAACTCTCTCCTCTCCAACCTATCCTGAATGCAGCAGCCAGGATTATATTCCTCTCCAAGCGCTTCACCGATGCCTCTATCCTGTGCCAGACATTGCAATGGCTGCCCATCTGCTACAGAATGCAATATAAAATTATCACTCTGACCCACAAAGCCCTCCACAGTTCTCCACCACCCTAAATCTCTTCCCTCATCTCTGTCTATCGCCCTACACATGCCCTCCGTTCCGCAAGTGACCTAATACTGACATCATATACAATCCGAACCTCCCATTCCCGTCTCCAGGACTTCTCACGAGCTGCACCAATTCTCTGAAACGGATTACCAAGAACAATTCAATTAATTCCAAATATCCATAGCTTTAAGCGAGCGTTAAAACCACATCTCTTTAGACTAGCTTACCACCTCACCTCATCTATGTAATTATTCTCATTCTATCGTTCTCCAAATCTGGCCTCTTGTAACATCATTCTACACCCCCATGCATTTTATAACACTGTATCTGTATTTGTACAGATCCTGGTAGGTGAACGGTTCATGCAGTATTATGTGAATCCCTTATTTATCATATTGATAGCTGGACCATATATGACAGCATTTGTTACTATTACCTTTTGTGTCCCCCCTATTTCCTCATAGATTGTAAGCTTGCAAGCAGGGACCTCACTCTTAATGGACTCAGTGATGTTTTTATTTATTTTTTGTCTCATATGGACTGTATTGTATTATATTTGTATTGTCTCATATTGTATTGTATTTTATTATATATTATTGTATTGTATTGTATCGTATACCCTCTGAATTGTAAAGTGCTGCGGAATATGTTGGCACTATATAAATAAAAATGATTAGTAGTGTTATTATTAATAATAAATACATCACAAAACCCCACCTCAGTACAGAAACACATCATCAGAACCATCAGAATTACATCACAAGGACTAACATCAGTACATGGTACATCAATTATAATGTCAATTCAGACCCATACACATTTGTATTGCATGAACCTAAAACTTCCAGAATGTCCTTAACAATGGTAAGGAGATATAGGGAGCTGCTGTTACCAGTTATCATCACACTGGGGACCATACAGGAAGCACAGTACTGATAAGAATTAGTCATTATTGCAAACAGCCATTTACATCAAGATACCTTATATATGACGTTGTCACTGATCAAAGTCATTCTCTTTCTTTTCTTTATCTTGTCCGGATGCCATGTTGACTTTTCACAATCACAGCTCGTCTCTGCAGACTTCCATCTTATCTAGTCTTCTGCTGCACATCCTAACACGATGCCCTCCATAATAGCAGAATCATTTTCAAGACACCGATGGCAGTGATGGCACCAAGAGTCACAGTTGTGAGAGTAGAGACATGAGTAATGTTACCTGAGATCACAGGTGGGGTACTGTGACCTCAGGAGACCTCACTCACATCACTGCTCTCACAGCTGCGGTTCTCTGTGCCGTCATTGTGTGCCAGACATCGTGCTGAGCAGTCACGTTGATATCATCTCTTGGTATGAGGTTTTGATGTAGCAGAGCCGGACAGCATCGAGGGACCTTGATTGTGGATTACCATTGGAGCTACAAGGGTAAGTTTGAGGTTAATAAATCTCTGTGTTTTTTTTTCAAATAAAGGATTTTCTCTCGTCTGTGTCTTTCTTAATTATTTATTTACAGGATTGGTAATATGGGGTCTAATATAAAGCGGGACATCACCAGTCTAAAGCTTGATGACAGCTGTCAACTCACAACTGCTATTAACCCCTTATGCCACTGCATCAGGAAAATCGGTAAGAGCCGGGTAAGTGCCAGATTTGTTCCCCAAACCTGGGATGGCTGCAGGCTGCTATATCTAGCCTGGGGGCCCAATATTTATGGGCCTCCCCAGGGTGAGAATACCAGCCTCCATACATGTGCTTTATCTTTGCTGAGTATCAAAATTGGAGGGGACCCCACGACATGTTTTTTTAATTATTTAAAAAATAAAAAAAAATTAATTTGATCACCTGTGTTTTGATATTCAGCCAACATAAAGCATACAGCTCATGGTTGCAGCTCGCATCTGTATTTTTTTTTTCTGTGCTGTGTTTCAAATCCTGGGGACCGCACACCACTGTTAAATTATTCATTCGTTTTAACACTTCAGGGGCACAAACAGCTACTGTGAGGCTGGGCAACCAATCACAGATGATGTTACAGAGGGTGGGTGGTGGATGCAATGAATAATCATGAGGTTTAATGAGCAGATCCCAAAGTAGTGTGAGAGCAGCACAGAGACTGGTAAGTATGATTTAATCCCTGTATTTATTCTTTATGCAGCCCCTAGACACCAGTTAGTTCGGGTCCCCATTGACTTGTATGGGGTTTGAGTCTGGAATCAAGTCCAAGTCAAGTCCGTCCTGAATCTGGTCTTTTTTTAAGACCATGCGAACCTCAAAATCTGCGGGTTCATCCATCTCTAGACTTCATTAAAAGAAGCGCAGGCAACAACGCAATGCAAAATGCATCAAAAACCGCACCAAATCATGGTGAAGACGCACGTTTCTGCCGCAGCATATTTCCTGCCAGAAGATGCAGATTTGGTGCACAAATTTATGCAACTGGATCAACTAGGTGGGTGCAAAGCCTCATTGTCATCTATAATCTGTACAATTCAATTGAAACACAAACTGAAATCTGTTTGGGTGGAAAAAGAGAAATAAAGAACTAAAATAATGCTTTTGTATGAATATGCACACCCTTAATCTAATACTTTGTCTTAGTACCCTTTGAATTTATGACAGCATTCAGTGTTATTTGTCAGGAACCTATTAGAATGGCACTCTTCCTTGCAGTAGCACTTTAAATCTTTCAGATTGTGTATTTAGCGCCCTATTCAATTCAAACCACAGATTCAGATTTTGAACTGGATGGCTGGGCCATTCCAGAAATAAATTATGCAAGGTTCTGTTGCAAAACTGAGAGATGTTTGGAGTTGTTCATATTTCCCTCTACCTTGACTCAAGCCCTAGTTCCAGCTGCAAAAAAAGCAGCCTTAAAACATAATGCTGCCTCTACCATGCTTCGCTGTGGGCATTGTGTTCTTTTGGTGATGTGTAGTTTTGGCTTTGCACCAAACAAATATTTTGGAAATATTACCAAAAAAGTTCAATCTTGGTCTCATCAGATCATATTTCTCACACTTGGAAGACTTAATGTAGAGCTTTGCCAAATATAGCTGGACGTGGGTGATTTCTTTGAAAGAAAAAGTTACTGTTTTGCTACCCTACCCTAGGTCTTTTAGTGCCCTCCTGTACCAATTTTCTTTATATCAATTTTTGAGGGATGTCTAGATCTAGGTAATGTCACTGTTGGGCTAAATTTAAGCCAATTGTGGCTTACCGTTTTCACAGTGTTCTGTGGTATATCAAAGGCCCTAGAAACATTTTTGAACCTGTCACGAGGGATGATAGAGTGGTAAGGGAATCTGGAAGCAGGATTATAAGATGTGCTAAAGGCAATCAGGGGAGCTAGTCTGACTTAGACTATGGTCCCTAAATAGCCTACTCCCAGAGGTACCTCTGAAGGTGAGAAGGTGTGAGTCGCCACCCTTGCCCTATGCTCCTGATAAGTCTTAAGGGCCCGTTACACGGTACGATATTGTGAACAATACATCATGGGTTTGGAGTCATTCAAATTACATCGTTAGCACGTCGTTGCATGTGACACCGAGATACTACAATAAATCGTTTGATCGATGATCGCAGATTTGACATGTTCTCAAATCAGAAAACAGTTGAGTCCTGCATACAGAGAACAGGTCTGTAGGAACCTGTTCACACCACCAGCATATTTGAAACAAAAAGCTATTGCGACAAAAAACAACAGTACACTGCAGTAAAAATATTAAAATGCAAGTGCAGTATAAAAATAGTATAACAAATACAGGGTACTTAGTTAATCCGTTTTTTTGCGCAGAAAAAGTTATTTTAAGCCACGTCACTATCTTCAAAGTGTACCCATCTCAGACGCGGTCCTAACTGTTGTATTAAAAACCTGACTGGTGTGAATACTTACCAGAAACAGGAGCCAGCTTGACCAGTGTCTGACATGGACTGAAGGCGATGATTGTCATTCAGCCAACCTGCTGCATCGTTGTGTGTCACGCCACGATAATGATCACATTTGCGATTTCTGGGATCATGAAACCAATCCCATAGGTGTGCCTTGGCATTGTGTTTTCCATGCCCCGTGTGCGCCGATTGGTGGTCACTATTGCGTTCCGATTGGCTGGCGTTGGTTATGGGAAAAGCACCATATTTGCTGATCCGTGCTTTGATCAGTAGATTCATTGACTTGTTTATTCTTTACACTATTATTAAACACATGTAAACAAGGATACTCATTGAAGTCGCCATCATTTTCTGTAGGCGTTTAGCTACCCGCGTGTGCACGCAAATAAATAATTGGTGTAACAATACATTTGAGCAGTCCTATAATATATGTATGTGCTTTTGTTAAATCCTTATTTTTTTAAATGTAGGAGGCAACATGTGCACCAAATCTAAATAAATATACACATATGGCAACCTTCAGAACTTCATTGGTCATGTATGTCTGCCACATTGGTACCTAAAGTATGTCAACATATATGATTTAAATTCAAAGATGCAAAGTACATACACACAGTTGTGCACATAACCAACCATATACAGTTACATGTACACATACATACATCTATGCACAGACACATAATTACTACATGCATCCTAATATGCATACACGTATGTACATAGTGTTGTGTGTAGCTTGCCATCTTGAAAACAACACGTACGCATAGCCATTTATTGCATTGGCAACAGTGCACACACGAGCGTTCATGTGTGAAAATTTGGGGACGCCTCAGTGGCTTGCACAGGCATCACCAAATGAAAACAGCCTTGAATGGCGAGATGGTTGAAAGGGCAAGAGCGCTAATAAAGTGGCCATCTTGCCAGGCAAGGCTGACCAATGGTAACGCAGTTGTGGCCACCAATCAGAGATATAGGGGTGCGGGAAAACACAATCTGGCATGACTTGCTCCTAACTTGTGTCACAAACTACGCCCACATTGAGGTTGGAGTCGTTCACGTAGTTGCCGTGTGACAGCGTGATAACAACCGCCATGATCGTTGGCTGTGTCGTTCCAGTGATCTCTGGATCGCTGGATCGTTGGTGCGTCGTTCACAATATCTAGCCATGTGACATCTCACCAACGATCTCAAAAAGATATGCTTTTTACAGACCATACAGTCAATCATCAAAGTTTTTACTTGATAGAAGTGGTGTAAACTATTTGATAAGGCTCAAGTTTTTTTGCACTATGTAGAGTTGTGCATAAAATGTGCAACCTTTGGATATTTCAGACCACTTTGGATCAACTTTACTTAAATGGCTTTAATTCATGAAGATTGTCAGTGTTTTGTACGCCAGCAATGCTATTGCAGTCCCTGACTGAAGTAACATTTCTGGGGCAGCGCACAGAGTTGCACGCCACTAAAAATGATTGAATTTGGCGCCTCTTCTACTCCAACAAAGCTGATGCACCACAACTATGTGCTACAACAAACTTCACTAATTGGCTCCTATGTTTTTGCTGCAACTAAGAAATCACAATGAGGGTGTGTTCACACCGAATTTTAATTTTTGCTGTATTTTTGAAGAAGAAACGTGTCCAACAACCACAAAGAGTTACAAAAATACAAATTTTGATTGGAGAGTTTCGGCTCCAAAAACTCCTGAAAGATCTTAGTGTGAACACACACTAAGGGTACCGCTACAAGTCGCAACATTGCATGCAATTTCACTTGCAATTTTCTGGTTGCAGTAAAATCATGGACACATTGTTCCATTTGTACACAGCAACAAAATAGAATGTGTCCACGATTTCACTGCAATCAGCAAATTGCAAGTGAAATTGCATGCAATGTTGTGACGTATAACGGTACCCTAAAGGTAACTAGGCATATGCATTGCATAGAGCGTGTTCAGAAGACACATCAACAATCCAATCTGTAGGATAACGGCAGGGATTATTGAATAGAATTGTTGTTGGTGAAGATGACGTAGAAAATCCTGCAATTATCGGAGCTAAGCAATAAGCAATTGTTTTTATGGCTTTTCCATTCTCTAAACAATAGGTACATTAGATAGATGGAAGTGAGTGACGACCAAATATTATTATCCCACAACATATTTATTTTTAATGGGTTTTCAAGCACGAGCCGAGTTCACTGTTTGGAATCTTTCATCTAATAATTTCAGCAATTTGAAGAAATAAATACTTTATTGGAAATGAAATGTCATTGTTATGTCAACACAGTAAAAAAAATGAATAATAATAAAATAATATTTGTTGCTACCAAGATTTATTGTTGATTAAAACCTCGAATGATTGCATGATGGACTATTCTATTCTAAAAGGGTATGTAACATCAGAAAATTACCGTATATACTCGCGTATAAGCCGAGTTTTTCAGCCCAAAATTTGGGCTGAAAAGTCCCCCCTCGGCTTATACGCGAGTATACTGAGGTATACAGCAGCAGCCCCGGAGGTATACAGGCCCCCCCCATCAAGCTCCAGGGCCCCCCCCCCACCTTGCGCGGCAGCCTGTAAAGGAAAATCATAATTATCAGTGTCCCGCGCTGTCCCGCTGCTGCCGACACACGATCCCCGGGCTTCAATCCACGTCTTCCGTGTTCCTGTGGTCGCGGGCAATGACGTCATTGCCCGCGACAAAAGGAAGCCGGAAGCCGCGGTTTGAAGCCCGGGGATCGTGTGTCGGCAGCAGCGGGACAGCGCGGGACACTGATAATTATGATTTTCCTTTACAGGCCGCCGCGCAAGGGGGGGGGGGGCCCTGGAGCTTGATGGGGGGGGCCTGTATACCTCCGGGGCTGCTGCTGTATACGGCCCTGGGGCTGCTGCTGTATACAGCCCTGGGGCTGCTGCTGTATACAGCTTTGGGGCTTCTGCTGTATACAGCCCTGGGCTGCTGCTGTATACAGCCTGGGCTGCTGGTTATACAGCCCTGGGGCTGCTGGTGTATACAGCCCTGGGCTGCTGCTGTATACAGCCCTGGGGCTGCTGCTGTATACACCCCTGGGGCTGCTGCTGCTGTATACACCCCTGGGGCTGCTGCTGCTGTATACACCCCTGGGGCTGCTGCTGCTGTATACACCACTGGGGCTGCTGTATACTACCTAAGGGCTGCTGTATATACCTCTGGGGCTGCTGTATACACCACTAGGGATGCTGTATATACCTCTGGGGCTGTATATACCTCTGGGGCTGCTATATACTACCTCTGGGGCTGCTGTATACACTACCACTGGGGCTGCTGTATACTACCACTGGGGCTGCTGTATACTACCACTGGGGCTGCTGTATACTACCACTGGGGCGGCTGTATATACCTCTGGGGCTGCTGTATACTACCACTGGGGCTGCTGTATACTACCACTGGGGCTGCTGTATACTACCACTGGGGCTGTATATACCTCTGGGGCTGCTGTATACTACCACTGGGGCTGCTGTATACTACCACTGGGCTGCTGTATACTACCACTGGGGATGTATATACCTCTGGGGCTGCTGTATACTAACCACTGGGGCTGCTGCTGCTGTATATACCACTGGGGCTGCTGTTGTATACTACCACTGGGGCTGCTGTATATACCTCTGGGGCTGCTGTATACCACACTGCTGGGGGCTGTATACCTGTGCTGGGGTCCACCCTCGGCTTATACACGAGTCAATAGGTTTTCCCAGGTTTTGGGGGCAAAAGTAGGGGGGGTTGGCTTATACACGGGTCGGCTTATACACGAGTATATACGGTACCACAATTACTGTTTAAATCAGATTTTTATGTACAGTCAAGGCCGAAAGTGATGATACCCTTCAAATTGTTCCAGAAAATGAAATGAAATATTTTTCCTAGACAATTATTGCAATTACAATTGTTTTGAAATACACGTTTATTTCCTTTGTGTGTATTTGAACAATTAAAAAAACAGAGAAAAAAAAGGCAATATGGACATAATTTCACACAAAACCCTCAAAAACAAATAACTGCAATCAATCGTTACTTATAACCATCAACAAGCTTCGTACACCTCTCACCTGGAATTTTGGACCACTCTACTTCTGCAAACTTCTCATATTTGAAGATGCCTTCTCCCATCAGCAATTTTAAGATCTCTCCACAAGTGTTCAATGGGATTTAGATCTGGACTCATTGCTCTCACTTCAGATCTCTCCAGGTCTTTGTTTCCATCCATTTCTGGGTTCTCTTTGAAGTATGTTTGGGGTCATTGTCCTGTCGGAAGACTCTTGACCTAGTACACAAACCCAGCTTTCTGACACTGGGCACTACATTGTGACCCAAAATTCTTTGGTAATCCTCACATTTCATGATGCCTTGAACACAGTCAAGTAACCAGTGCCAGAGGCTGCAACACAACCCCAAAACGTCTTTAAACCTCCACCATATTTGACTGTAGGTACTGTAGGTCTTTTCTTTGTACACATCATGCTTTTTTGGTAAAAAGTAGAATGATGGGCATTACCAAAAAGCTCATCTGTCCACAAGACACTCTCCCAGAAGAAATTTGGCTTACTCACATTCATTTTGGCAGACTGCAATTTAGCATTTTATGTCTCTATGTCAGCAGTGGGGTCCTCATGGGCAGGGCCGGCGTCAGCACCCGGCGTACCGGGCAAGTGCCGGGGCCCGACGGCTTGGAGGGGGCCCACCGGGCCCCTGAGGGCTAGGGTCACACTTGTGTTGTGACCCTAGCCTGACGCAAGTATTGTCTGCTGCAGCGCAGAGCGTTTAACGCTATGCGCTGCCAGCAACTGAGCCCATAGAAACCCGCAGTTTACATTGACAACGAGTGGTTGTCATGGTAAACGTCGGGTTTCTATGGGCTGCCTCCAGCGCATAGCAGCGTTGCAACATACAATACTTGCATAAGGCTAGGGTCACAATGCAAGTGTGACCCTAGCCTCAGGGGCCCCTGAGCACACTGCCCCCACAGCCAGAGCCATATCCAGGGGGCAGCTGGGGGGTCATTTTCAGGCTCCTGCAGGCTGCAGCACCGGAGGTCTCCCTCCTCCCCCCTCCACGGGAGCCGACAGAGCTGCACACACTCTGTGCTTACAGGACCTGCGATGATGTCACATGGAGGGGAGGAGTCAGGGGTCTCATGATCAGCTCCTCAGTGTATCCAGGACTCTGCTGGCCAGCATGAATGATGCTCAAATAAGGTGAAGTTTGTGTGTGGTCAGGAGGCATTTACAGTGTGAATGTAGCAGAGGTGAGTGTGTACTAGGTGTATGGCAATTAGGTGAAGGTTATGTGTGGGGTCAGGAGGGATTTACAGTGTGAATGTAGCAGAGGCGAGTGTGTACTAGGTGTACGGAGCAGAGCCGAGTGTGTACGAGGTGTACGGAGCAGAGCCGTGTGTGTACGAGGTGTACGGAGCAGAGCCGTGTGTGTACGAGGTGTACGGAGCAGAGCCCTGTGTGTACGAGGTGTACGGAGCAGAGCCCTGTGTGTACGAGGTGTACGGAGCAGAGCCTTGTGTGTACGAGGTGTACGGAGCAGAGCCGTGTGTGTACGAGGTGTACGGAGCAGAGCCCTGTGTGTACGAGGTGTACGGAGCAGAGCCTTGTGTGTACGAGGTGTACGGAGCAGAGCCGTGTGTGTACGAGGTGTACGGAGCAGAGCCGTGTGTGTACGAGGTGTACGGAGCAGAGCCGTGTGTGTACGAGGTGTACGGAGCAGAGCCGAGTGTTTACGAGGTGTACGGAGCAGAGCCGAGTGTGTACGAGGTGTACGGAGCAGAGCCGCGTGCGTACGAGGTGTACGGAGCAGAGCCGCGTGCGTACGAGGTGTACGGAGCAGAGCCGCGTGCGTACGAGGTGTACGGAGCAGAGCCGAGTGCGTACGAGGTGTACGGAGCAGAGCCCTGTGTGTACGAGGTGTACGGAGCAGAGCCCTGTGTGTACGAGGTGTACGGAGCAGAGCCATGTGTGTACGAGGTGTACGGAGCAGAGCCATGTGTGTACGAGGTGTACGGAGCAGAGCCGTGTGTGTACGAGGTGTACGGAGCAGAGCCGCGTGCGTACGAGGTGTACGGAGCAGAGCCGCGTGTGTATGAGGTGTACGGAGCAGAGCCGTGTGTGTACGAAGTGTACGGAGCAGAGCCGCGTGTGTACGAAGTATGTGTACCAGTGGTAGCCCCCAGCGGATTCCGCTCCTATATTCTCAGCCGCCTTTGCCAGCAGCATTCTTCTCCATAGTCTCTTCTGCCGCTGTCTGCATTCTGCAGCTCAGCATGGAGGGGCACGATGTCATCACTGTGCTGATATGTGCAGAGCGACCGGAGGAGACCGGAGCAGCGAGAAGAAAGGTGAGGAGAAGAGAGATCTGGACGGCCAGACACTCCGCTTGGCTGCGGTGCCACCATATGGCAGTGCGGCTCCATTGAGCTGCTTGCATTATTTGTGTGCTTCAGGATGCTTGTGTATATACCAAGCATCCTCAGACGCACAAAAATGCAACATTTTGCATTTGAAGGGTATTTTTAAAAGGCGCAAGGGAACGCAATCGCATTTTAGCCCTAACAACGTGTAATATACTCACTGTCAGGAGCAGCTCTTACTGGATTCGGCAGTCACTGTTCCTGTAAGGCTGCCTTCACATAGGAGTTTTTTTTAAAATGTGGCAGTTGCGGTAAAAAAAAACCTGCATCTGCCGCATTTTCCGTCTAGCGGCTGCACTTGCTGCACGTTTGCGGCAAGCCCCATGCATTGTCTATGGGGCTTGCGGTAAGTGTGCGGCAATATATATATATACATATATTAGTCCGCGATATGTACTTAAAGGGGGCCCACTGAGACCTTTTCGCCCGGGGCCCACAGAAACCTGGAGCCGGCCCTGCTCATGGGTCTCCTGCCATAGCGTTCTATTTCATTCAGATATTGACGGACCATTCGTGCTGACACTGATGCACCCTGGTCTTGCATAGCAACTTGAATTGCTTTGGAACTTGATTGGGTCTGAACTATCCTGCATTGCAACCTTTCCTAATTTTTTCTCTGCTGTCCACGTCCAGAAAGATTAGCTATAGTGCCATGGGTTGTAAACTTCTTGACTATGTTGCGCACTGTGGAGAAAGGAAATTGACTTGTAGCCTTGTGATTACAAAAATTGTTGAAAAATATTAACAAACAAGTCCTCAAACAGTTCTCCTCTTTCTGTTCTCTATGCTTTTTGTGGCACACGCCACACCCACACACACACACACTGTAAAAATTGAGTCAAATTTTTCCCCTTTTTATATGTTTCAGGTGTGATTTTCATATCGCCCATGCCTGTTACCTGCCACTGGTGAGTTTGATTGAGCATTGCATGCATGAAACAAAATTGCTTGCCCACAATTTTGGAAAGGTGCCAATAATTTTGTCTGGCCCATTTTTGGGATTTTGTGCGAAATTATGTCCAATTTGCCTTTTTTAATCTTTTTTTTGTTTGTTGTTCCAATACACAGAAGGGAAATAAATATAACAAAGTTTGTAATTGCAATTGTAATTGCATTATTTTTTTTTTTATCAGCAGGAGATTATCACTATATGAATCAAAAATCTGTTGGTCAGTGGTGTGGGTGGGGTTATAACGAGCTCAGTATTCAGAGAACTGATCCATCTACAGTAGATAAAACAGGGATTCTAACAAAATGACAGCAAGCAGCCCAGAAAGTGACATATTGCTGGAATCAGGGTCTCTAAATCGATATCCTACTGCTCTAAGATGGACTAGCAAAACCTTAGTGAAAGATTCCCTTTAACAGCAGTAGACTGACTCTTACTATATATTTAGCAATGAAACATCTAATGCATATTTACAAGCGTCATTCAGACCAAGCAGAATCAGCTATGACATGGTCTAGAAAAAAAAAAAAAACTGACCAGCACCAATTAACAGAATGAGACAAGTGTGAACAAGTGCAAGTTGTTGTGACTACAGATGATGCATATCAAGGAGTGTGCGTGTACCAATAGGTGTGCAAACACTGAATATAATAAATGTAAACTGAATTATTGTTATACAGAGTAAACTTATAAAATTGAGATACTTAGTACACAAATTGTCTAGTTTGTGATTCCTTCTATAGTTGACTGAGATCTTCTGCTATCAACCTAAGGAGTTATGCGAGCGTATTAAAAATTAGTCCGATTTTCATCCAGAAAAGTGGAATAATGTTTTCCTCACTTGTCATCCATGTACAATCATTTTTCTTTTACAGTACCAGCTTTTAATAATTTACAGGACCATGTACAGTTTCATGTGATTTGAGGGATTTTTGCCTAGAAGTGAGGAAGGCGTACAAAGCGCTATCTGAGAGTAGTAATTTTGTTCAAATATATTGAATATAATATGAATGCAATTGCACTTACCTTAAACACATATGACAAGAGCCTATCATATGTATAGTGGATGCCTAGCAGGTGGCTGCACATCCGGAGAAGCTGGCTCTAAGGCCGGCTTTACATCACGATTTTTCGGGTCTGATGCTGTCCGATCTAAACCGGACAGCCCCGGATCCGAATTTGCCCCCCATGTATCCCTATGGCGCCGGATTGTGCTTATTTGGCCTCCGGTTTGCTGGTATTCTGGGAGGATCTGGCTTTGTCCGATTTTTGCATAGGACACAAAACCAGAGTCTGCATCATTTTTTGTGTTCGATGCAAAAATTGGACAAAACCGGAGACGGCGCCTATAACATGGGAGTCTGGGCGCCAGATCGAGCTGGATCTGACAAAAAAATCGGACCGGTTCCCGGACGCCTGGTGCTGAAAGTGTTGTGGCTGTTAAAAGCAGCTGCCGCTGAATTTCAGCACCTGGAGAGCTCCACGGCTGAAATTTCAGCACCGCGGGCAGGTCCCCTGCTCTCGCAGTGCTGAAATTTCAGCACTGGACAGCGCCAGCAACAAAGTCGTCAAAAAGCAGGATCCGGTTCTGCTCGTCCATGGTTGTCAGGTTCTGTCCGATGCATCCTGCAAATCACTAGACAGAACCTGACAGTCAAAAAACATGGTGTGAAGCCGGCCTTAGACTCCCGAGTGTCCCTGCAAATGTAAAAAAGGAAGGAGATGTAGATCCAGATATCGCGCTCAGCCATGCATTTATAGGTGAATAAAAGCAAAAACAGTATTCTTTTTCCAAAGAAAATCAATTTATTAAAAATTTTTAAAAATAGATAAAACACCTTGTGAATTGAGTTTGACATCCCTGCAATAGACTGAACTATGTAAAAACTAATTGTAAGCCTGGGTTCACACACCCACATTTTCCCCATCCAGGAAAACGGTCCGATTATGGTAATCAGACTCTGATCAGGTTTGACCAGGGTTGGATCCATTTTTCTATGAAGAGAAGCTTAACAAAAAAAGTTTATCCATCTTCGTGAAAATCAGACTGCATTCAGCTGTCATCTGAGTGAGGTATAATTAGTTTTATGGACCCATAGACTTGAATGGCCAATTGCCATCCGATTTTTAGAATTAAATTGTGCATACCCTAACTTTGTGCACTACCTCATTGAATAACATTGGTCCAAAAGTGATCCAATAGCTTCTTGGATAGTTCTCAGACCAAAAATATGGTTGTCTGCACAAGCCATAAGGCCAAGTCCATACAATGAGGATTTGGCCAGTGTTTTTTGCCTCAGTATTTGTAGCTAAAACCAGCAGTGGGTGATAAATCCAGAAGTGGTGACATGTTTCTATTAAAGTACCGTCACACGCGGCAATATTGCTAGGCAATTTCACTGGCAATTTGCTGGTTGCAGTGAAATCATGGACACATTGTTCTATTTTGTTGCCGTGTACAAATGGAACAATGTGTCCATGATTTCACTGCAACCAGCAAATTGCCAGTGAAATTGCTAGCAAAATTGCAGCATGTGACGGTACCTTTAAAGTACCTTTACACGCTGCAACTTTTGGCGGAGATCGGAGGCAACCTAACGTACGCGTGCACATTTTTCATGGTTGCCTCCGATCGCTGAAGGTGCATTTACACGCCGCAACTCCGCCCTCAACCTAAGGTGATGTGTCGTTTCGGAAGTTCCCACACCAACATTGGGAAACATCCAGTTGACTCCTGACGCCGCTTCACACGCCGCAATCCCCAAATGAATGTGGGCGTTCATGTTCAGCGCCGCAAGAACAGAGACGTGACAGACTTGTGTATTCCACTCCCCAAACACGCTGATTAGACAACGCAATTGCGTCATGATTGGCCAGCCTGCGCAGGAAGGCTGGCTAATACATGACGCCATTGCAATTGTGTTATGTGAATGGACAGCTCTTCAAATATGTCGCCCTGTGAAAGGACAGCCAATGGAAACGCAGTAGCTATCACCAATCATCGCTAGTGGGAGGCCGGTCTCCAGCACGCTGTGGCACGCCTCCTCCGGGAACTCAGAAGGCAACGCTGATTCCATCCCTATCGCCCCTTCACACGCCAAAACCTGGGAAATTCACCTTCAGGGTTGCCTCTGGTTTTTGAACAATGCTCTGAAATCGCAACCGGGAGCAACTTTCAAAATCACAACCGGGTTCCACAAATACACACCGCAATTTCGTAGCAATTTCAGGGCAACGGTGACGGAACTCCGGATTGCCTCTCAGTTTCCACACTGTAGTTGCGACGTGTAAAGGTACCTTTAGACTTTTCCTCTGATTGTTCCACTCCTGGTTTTGGCTACAAATCCTGAGGTAAAAAACTCATCAAATACTGTACGTGTGCACATGACCCTAGTGATTGTGCAGAAGATGGTGTGTAGCCTAATATAATTTTTTGAGGAAAATCTAGATGTACAAATTAAGATCAAGTTGACATGTAGCAGACTACACAACACTGGTAGGTCATTTTGCACTGAGTAAAAAAATATAAACAAATAACCAAAAAGTACAGTTGGTATGGGATTTCTTTAAATTCCATCTAATGCTGGAATTTTATGACTAAATGTTTTTTGTACAGTGGAAATAAGCAGCATCAAAAATTTTCCAAAGCTCATTATCGGAACCTAAGGAGGTTGGGTATACATTTTTTATTGATAGACTATCAATGGGGTAGGCCATCATCTGATTAGTAGTGGTGCGACACTTGGCATACTCTGCTAATGAGCTGTTACCAGCAGGGCTGTGGAGTCAGTAAGCCAAACATCCAACTAACTACGACTCCTTCATTTTCCTGAATTCGATTCCAACTCCACCAAAATGGATACCGACTCCAACTCCAGCACCCTCCAGAAGTTCTCAGATACTGCCAGAATACAGTAGCTCAAAAATGTTAGTGGCCACAGCCTGGTGCTGCTGACCCCCTGTTTATTTGAATAGGAAATGGATCTGTAGTACGTTACCATGTGGTGTTCCGGCAGCATCTGAGAACTTCTGGACGATGCTGATAACAGCAGAATGGCGAGGGCGCCAAGTGTTGCAACCCCACCAGTCGGTTATTTATCACCTGCAATGGGATAGCCTATCAATAAAAAAAGTAGTGGCCGACCGCTTTAACATTATAAATTGAAATGTGTTGAAACCACTGTTTAGAAACATGGAGGAAGAATAAAAAAGATTCTTGTTTGCATGAAAAAGTGCAACATTTGAGTGGGGTACAATACACTCTTTTCACAAAGCCATGAGAGACACCATTAGTTTCTGGGGTATGACAGGAAAAGAAATATTTTTATTAAAGCCAAAAGTTCACTTTTGTTTTCAGCGCTGCCCTCACCATTCTGCTCATCCCACCCATTACACATCATAAATATGTTATAAAGAAGTGCATTGTGTCCATGGTGTGACTACCATCTAACTCCATACAGGCTTGGTGGCCCTGCTTGTGAGAATGCAGTCAGTGACTTCTGGTATTACAAGAAAAAAGAAAGAGTGGCGTCTTGTGTCAGTGCTGGCCTATGTAACATGCCTTTCTAGTATTGTCACTGTCTGACCACTACTTATCATGTGCTTGGCTGCCTCAGCTCCTAAAGGAAAAGCACAAAGCACCCACTGTTCTTCTGTCCTTGACCTAATACAGAGAGAGAGAGGGTAATGATACAAATGCTTCAGCTTTATTATCCCTATCACACCCCCTCTATTCAGCTGCACATAGGGGGATTATGGGGAATTGTCCTAGTTGCACTGTACTATTTTGTCAAAGGAGTAGCTACGGTAGTTAGAGCCTATATGTGCAACAATTAATCTGCATTATATGCAGTAGTTTCCTTACCTAGAGTCTATAGATATTCTGCATTAAACTAGCTATCCACTATAAGCGTATGTTTTCTGCAGCACTTATTATTCGAGGTTGGTGACTGATGGTTATCCATCTGTATAATACTCATTATAAAGAGTTGTATTGGTCATAACAAAAACTTTACACGTGGTATGGATGTGATAAAAATAACAAATCACAGTCACTTGCCATTACATCTGTGGATCCATATCAGTCCAATCTGGTTGTTGGCGTTGGGATCAGGAGCTATGGTGCGCCATTCTTTGATCACCTGGCTCCTAAGGCCTGTTGACTGCAGTGGTCAAATTAATGGGCGGCGTATCATCGGATATACCCTGGAGTCACATGACCACTACAGCTAAATTCACAGGTCTTAGCAGTCAGGATTTTGCAGGAGCCGAACAACCTCTTTTTAACAATAAATTGGCAATCGATTCCTGCTTTGGACAGTAACCTGCCATGAGCCTATCACTTCATCTATAAATCTAGGATTTCATTTTTTTAAGTGCCTAACTGTATTTAGGCCCAAAGAATTCCCAAGGATTGTCAACACTATCACATTCTTTCATAACTATACAGAAATCATCATGTGGCGCCCCTGCAACCAGGTGGCCACAAAGGGAAGTGCAGCTGTGGTGCCCCTATGGCAAGGTGCCACAGGGAGGTATTACATCCTAAATAGAGATGTGATGCCTCTGTAACCGTTGATGTGGGGAATTTTCAGAGTCTGCAGCCCAACACCCATACACAGGCCACTTTATTACAGGGGACTGATATTTAGGAGGTCCCAGGGGGTGGAGCCTAGAGAGCGGGAGAAGGGGAGTGACAGAATAGTCAGATAGTTGGTGTGTGGAAAGCAAGCAAGGCAGACGCAGGGGACCCTGCGGCTGCATTAGGAGGGCATTTCTTAAGGGGTGAGAGGTGACCCAGACTTTAGAAGGGGGTTTACCCGGGCCTGGTTGGAGCCAGCCGGTGGACCAAGGTCGACACCGGCATGCCGGAGCCGAGGTAGTTAGGTGCAAGGTCCTAACTACAAACCGGCAAGCTGAAGGTCCATTACATACAGGGCACTGAAGCACCCCTAAAGGTACCTTTACACTGTGCCTAGCAACAGGTATCAACCCCACGTGCACGTTTGTGACGGTTGATACCATTCGCCGATGCCGCATGTATACGCCGCCATTGCGTTGTCAACTGAAGGTATCTGTGTTCTCCGGGGGTTCCGAGAATACCTGCGGATAACTTCCTGTGGAATACCTTCACTGCTTCACACGCCGCTATCCACAAAGGAATATGGGCATACATCTTTCGCGCCGCAAGTACATAGGCATAACAGAGTTGTGTATTCCGTGACGCTAATACGCTGATTGGACAACGCAATAGCGTCATGATTGGCCAGCCTGCGCAGGAAGGCTGGCTAATACATGACACCATTGCAATTGTGTAGTGTGAATGGACAGCTCTTTAAATATGGCGCCCTGGGTAGGGACAGCCAATCATAACAAAGTAGCCCCCACCAATCATCGCTGATGGGGCGCGGTATCCAAGAGGCTGTGACACGCCCCTGGGAATTCACTAGGCGACGCAACATCCATACCTGTGCCCCGTTTAGACGCCACTACCATGGCAATTGTGCCTTTGTGTTGCCTTGGGTCTTTGAGCACGGCTCAGCAACAGGTATTCGAATCAACAGAGGGTAACGCGATCAACTTCCTAATTTACACGCTGTCATTTCGTAACAATTTCAGGGCAACAGGCACAAAAGTCCCCAATGCCAGGCAGTTGCTAACTCACAGTGGTGGCGTGTACAGGTACCTTAAAGCAGCCCAACATCAGTCCCATAGCTGGTCCAGGACGCCGAGAGATAACCGAGTACTCAAAGCAACAGACCCTGAGGACTAGAAACTTGGTTCAAGTGGGGTAAGAGAGAGATAGAGCACAGCAAGACCATGAGCGCCATATTGAGGGTATCACTGTCAGACTCTGAGGAAACCTTCACATCCAATGGTTACAATACCTGCTAATCCAGTCTGTACCGTATACCTGTTTCCATCTGGTGAAGTGAAAACTGTTTGAGCTGAAGTGGCATCCGTGATTCTTTCTCTCATTGCCCGGGGGGCTGCAGCATCTTCATCAGAGGTGAGGACAACGACTCCCCTCATCTCCTCCCACTGCCCTGAGGTAAAGCTCCACCTGTGGAGAGCTGTACTACTCTGAGCTGCACCTCCATCACCTCAGCGGCCGGCTGCAGCGCTGGTATCCAAATTACCAGTTACCACAGGTGGCGTCACGATACCATTCCTTCCCCCTCCATCATCGTCATCACCCACCATACCTACCACGGAGGGTCCAGGGCACGGAACCCGGGATCCGACCATCCGTGATTCCCCCATTGAAGCAACCGCCTATCCCGGTATCTGAGTACCCCCTAGCCTGTCGACCGACTCACAGCCAAGTAAGGCAAGACAGTTGTCAACACACCCACACCGCAGCACACACCGACCCTACGCCTAGGACTCTAGGTTGGGCAAGGGGTGGCGGGTATATATAGCAAAGTGGGTGGAGTGTAGGTGAGCACTGACAAAGTGGGTGGAGAGACCAACACAGTAAAAACCCGGGAACACACAGTCAGAAAGAACAGTACGAGCAGTTGGAGAGTGAATCAGGAGAGAAGCAAGTAGTGAGCGAGACTTCCCAGGAGGTTTTGGGTTCCCTGGAGGTGCAGAAACCTGTGAGGCATAGTGTGGAGCTCCACTAAGGGGTACTGCACATAGACCAGCGTTTGTGGTATCCCTGTTGTAAGTGATTGGGGAGGTTAATATGTGGCTTAATCCTCGCATCCACACACACCCTTAGCTCAGGGGACTACAGGATTAAATCCTTTACTAAGAGACCCAGGCCCAGTGGGAGAAGTTCAGGGCAAGCAGTGTGAGGGCGGGAGGAAATTAGAGAAGAGAACATCTGAGGGAGAGACAGGAAAGGAGCTTTCCAGGAGAGCAGCAGTTTTGGGAACAGAGGAGTCGGTGATAGATTCTCCTAGACGGCTTACCGGGCACCGGAGCCTGCAGACTGCTGGAGAGCTACAAGCACAGCAGAGAATCCGGATTACTGTGGAGTCTTCAAGTCTCCTGGGCACCAGCGCAGTCAACATTAAGGGAGCCAGGCACCGCGTGAGGAGAGATAGCGGCAAGCCATTAGAGGGTTACCCGACGACAGCAAAGGTGAGAGAGTACAGGAGGCCAGGCTGGATTTCAGATCAGCCAGGCTTCACACCAACCTGGAAGAGCAGTAAAGGAGGGATATCTAACAAAGCCACATGGAAACACTCTGCTCATTTGCCACTACCCAGGCCAGCTGCCTATGCTTACAGACTGTGTTGTACTGTGAACTGTGCTTTTTACCTGAACTGTTCCAGTAAAGTACCCGGGAGAGTGACTTTGCCTTCGTGTCTTTGTGCTGCAGAATTCAACCTGTTTGCTTACACAAACGCTGCCCCGGAGGACCAGCTCCACCTGTAGGAAGCTTTGCCATCCCTGCCGCAATACCATCGCCCTCCGGAGGACTGTGGCGGCGCTGGTGATCTCTCACCAGGTACTACAGGTGGCGTCACGTGACAATAACTCTTATCCCCTGTACATAAACCCTCTATTGAAGTGTCACCCAGGCCATGGGCTCAGGCGCTGCCACCCATGACATCCCCGTGAAAACCCTCTGAGCCTGATACCCGAGTGCCACAGGGCCTGGGGCTCGATAATAGCCACGAGATGAGAAAGCCCACTCCATAGCCTGGAAGTGACGGGAAGGAGAAATAGACTGAAAGACACCCCATAACTAAGAAGGTGGGAGAACAAGAGCCCGGCAACCGCATACATTTTAGCTGACCGGAGCAACCCTGAGCTGAAAACAGTGACAGAGGGAGCCTGGTGTGCTCAAATATCTAAACCTGGGACACTGGAGGCTAGGCCACGACCAGAGAACGGGCTCTGAAGAGGTGACGGGGGATAATGCAGACCCTAATCACGAGACACACCAGTGTGGGGCAGGTGCTTTATGACCTGCAGCCTAACTTTCCACCACGGTCTAAGAACACAGTTGTTATATTAGGACTGGTGACCCTAACTGTGAGGGAAACATTCACCCGTGAGTCCGCGACGACAAGACTGAACCCGTGGGTGAGGTACTATGTTGAGACTGAGAGGCCTGAAAGGACTTTGAGAGAACAACCCAGAAACGCCACCTGAGCTGCACAGTCTTGTAACCCGGAGCAGTGCTGAAGTGTTTAAGTGTTAACTGAAAGAACTGTAAACTGCGTGAACTGTTGTTCTGGAAAGACCTAAAGTAAGGTACCCAGTAAGCTCACCGCTGCTTGAGACAGGTTCCTTCCAGTCCCGCCTGAGGAGCCACAGACTGTCATCCCTGCACACTGGCTGGAGAGCTGCAGCTTTGAAGTAAGTGAACTGCACTGCACACAATACCTCATCAGGCCTTTCCATTACCACTTCACCTGCCCTGGGGACCCTCAGCCCTACCCGAGGAGGGCTTACCATCCATGCTGCCCCAAGTCACTGTCCCCAGCAGGAATACAGCAGCGGTGGTTCTACTACCCACATACCCCGGGTGGCGTCACGACAAATCCCCTGTAAATAACCCCTTTTTTTGGACAGATCCCAGGCCACGGGACCGGGTCACAACTACCGTGATACCCCAGAGAGACAGCACCAGCCCAGCCCATAGCCAGGGAACGCATCAATCACCCTCCAGTCGGTGTCTGACATGGTGAGTAACCAGAGCAATTTCTGATTAAGAGGGAGGAAAGGTCCCATGAGTTAGTGAGTATGCGTGACCACCACTCTATTTACATCTATAGGTCAGTGGGAGCAGTTTGCACATCTGAGATCACCGCTCTTAAGGTATGTGCACATAATCAGGGTTTGTAGCGTTGTGGACCAAGCGTGCTTGCACTGCGTCCGTAACGCTGCGTTCTGCAGTCCAAGCATAATGGATGGGATTTATAGAAATTCCATCCTCACTGTGCTTCTCCTGTCCACAGCATTATATACGTTGCAGTGCATCTCCGCAGTATATTCATTTATTGCAGCGGAGTCATAAGCGATGTCCAGTGGGTGAATGCAGGGAAAAACTGCCCTGCACTGAACGCTGACCGTGAGTATAAGGTGGCTGCATTGTCCCCGCATTCACCTGCGGCTTCCCTCAGATCTGTGGCGCCCCACATAGTCAGGTGTCACAGAGGGGTATTGCACCCGTAACAAAGGTGTAATTGCTCCAGTTACAAATGGACCCTAGGTTGGTGGGTGGACCCCATTCCAGTGGCTAGACGAAGGAGGAGAGGAGTCGGGAAAGTTGGAAAAGAGTGTGGAACGAGGCGGAAGGTTTTACCCGGATGGCTCTACGCTGATCCGGAGGGAAGGAGAAAGAGGGTCTTGAAGAGATCCTGAAAGAGGGCGCCCGACGCAAGCAGTCTGGGCCCTAGAGAGAAAGGGAGAACCCCAGCGTGGAGCAACCATACTCCAGGGGATTCTCCAGTCCACCACGGGAATGCCGGGCCCGAAGATCCGGCCAAGGTCTGTCTCTGCAGTCGGCAACCGGCTGTTGTGGTTTGTTTAATAGCCGCAGCACCCTGCCAGACAGAGCGGTCTGCCTGCTTCCTCACCACGAGGGAGGGGACCCCCAATACTACGTAGCCATTGGGTATAGACTTATCCTAGGCGGGGAAGAAAGGACACGGGTTCGTCAACTAAGGTACCCCACATGTCCCACCATACCACCTGGGATCCACTCGCAGCCACCCGTAGAGCTACCTGTTACATTAACAACTGATGCTGAACTGTGGACTCTGTATTTACTACTGAACGTTTACAGTAAAGTACCCAGTAGAAAGTGACTTTGCCTCAGTGTGGTTATCTCCATCAACCTGCTTGTTTTCAGGAATGCTGCCCCAGAGGCCCAGCTCCACCTGTAGGGAGCTTTGCCAACTCAGCCGCATTACCATCGGCCTCTGGAGGACTGTGGCGGCGCTGGTGACCCATCACCAGGTACTACAGGTGGCGTCACATGACAAACTCTTATCCCCTGTACATAACCCCTTATTGAAGTTTCACCCAGGCCACGGGCTCAGGCGCTGCCACCCGTGACATCCCCCATGAGAACACTGACCGAGCTTGATACCCGAGTACCCCAGGACATGGGTCTTGACAGATCCAGAGGTACTAAGTCCAGGATGCAATGCCTCCAGATCATCTGAACATACCTTACGGCTAAGATCATACAGAGCTTTTGTGCTCCGTTTTTTATTGATCCCTTTTTGGCACAGTTTCTGCACCAGAAACGGACCCTCTTTTTGCAAAAAAGCATCACAAATGCATCATCCATTTGTGTTGTTTTTTTGCTCCGTTTTCAGGGGACACAAACAGACTCACAGACACTTTCTTACCCTCCCTGCCATCCCACGGTGAGTCCCGGTGACGTCTTTCCTCCCAGGCAGCAGCAGGACTTGTGAGTTGTCTGTATGCTGCTTTAGGACATACTCATGTGACTCACCATGACTGAGTCACATGATCAGCCACATGGGTAGGTCCTGGAAGCACCAGACAGACAACTCACAGGTCCTGCTGCTGCCTGGGAGGAAAGACGTCAGCGGGACTCACCGTAGGATGGCAGGGAGGGTAATTAATGGATGTTAGTAATGAGGAAAGGGCACCAGAAAGACGCCACACAAATGAAATGCTCATTAGTTTCTGGATCTGTTTCACTGATCCGTATTTGGTGCAGTTTAAAAAAAAAAAAAAACGCAGCACCAAAAACGCCCTGTGTGAACATAGCCTTACAGACTGTTAGAGAAGCAGTGGTCATGTATGCACTCTACTGCTACATTTTAATTGAGGACACAAGACCACTGTTCTAATGATAAGTAGTTAGTCATTCACTGAGATATTGTAATATTTCTCTTTAGTCCTGCTCCAATGATCTCTGCCTCTGTTATCAGGCGAAATCCAACTTGCTACTTAAGGAACAGTGTCTGCAGATCAGCAAAATATAATAATGTAGCTGGAACTTGTGTTGCCAAGGACCGTCTGTTGGTATTGCAGAATTCCTACTTAGCAGGTGTAATTAACTCCCCTCTGTTACCTATGTAAACTCCAAGTCTGTTGCAAGGCATAATATATAGCAGCCCTGGTTTGATTCTGCTGAGTCGCTGCAGCCTATCCCTGCTTACTTGATACTGTTGACTTTGATTTGACTTAACTTTTCACTTGCTACCATAGATAATTCTGCCTCTGACTCTGTTATACTAGTGGTGACCTTATGTACCTGATCTTGCTTCTTCTGATTTTGTCTTGTGTAAGACTTCACTGGTTTTGATCTGGGTATTATTTATGCGGTTAGCGATGTGTATGTGTGCAGACTTTATTTGCAAGTTCTATAAATAATGACTTTCTACCTAGTATGGAATATTGTTGTAAGGACGAATCCAGCACATGTTGTACGGGCATTTCTACTTGAAAGCCTAAGAAATATGGGTAATTTAAGACATTTTATGCAAATAATGTATGGCATTTAAAACAAATTATACTAATATTTTGTATTAAAAAGTAGTGAAAATCATAGCAAATTTTTAAATGTTAAAAAAAGAGACAGGACTTGATAAATATACTAAAAAATATTGTGGCACCCCACAGGGTCAGGTGTTACATCGGGGTATTGCACTCGTAAAAGTGGTGTAATTTTCCCCAGTCGAGGAGGAGTGTGGAGTGAGGCGGAAGGTCTAACAGGACAGCTCCAGGCTGATCCTGAGGGAAGATGAAAGGGGATCCTGAGGGGATTCTGAGAGAGGGTGCCTGACGCATGAGTCTGGGCCCGAGAGAGAAAGGGTGAACCCTAGCGTGGAGTGACCATACTCCAGGAAATTCCCCAGTCCACCACGAGAACGCCAGACCCGAGGATACGGTCAGAGTCCACCTCTGAAGTCGTCAACCAGCTGCTGCAGTCTGTTCACCGGCTGCAGCACCCTGCCAGACGGAGCGGTCTGCCTGCTTCTTCACTTCGAGGGAGAGGAGCCCCAAGACTATGTCCAGCCCAGGCCCTGGGGGTACTCGGATCACTCAGGCGCGGTCTCTGGGGGAAGTCACGGGTAGCGGTGCCTGAGGCTGTGGGCCCGGGGGATGCAGATGAAAAAAATAAGTGGAAAGAAAATAATAAAGATGTCTGTCGTGACGCTACCTGTAGGGTTCCGGTGATGGAACGGCGCTGCTTGGGCCTCCAGGGTGATGGGCGACAGCAAGGTGGAACCGCTCCCTACAGGACGAGCGGGGGTCCCCAGGGCTGTGAGTTGTGGTGAGGTAACAGGGTAGCACAGTCAATGTGGTGCAGATGGAAGGAGGGACACGCACACATAAAGTCTTTTTGGTACCTTTACTGGTGTTCTGTACTGGTACACTTGTCCGGAGGTGAGGGAAACACTTTAGGATCTCCACAGCGAGTAGGGTTGTAGGCTTCCTTATCTCGGTGATTCTGCTTGGAGTCTGGCAGGCTTGGAACCCGACCAGACCGTTACTTCTCTTTCTTTGTGACTCTCCACACCCAGGTTGCTGCACTGAGAACTCTCTCTTGGGATTCCGCTTGGCCCTCACAGTCCCTGGCTCTCAATTGTTGGTGCTGCGGGTGTCCTGGAAGCTAAGCCTCCTTGTGGTGCTGGATTCTCTGCGGGCCTATTCTCTCTGTCCCTGCAGCTCGGACCCAGTGACCGGAACTCTGATGGGGTGAGTTGGTATAACTCCTCTGCCCCCTTCTTGTAGCACGTTTCTCTCCTCTGCCTTCGACCTCTACTCTGCGGGTCTACCACTGTCTCAGGTGGTTGCTGGTATGGGCCTAGCACGGCTCCAGTACCAGCTCAGCTCACTCAGCTCTTCACAGTTTGTAGTGACTGCACACTCTGCTGTTTTTCCCTCCAGAACCCGTATTTATAGGGGAAACTGGCTTAAGCCAACCAGTGGAGCTCCTCCTGCAGGCCTGGGGTGAAAGGGTGTTGTGTGTTAGTGGGTTACTCGCTGTAAGAAATCCCTCAGTGTCCCAAGGGAGTCTGTGGTGAACTGGCACAGGGTGCCACAACTACCTTCAAGGATTAATTGGGTATAGACTCATCCTAGGCGGGGAAGAAAATACACGGGTTCGTCAACTACGGTATACCACGGGTACCACCATATCACCTGGCATCCACTTTCAGCCACCTGTAGAGCTACCTGTTTCTTTAACAACTTTTGCTGAACTGTGGACTTGTATGCTGATGACTGTTTACTGTAAAGTAACCGGGAGAGTGACTTTGCCTCCGTGTCTTCGTGCTACATAATTCAACCTCTTTGCTTACAGCAACGCTGCCCCGGAGGACCAGCTCCACCTGCAAGGAGCTTTGCCATCCTTGCCGCGATTCCATCGCCCTCCGGAGGACTGTGGCGGCGCTGGTGACCTATCACCAGGTACTACAGGTGGTGTCACGTGACAATAACTGTTATCCAGTGGTGTAGCAACTGTTTGTGGCGCCCGGGGCGGTCGAAAAATTTGCCGCCTCTTTGGTTGTTGATAATCCGGAAGTATACATAGTATACACTGTCTGCCCCTGATATACAAGAATATAACTACTATACTAAAACAAAGAGAAGGGGTGCAATTGGGGGGTAAGTATTGGGCCAAATGGCCACTCACGTATTGGGGTTGTCACTATGCACTGCCACCTCTGCACAACCCCAGTGTATGGCAACAAGCAGGACTCAAGGAGGGCCCGGGGCAGGAGCAAGTTTCGCCGCCGTGCTGTGGAGTTCATAGTGTAATATAAATGCAAAAAAATGTTATTCTTAATATTATGTCACAATACCGGGATCTGATGATCTTCTATTTCGAGGTCAGGGGCTCTCTGATGCAATGTTGCTGTCTGCTTCGCTGTCGTCCTCTTTTGACACTGCAGTGCGGTGGACAAGAGAGCATTAACTGGTTAATAACAAGAAGTATGGTGTGTGTACTAACTGAGCCATAAATCCTCCCCATACTATGTTTAGCAGACATTCTAGGAATACTATATGGATTTTAGTATTAGGGTACGGACACACTGGCGTGAAACTCTGATGAGTGCAATGTGTGATTTTATCGCATTGCAATCAATATCTGAGAGCACATTTGCGAGTGTTGGACCGTTTTTCTCATCCTGATTCAGGATGAGAAAAAAGTTGCAACATGCTGCGACAGTATATGATTCCCGCGCGAGACTCACCAATGCAAGTCTATGGGTTCGACAAAATCACGGACAGCGCACGAACCATCTGAGAGGCATCTGTTTTTTTCACTGATACATTATCATTCTGTAGCTGATTACACTGTAAAATGTTCCTGTAAATGATTATACAATAATAGCTGCTGAGAAAAAACACAGATTGCACACGGATGTGATCTGAGAATCTGAGAAAAATGTCGTAGACTCGCACAGCAGTTGCCAAACGGACCAAAAAACGAATGTCACTCATCCGACTCTCCTGGATGAGAAACAGACCGATTTTAAGGCGGCGGGAGACAGTGTACCACCAAGTCCTCAGCTCCGTGCTGTGCACAGACAGTATACGGTACACTGTCTGTGCACAGCACGGAGCTGGGGACATGGTGGTACACTGTGCACAGCACAGAGCTGGGGACATTGTGGTACACTGTACACAGCACGGAGCTGGGGACATGGTGGTACACTGTTTGTGCACAGCACAGAGCTTAGGACATGGTGGTACGCTGTGCACAGCACGGAGCTGGGGACATGGTGGTACACTGTCTGTGCACAGCATGGAGCTGGGGATATGGTGGTACATGGTCTGTGTGCAGCACAGAGCTTAGGAGATGGTGGTACACTGTGTACAGCACGGAGCTGGGGACATGGTGGTACACTGTCTGTGCACAGCACAGAGCTGAGGACATGGTGGTACGCTGTGCACAGCACGGAGCTGGCGACATGGTGGTACACTGTCTTGCACAGCACGGAGCTAGGGACATGGTGGCACACTGCACAGCACAGAGCTGAGGACATGGTGGTACACTGTCTTGCACAGCACGGAGCTGGGGACATGGTGGTACACTGCACAGCACAGAACTGAGGACATGGTGGTACACTGTCTGTGCACAGCACAGAGCTGAGGACATCCCAGAAGAGGCACAATAACCACAGACAGGCGGCGGGAGAACATTGAGCTCGCCCAGGAGAACTACAACTCCCAGCACCCAACACACTGCCCAGAAACCATACAGTAATGCCCGAACAGGCAGGAGAACTACAATTCCCAGCATGCCACACCCTGCCAACACAGGAAGGTGGAGGCTGCCGCATGGAGGCAGAGTCACCTGGTACAGCTGCCATTATCACCACACACAGCCCCACTCCTCCTGCACCCCCGTCCTCCTCTCCTTTGTCCCTCCTGCTGTCCCCCTGTCCTCTTCTCCTCTGTCCTCCTGTTCCTGTCCTTCTGTTCCCCTGTCCTCCTCTCCTGTCCCCCTGTTCCTGTCCTTCTGCCCCCCTGTCCTCTTCTCCTGTCCCCCTGTTCCTGTCCTTCTGCCTCCCGTCCTCTTCTCCTGTCCCCCTGTTCCTGTCCTTCTTCCCCCCTGTCCTCTTTTCCTGTCCCCCTGTTCCTGTCCTTCTGCCCCCCTGTCCTATTCTCCTGTCCCCCTGTTCCTATCCTTCTGCCCCCTTTCCTATTCTCCTCTGTGTGCTGTATATAGCATATTGCCCATATCCCATATGCTATATACAGCATTCATCTACATGGAGCCACTTAGTGTACCTTAGGGACAGGGAGTCAGGAGGACTCTCACTGGTTAAATTCAATGAATATCAGTTTGCGGCCTCCCTCTGGGATCCAGAACGGCCGGATGTGAAGTGCGGGCCGCACTGTGCGGCTGTGCGGGCAGTGACGTCACCGCACAGGTCCTATCATCAGTGAAGTGATCACCACGGTCGGTCTGACAGGCCCTGCAGCGGCGCGCCTCCACTTCTCCCACGAAGGGAGAGGAATTGCTGCTGCCGCGTCCAAGCGCCGCCCCCACACAAGTGCCGCCTGGGGCGGACCACCCCTCCCCCTCGCCCCCCCACGATACGCCACTGCTCTTATCCCCTGTACATAACCCCTCTATTCAAGTGTCACCCAGACCACGGGCTAAGGCACCGCCACCCGTGACATCCCAGGGAACCCATCCGTGCCTGATACCCGAGTACCCCAGGGCCTGGGGCTCGACAATATGAAAGATACAGAGGGCACTCACCAAAGCCGGCGTCAACACCCAGGCAAGTGCCAGGACCCTGGATAAGTGAGGAGGCCCACTCGCTGTCTGTGAGTGGAAGCAAAGAAAGTAACCCACTCACAGAGAGCTGCCCACTCTCCTGCTCTGCACTTATCTATGTGATCGGAAGCTGCAGGAGCTGTGCAGCTGAAGGACCTTCCAGTCATGTGACTAATCATGTGACTGAAAGGAAGGTCCTGGCAGGTTCTGCAGCTGCTCAACTTATGCAGCCTCCGTGTAGCTCCCAGTGGCTCCTCTCTTGCTCTGCACTGATCAAGAACTGAAAGATGTGGCAATGTACAGGGTGGGCCATTTAAATGGATGCACCTTAATAAAATGGGAATGGTTGGTGATATCACCACCCATCTGGAAACGTTTTCCCCCTACTATATGCTAATGTGCCACAAAAAGGAAGTTGATATCACCAACCATTTCCATTTTATTTAGGTATATCCACATAAATGACCCACCCTGTATAATGTGTGTAAGTAAATGCGTCTGTTGCATAGCTGTGTACATTTGAATTTGCATGTAGCATCCCTGTAGCACAGTTTTGTGTCTGTATGATCTGGGTGTATCTGTATGTGCATGTAGTGTACATGTAGCAGAGCTGTGTGTCTATGTTTTCATGTAGCAGAGCTGTTTCTGTCTATAAGTGCATCTAGTGTGCATGTAGCAGAGCTGTGTGTCTGTGTATGTAGTATTCATGTAGTAGAGCTGAGTGTGTGTTGTGCATGTAGCAAAGCTGTGTGTCTGTGTATGTAGTGTTCATGAAGTAGAGCTGAGTGTGTGGTGTGCATGTAGCAGAGCTGTGTTTGTCTGTATGCTCATGTAGCAGAGCTTTATGTGTCCCTATGTGCATGTAGCAAAGTTGTATGTGTCTATATGTGCATTTAGTGTGCATGTAGCAGAGCTGTGTGTGTCTATGTGTTCATGTAGTAGAACTGTATGTGTCTATATGTGCAAGTAGCAGAGCTGTATGTGTCATATGTGCATGTAGAAGAGCCATGTATGTCTATGGGCACATAGCAGAGCTGTGTGTGTCTAATATATAATTTGCAGAAAGACACTAACAATAGATTTATTGCCTCTGTATTCTACTCTAGTGCATTAAAATTATTATTAATGATCCTTTAATTAATAGGAAGAATGTTTTTCTATTTTCTTCTGTTTCAACCTGGGGTGCGGCTTAAGGTCTGGACATGTGTCAGCGGGGAGGGGCGGGGACCAAGTGTTAAAGGGGGCCCACTGAGACTCTTTTGCCTGGAGCCCACAAAAACCTGAAGCCGGCCCTGGCACTCTTCATCTAATATAAACGTTCCTGTATTGCATTATAATAAAAAAAGGAGGAGGGATCCGGCGTCTGGAGATGCTGTTCTGCTTTAACATAATGGACGTCGCCTCTAGCCTCCGGATCCCTCCCTTGCTATTCTGCCTTCATTTTTTTTTAACATAATGGAAAAAGGGAACGTATTGTTTCAGTGAGTGCGCTCTCTCTGTCCTGCGTATTTTCTGTATGCTATGTGCTTTTTCAGGAGAACAGGTCCACTGGTTTTACCTACCCTTTATACTGTAAAACTATCAATAAATAGTTGAGGATTTGCAGTCCAATATTTTTTATACTTTATTTCTTGATAAATATAATGCTTGGATTATTCTTCTCAATGCAAATATGTAACCGTACTAATCTACTGTATATCAACATATTGCACCCCTTCCTGGTATTACACCCTGAACAGCTTTCTAATTCACCTCCCTTATGCCCCGGCCCAAAAGCCACATAAGAAAATATCAGTGTAGAAGCCGCATATGGCAGAGTACTGTTAATAATTTTGCTTTTCGGCTCTTATTGCTAGAAATAAAGATTATAAATATATATTCGGCTCCCTCTACTGGTAAAAACCATTATATGTAAGTATATGGCTCTAGTAGAGATAGGTAGAATAACTTGTTTTACACTAGAGGTATAGCATTTTCATGCACTGATGGAGGTTATCACAGCAATCTACACGCCTCAACAGTACAAAAGACCTCAATTTTTACCATTTAGAATCACAGAGAAGTAAATCTTTCATCTTTTATGGCCACTTTACACACGGCAACAGAAAGATAGAAACCGGCAGGTGTCGGAGACAATTGTACCTTTTACCTTCAAAACACCTTGAAGTGGCTGCGTGTAATTCAGGTATCTGCAAGGTGTTTTGAAGGTAAAAGGTACAATTGTCTCCGACACCTGCCGGTTTCTATCTTCCTGTTGCCGTGTGTAAAGTGGCCATTTGAGATTGATTAAAATTCCCCCCTTCGACTATGACTTATTGCATATCAAAAATTGTTGCACGGCGGTTCAAGCCCCAAATGACAAGGGTTGTTCCCTTTATAACACATGGCTACTTTACAATACTACTAACGGTGGGCAAGGAGTGTTCATTACTCTTATTTTAAATTGCTGTGTGTGTGGATATTTATTATTATTATCATTATTATTATTTCTGTTACTGGTATATTGAGCTGGAAGGAAATGCATTGTAATTTGCTAAACCCAGATACCTTAAACTGAATCTGTCAGTAACTGAACTTCTCATGTTTCCTTCATCTACTAATCTTCCTAAATAGTGATGATCGAGCATGCTCGCCACTACTCGGTAATCGTACGAGTATCACGGTACTCGGGATGCTCGGGGAGCACTGAGTAATGGCGAGATGCTCGGGCTCATGCTCGGGTCCACCTCCCTGCATGTTGGCGCTCTTTTCAGAGCCAGCCCACATGCAGGGATTGGCTACCAGACACTGTAATGTTAATTAAGGCATTACAGTGATTGGCTGGCCGCACAGCGTCATCAGGTCTTTATAAGACCTGACCGCGCTGTGCTCGTCACTCTGCGCCATAGACAGTCAGTGTAGGGAGAGCTGCTGTTGATTCAGGGACAGATTTCATGCCTTTCAGCTAGTGTGGGTGCAGGGCTGCTAATCTAAGACAACAACAGTCTGTCTGAGGACTAATTAGCTGTATACAAGCAGGGAGGGAGGCAGGGTGTATAGGAAAGTTAGGTGTGCCAGTATACCAGCTTGCATCACATCTGGGGCTGGTGTGCTGGCTTTAAATCTCCTCTATCCATCCCAAAACAGTCCTATTAAAGATTAATTTAAATCTCTATAGGCAAGAGGGGTATATAGCTCCATTTTCTAGACCTCACAAGACGCTGTCTACCTGAACGCAGCATTTATAGCACTTCACGTGTGTAGCCGGTGATATCTAATTTGTTATCTCTCCATCCCAAAACAGTCCTGTTAAGGATTAATTTAAATCTCTATAGGCAAGAGGGGTATATAGCTCTATTTTCTAGACCTCACAAGACGCTGTCTACCTGTACACAGCATTTGTAGCAGGTGTGTGGCCTGTAATATCTAATTTTTCATCTATCCATCCCAAAACAGTCCTATTAAGGATTCATTTAAATCTCTATATGCAAGAGGGGTATATAGCTCCATTTTCTAGTCCTCACAAGATGCTGTCTACCTGTACGCAGCATTTGTAGCAGGTGTATACGCTTTAATATCTGATCTCCAATATCTATCTAAAAACAATTTGTTGTCTGACTTAATTTACATTTCTTTTTACATTCCGATGCCCCTGGGAAGAGACGTGGATGAGGGCCTCTTTAACACTAGAACTACTGCACTCGTGACACCTACATAGAAATACATAGTGCGAAGTAGTCAAAATGACTACCTCAGTAGTTCTAGTGTTAAATAATGTGCCCATTATTAGGAAGCAAATCTTTTCTAGTATTGCCCTAGGTAGGGCTGCCAAACATTGGGAGGCACTCCAATGCCCTTAGGAAAAGCCTCTTTAAATATTGTTCCCATTACAAAGGAGTGGTTCTCCTATACTTGTAATGCTGATGCACTAAGTATGGACTAGAAGATTTACCCCTGGGGGGTATACATGAACCTACTGTCTAACTTTTTAATGGTTAGGGGCATCATTAACACCGTGTAAATAAAATATGTTTTCGTGGCATCATGGACCACGGTCGCCCTGATGATAAGGTGGTGGCGGGTAAGGAGAAGGAGGAGGAGTACAGCAAATAGCCAATATCAGGAAGCATGTACCCATGTGTGGGTGTGAGGAGGGGCATGGGAATCTACCTCCCCAAAAATACAATGGTTTTGACTTTAGATTACGCTGAACCAGGCCCAATCCAACCCTTGTTCTTCTTGATCAGAGTCAGCCTGTTAGCCTTTTCAGTTGACAGGCGGGTGCGTTTACCAGTGATGATTCCACCGGCGGCACTAAAAATCCGCTCTGACAAAATGCTAGCGGCAGGGCAGGCCAAGACTTCCAAGGCGTAGAGAGCCAATTCATGCCACGTGTCCAGCTTGGATACTCAATAATTATAAGGATCAGAGGAATCCTGGAGCACTTTTGTACGGTCACCAAGGTACTGCTTCACCATCTTTTCAAACTTTGCATTTCTTGTGACAAAACCCCATGCCTCAGGGCCTGTGCTCTCGGAGGGGCTGAAAAAACTATCCCATATCTTTCACAGTGTTCCCCTACCTCTGCTGGATTGGAGTTGTGCCTCTCTCTCCTGGACGCCTTGGTTGTCCACCGAACTGTGACCTCTGCCGCCAGCATTTCCGGAAGTTAATTTTTTGACTAATTCCGCAACAAGGGCCTTCTGGTACTGCAGCATTTTTGTAGATCTCTCCGCCTGGGGAAAAAGAGAAATACAGTTCTCCTTGTAGTGTGGGTCTAAAAGTGTCACCAACCAGTAATGTGTGTCCGCCAAGATGTTGATAACGCGAGGGTCACGGGAAAGGCAGCGTAACATAAAGTCAGCCATGCGCGCCAGACTGGTAACAGGCAAGACTTCAGGGTCATCAACAACAGTATGACTGACCATTCTGTCCTCATCCCCGTCCTCCTCCTCCCTGTCCTCTGCCCATCCACTCTGAACCGACTGTATGACGGTTATGGAGGTTATACCGTCAACTGCGCATGAAACTAGTTCCTGTTTTTCTAACTTCTCCTAATCCTTCTCCTTGTCATTGTCCCCCAATGCATGTTGGAATGAGATGAGGCTGGGTTGTGTGTAATCACTCACTATAGTTCCTTGCTCCATCTCATTGTGCTCCGCCTGCAATGCATCGTCTTTGATTTTGAGCAGAAAACGTTTTAGAAGACAGATAAGCGGAATGTTGACACTAATGATGGCGTCGTCGCCGCTATCCACCTTGGTGGAGTCCTCAAAGTTTTGGTGACTGTATATATGTGGTGCCCCGCAAAGCAGGCGTCACAGAGGGGTACTGCACCCATAAAAGCGGTGCAAATACTCCAGCTGCAAGCAGATTCTTGGATGGTGGGTGGGACCCATAGACCGGCACCCCACACTAGATCACATAGTGGGAGGTACCCAGGAGGGAACAAAACCACTTCCAGGGGGAGAAAGGAGGTCTTTCAGCAGAATGGAAAGTTAGGAACAAGGAGAGGGTCTCTCAGCTGGGGGACCAGGAGAGTAGGAGAAAGACAGATTCCAGACGCAGACAGCCAGTTGGGGAAGGAAAGGAAAGGACTTGAGAAGGTCTAACCACAACAGCTTACCGGGCACTGGAGCCCGCACCTGTGGGATCCTCCAAGGACCACAGAAAATCTGAAGATCTGAGGAGTATATATATATACTGCCCAGGCTCTTAAGCGACCAAAAGAGGGTACCAGGCACCGCTTGATGGTTCGGCGGCCAGCAGAAGGTAATCCGACGGGAGCGAGAAGAAAGACAGCAGGAGATCAGATTCGCTTTATGGGACCTGGTTTCACCACCACCACTGGGAAGCAGGAGAGGAGTAGACGGGAGAAAAGGCACACACTGAGGGTTCCATCCTACCACCTGGGATCTGCTTGCAGCCACCCATCAGCTACTTGTCGTTATAACATCTTGCTGAACTGAGAACTGTAACCAATGCTGCTAAAGTTTCCAGTAAAGTTCACGGAGTGTAGTGAACTCGACTCTGCTGCATCTTCCTTTGCTGAACTTATTCTTTCACAGGATTGCTGCCCCGGTGGTCCAGTCCTGCCTGCGGAGGACTACACCATCTCAGCTGCAATACCACCGACCTCCGGCGGACTGTGGCGGCGCTGGTGCTACTTCACCAGGAACCGCAGGTGGCGTCACGACAACAAACTGTGAATAATCCCTTGTATATAAAACCCCCCTTTTCAAAAGATACCCCAGGACACAGAGTCAGGCGTGGCCGCCATTCCCCGTGACAACCGGAGATTTAACCCTTGCCGCCTGACCCCCGAGTACCCCAAAGCCTGGGTGCTACACATATGTCAGACATCCATGTCCACTCCAGATGTCTTATGTGTGGAGTTTGAACCGAATACCGACAGCCTAGTTGATGCTGGTAGTCAACAACTGCCCTCTTCTGCTCACAAATCCTGACCAACATCTGCAGGGTTGAATTCCAACATGTGAGCCGGCAGCTGCAAACGCTACTGAAACCCGGCAAGGGCGGCCGAAGCAGTAGGTGACTTTCTAAAATGGGCACACAGGTGGCGTACTTTAACGAGCAGATCCGGCAGCTCCGGGTAGGATTTAAGAAACCACTGAAACCACTAGGTTGAGCACATGGGCCAGGCATGGCACATGTGTGAGCTCGCCTTGCCTCAGAGTCGCCACCAGGTTCTGGCCATTGTCACACACGACCATGCCTGGCTCTAGGTTCAGCGTTGTGAGCCAATGATCTCTTTCAGAGCTGCCCACAACTCATTAGCATTGTGGAGTTTGTCACCTATGCATATTAGCTTCAGCACAGCCTGTTGCCGCTTGGCCGAGGCAGTGCTGCAGAGCTTCCAGCTTGGGACTGTTGTGGAGGCTGAAGAGGAGGAGGAGGCTGAGGAGGATGATGTACCAGAGCTGTAGACTGTGGGGTCAACCCTGACTGAGTTAGGGCCCGCAATCCTTGGCATCGGGAGGACGTGTTCCGTCCCAAGGTCCGACTGGGTCCCGACTTTCACTATATTAACCCAGTGTGCCGTCAGCGAGATGTACCGTCCCTGCCCACAAGCACTTGTCCACGTGTCCGTGGTTAGGTGGACTTTGACAGAAACTGCATTGTTAAGGGCACAGCTAATGTTTTGGGACACCTGCTTGTGTTGCGCCCCACTGGTCGGGACGCCACGTAGGGGTACTTCACCCACAAGAGAGAGTGTGGTATTCCTGTGGTCAGGGAAATTGGATGTCTTAAAGGGGATGCTCATAACATTCATCCACACACCTAAGGGCAGGGGACCAATCAAAAAGTCCGTTGTTAGGAACCAGTCCCGGTGTGTGGAGCTTAGGTGGGCGGTGGAAGAAGTTAGTGAGAACAAAGCATGAGAGTAAGAAGAAGGTGTTTGGAGAGGAACGGAGTGGGAACCTTGTGAGGAGCAAAGGGGGGAGGCTACCTAGCCGAGGTAGCCCTAAGAAGAGAGGGTCCAGTTGCTCCAGTTAGCCGCTGCTTTCTGGAGGAGGAGCAGTCCTGGTATGGAGGTCTGGCTACGAGAACGGTGCGAGAGTTTAGACCCAAGCCGTCAACACCGGAGTCCTGAGTCGGTTTTATGCGGTCGGTGCCAACACCTAGCGTAACCACAAAAGGTCCTAAATAGGGTCCGAAGGTACATAAAGCCCTTGAAGAGGGACCCGAGGGACTGGCTGGTGGCTCTGCGTGCAGGAACGCTGGAGGAAGTCAAGAACAGCGAAGGTCTCCTAAGTGACATACAAAATCATTGTCTACTACCCAGGCTAGCGATACCGTGAACTGAAACTGTCATATTGCCTGTGGTTTCCAGTAAAGACCTGTGCAAAGTGAAGAACTGTGTGCCGTGTGTTATTTGCCTGCAAAAGAGGAGCCATACTCCTGCTTCCTTCACAGAGACTGTGTGCTGCGCTGGACTCCTGTGTATAACCCCCATCATCCACTGCTGCCCTGAGGAAAATCCGCTACACCTAAGGGGAGCGTAGTCATCCCAGCTGCCATCACATCTCCTCAGAGGTCTGCCCTGCAGCGCTGGTGCAATCACCAGACACCATAGGGGGAGTCACAAGACATCTCCCTTTTTATTTTTATTCCCTTTTCATTTGTAAACCACTTTTCATTGAGCACCCAGGACACAAGGCTATGTCTCGACCATCCGTGATCCCCAGCTGCAAAACTGCCCCGTTCCCAAGTACACCATAGCCCTGCCGGTCGACTCAAATGTATAATGCTGGGTCGGCACAGCGGGAGAAATAGTGGCGGCTGGGGACCGAATAACGAGGGACGGCCGCTGCCTTCAGGTTGCGGAATGCTTCCGTTTCCACTGTCCTAAAAGGCAACATTTCCAGCACAAGCAGTCGTGAAATGAGCGACTTTAGGAGTGTAGCCTGTAGGGCGTTGGCAGCGTATTTGTGCTTGTGTTCCAACGACTGGGGTATGGATATCTGAACACTGTGCTGGGACAAGGACGTGGTAGATGATGGTGGCATTTCTGATTGTGCAACAACAGGTGCAGGACAGGAGGCATCTTCACATGCACTATGGACAAGGGATTGGCTTGCACGCACAACAATGGAAGAAGCAGCGGTGTCCCCCGCAGACACTGCTCCTGGACCTTCTGGTATGTCCCACAAAGTCGGGTGCTTTGCTGCCATGTGCCTGATCATGCTGGTGGTGGTAGTCAGGCTGCTAGTTTTGCTACTCCTGCTGATGCTGGCATGGCAGGTGTTGCAAAAAAACTTTTTTGAATTATCTGCAGACTCCTAAAAAAACAGCCAGACTTGGGAAGACCTAACTGTTGTACTGGCAACTTGTGTCGTGTTGGTGTTACGGGGAACGGTTGCCCGACTTCTGTCTGCAGCCACCACCCTGCTTCTTCCGGCCTGTTGTGATGCTACGCCTCCTTCCCCCTGTGCGCAACTTTCCTCGCTCAGCATGTCCTCCTGCCAGGTTGGGTCAGTTACTGGATCATCCACCACATTGTCTCCCACTTCCGCACCCTGGTCCTCCTCCTGACTTTCTGGCAATTGTGTCTGATCATGTCCACCTTTTGTTGTGACACGTTCCCAACCGTGACCTTCGTGCGACCGTAGCTGCTCAAATATTTTGGCATCGCTACATACGATCTCCCCATGACCCACTTCAAGCGGAGCGGGCGAGAGGCCCGAATCTATGAATGGAAAACTGAACGCAGGTAGCCAAAGCCTTCCCTACTGCACAGCTGGGTTTCCACAGCAGGTACCTACTACATGCAACACCTTCCACCCCGGCACAGTAAGGGGAGCTAGACTCATTGACTTTAGGTGAGTTCCCCTATAAATACTGCTGCTGGGGGAGAAGTTAGTCAGAGTGTGCAGACGCTAGGAGAGCTGCGAAGACATCCTGGTGATCAGTGCCGTGGTTAGGCCCAAACCAGTGACCCGGAGTGGCCCTTCTGCCATTGAACGAAGCCTAGCAGTGGGGACAGAAGGCACCGAGCTTAACCAAGGGAGCAGAGGAACTAGTGGAAGTTCACCCAAGACATACCGGACTTCGGGGATCCGCACCTGCAGGAACACTTTAGGACTGCAGAAAAGCCCGCACACACTGTCGAAACTTCAGTCACCCGGTCTCCCTGCGTACCCAGAAAGAGGGAGCCAGACACCGTAGTGTGGGAACACACAGCAGTGATCAGAGAGGGTAACCCGTGGACCGCGCAGTAGGAGAGAGAGGACCAGAGAAAGTGAGGAGGCCAGTTGTGTTACATACAGACAGGGCTTCAGAGACAGCAGGGAGTCTGAGGAGGCCACTTGCTGTGGAGACTCACTGTGCACCTGGTCACCCGACAGTGCTCTGGACATCTTTACCTGTGCAAACCATCAGTAAAAGGTAAAAGAGACTTCTTCAGAGTGTGTGCATCATTCCTGTCTGTCCCCAGCCTCCCTATAGACTGCCTTACTGCTTCTTACCTTGTCCTCAAGTCCCACTCCAAGCTGCCCCTTTTCTCTACGCTGCCCCGGAGGACCATCTCCACCTGTAGGGAGCTTTGCCTTCCTTGCCGCAATACCATCGCCCTCTGGAGGACGGTGGCGGCGCTGGTGACCTATCACCAGGTACTACAGGTGACGTCACGTGACAATAACTCTTATCCCCTGTACATAACCCTTCAAATGAAGTAACAGATGAAAGCGGCACTCGTGGATCTTTTGTTCCATATGCTGTTTATTGATCCAGTTTAGGATACATCCTAAACTGAGCACTAGATGAACTAAAAAGCTGGGATTCAGTGATTTTCAGGTGCGCAGATAAGGGGGGTGGTGTAGTCCTGTTAGAACGGGAGGCATATATTGCTGAAAGTTTACGCCAACTCAATGATAGTATAACTTATAAACCGCTGCCAATAGATCCTACTATACAATACCAAAGTAAATTAAGAACTTTTTTGAGACACTATGTAGAATTGAATGTTATAACCAAACAACAAGGAGAGAAACTGCTTCCAAGCTATCCTCAACGCCCACATTGGTATTATATTCCAAAAATTCATAAAAATGAACATCAGCCCTCTGACAGGCCAATTGTGTCTGGAGTCGGTTCCCTTACGGAGCCGCTCTCCAGATACATAGATTGGTATTTACATCCCTTTTTGGGAGGTATACCATCTTATGTTAAAGATACCAACCATTTCATTGAAAATCTAGACCTCATAGAGTGGCAAGAGGGCTTTAATCTAACATCAATAGATGTTGAAAGCCTTTACACTAAGATCCCACAGCAGAAAGCAGAACAAGTAATAAGAACAATTCTGGAAGAGAACGAAACAGATGAACAAGTGGTAGCTAGGGATGGGCGAATCTACTCGCTAGGACTCGTTACTCGGCGAGTAGTAAGGGACTCGCAGGACTCGGTACCCTGCGAGTTTCCCAGTGAATACTCGCACGAGTCCAATGCAAATCAATATCAATCCTAGTTTTGTCAGAAACGCTGACAAAACTAGGATTGCCATTGTTTGCATTAGACTCGTGCGAGTAATCACTGGCTACTGTGCCAGTGATAGCAGGGAAACTCGCAGATAACTGCTGTTTCTTTGCGAGCAGAGTCCAGCTGTCTTCTCTGTGCAGCTCCAGGGTCCTAGAGCCCGCCTGCTCACAGACATTATGTAGCAGTGCTGAGATTGTTCTCAGTCTGCTCATTCCCTGTGTACAGACATGAATGTCTGTGCACAGAGATGATGTAGCAGAGCTGAGATTGTTCTCAGTCTGCTCATTCCCTGTGTACAGACATGAATGTCTGTGCACAGAGATGATGTAGCAGTGCTGAGATTGTTCTCAGTCTGCTCATTCCCTGTGTACAGACATGAATGTCTGTGCACAGAGATGATGTAGCAGAGCTGAGATTGTTCTCAGTCTGCTCATTCCCTGTGTACAGACATGAATGTCTGTGCACAGAGATGATGTAGCAGTGCTGAGATTGTTCTCAGTCTGCTCATTCCCTGTGTACAGACATGAATGTCTGTGCACAGAGATGATGTAGCAGAGCTGAGATTGTTCTCAGTCTGCTTATTCCCTGTGCATAGACATCTATATTTATGCACAGGGGATGTAGCAGAGAGGACATCGCGTTTTGGACTGCGTCGGACGGAAGAGGATTTTTTTAATTAAAGATGGAGTCCCTAATGGCTTTTTTTTTTATTTCTAATAAAAATTTTTCCTTGTGTTGTGTTTTTTTTTAAACAATTTAATAGAAATTCATGGCGGTCATGTCTAATATTGGCGTGACCGCCATAAATTTCGGGCTTAGGGCCAGCTGATAATACAAAGCTGGCCCTAACCTCTTTATTACCCAGCGTGCCACCGCTACCAGGGCCGCTGGAAGAGCGGGGTTCAGCGCCAGAGGATGGCGCTTCAATGAACGCGCCATCTTCTGGGGCGGCTGCGGGCTGCAATTTGCAGCGGGGGGTGCCCAGAAAGCTTGGGCTTCCCTGCGCTGCGGATTCCAGCCCCCAGCTGCTTAGCTGTACCTGGCTAGACATAGAAATTGCGCGGAGCCCCACGCATTTTTTTTTTATTATTTCATGAATTTCAGAGTCAGAGTCTCAGAGTCAGAGTCAGAATCTCAGAATTTCATGAAATAATTAAAAAAAAATGCGTGGGGCTCCGCGCAATTTCTATGTCTAGCCAGGTACAGCTAAGCAGCTGGGGGCTGGAATCCGCAGCGCAGGGATGCCCAAGCTTTCTGGGCACCCCCGCTGCAAATTGCAGCCCGCAGCCGCCCCAGAAGATGGCGCGTTCATTGAAGCGCCATCCTCTGGCGCTGAACCCCGCTCTTCCAGCGGCCCTGGTAGCGGTGGCACGCTGGGTAATAGAGGTTAGGGCCAGCTTTGTATTATCAGCTGACCCTAAGCCCGAAATTTATGGCGGTCACGCCAATATTAGACATGACCGCCATGAATTTCTATTAAATTGTTTTAAAAAAAACACAACACAAGGAAAACTTTTTATTAGAAATAAAAAAAAAAGCCATTAGGGACTCCATCTTTAATTAAAAAAATCCTCTTCTGTCCGACGCAGTCCAAAACGCGATGTCCTCTCTGCTACATCCCCTGTGCATAAATATAGATGTCTATGCACAGGGAATAAGCAGACTGAGAACAATCTCAGCTCTGCTACATCATCTCTGTGCACAGACATTCATGTCTGTACACAGGGAATGAGCAGACTGAGAACAATCTCAGCACTGCTACATCAGGCAGCAGGCGGGCTCTAGGACCCTGGAGCTGGCAGCCTGTACAGAGGAGACAGGATCTTATCTGTGCGAGTCAGCGATTACTTACAAAGTAAACGAGCAATGCAAATAAATGACAAAACTAGGATTGCTTCAGGCTGAAGCTTCCGAGACACATCTGCGATTTGTAAATCTCACACTACTCGCTATTACTCGCTTCCCCATTCATTAACATTGGACTCGCTAGACTCGCAACGAGTAGCGAGTCCTGTGCTCGGACTCGCTAGAGTCAAGCGATTCCGAGTAATTTAGGATTCGCCCATCACTAGTGGTAGCCTTTGTATGTGAAGCGTTAAATTACATCTTAACCCACAATGCCTTCACCTTCCTTGGCCAGTGGTACTTGCAGCAGGTCGGTACCGCGATGGGTACCCCCGTTGCATGTACCCTGGCTAATCTATACTTAGCCTTACTAGAAAAAGATCTAGTATTTTCTGAAAATAACCCATTCATCAGACATATAAAACATTACGCACGCTTTGTGGACGATGTCTTTATTGTCTGGGATGGCGAAAAATCAACCTTTGACCAATTTATAAAATACTTGAACCACACTAATGATTACAACATGTTTTTTACATCCAAATTTGGAGGTCAGTGTTTAGAGTTTTTGGACGTTTTTATAAAGATTGAAAATGGTAAAATCAATAGATCAGTATTCAGAAAAAAAACAGCGACAAACGCTCTCCTTCATTACAAGAGTGCCCATCCTTTACACACGAGAACAGGGTTACCATACAGCCAGTTCTTACGTGTTAAAAGGATTAATAATACAGAGACAAGTTATAAGATACAAGCAGATGAGCTCAGCATTGCCTTTCAACAGAGAGGTTATCCATCAAATTTGATACACAATGCAAAAAAAAAGAGCAGAGGAAAAACCATCCATTGGGGCTGTCTCAAATAGACAAACAAAAAAAACAACAGGAGAATCATCAAAAAAGATTCTTTTTTAGTTTTAAATTTGGCCCCATGTTTGATAAAGTCTCTGCATGCATAAAAAAACATTGGCACATAATCCAATCAGACAACCCCTCTCTAGAGTCATCACATCCTGCAGTGGCCTACAGACGCAGCAGAAATATTGGGGATCTATTAGTGAAGAAACAACTGAAAAATGTTCCCAATACTATTGATTCCTGGCTATCAAGAACACCGATCAAAGGTGTTCATTTATAAACTGTAGAACAAAAGGTGTTGTGTACGTTATAATGTGTCCTTGCTCACACTTTTACATAGGCAAAACCATAAGACCCCTATTCCATAGGTTCAGAGAACATTTTAATTCCATTCTATCTGGTAAGGGTACTCCTAGACTTATAAAACACATCCAAGAACACCATAATGGTAATCCAGAGGTTCTCTCTTTTATGGGGTTAGAAAAACCAGCCGCATTGCCACGAGGAGGAGATTTCGATAGATACCTGATACAAAGGGAATCAAGATGGATCATTTCCTCTGACGCTTAAGGCCCAAGAGGATTAAATGACAAAATCGATATGGCGATATTTTTATGAGTTAGAATATCACCTCTATTCTTTTATTCATTTTCTGATAATTATTTGCAGAGATAAAGAAAAATTCCTTTAATATGAAGGAATAATGTAAGTTATGGGCAGCAAAAAAACGCGAGTAAGTGAAATCGATCCATATATTTATTTAATCTCAATCGCACTTGACTATTGCAACTTTAACTATCGACCTAAGTTTTTTCCCTTTTTTTTCTTTTTTCCCTATGCTAGATATTTAATATAAAATTGATCAATTAAATAAACAACAAAAAATATCCTTGTGATGCCAGAAAAAACAAACATCCAATTGAGTTGCAATAATATAGAATGTGAGTTTGAGTCAGGTGTCCACTGGGGGTAGTTGTTCTTTTGCTCTACAATCACAGTGAAAAAACTGGTTCTTCTCTTTCCCATGTACACAGGTCTGTCTGTCTTAAAGGGAACCTGTCACCTGGTTTTTGCCATCCCATCTGAGAGCAGCATAATGTAGAGACAGAGACCCTGATTTCAGTGATGTGTCATTTACTGAGCTGCTTGCTGTGATTTTGATAAAATTACTGTTTTCTCTGTTGCAGATTTAGCAGTCTTTGAATATACCAGTCCACTTGGCAGCAGGCCAAGAGGACTGCTAATGATAAAATCACTATTTAAACAGCTGGAGATTATCAAAACTACACTGAGCAGCTCAGTAAGTGACACATCGCTGGAATCAGGATCTCGGGTCCTATATTATGCTATTCTCAGATTAGGTTGCAAAAACCTGGTGACAGGTTCCCTTTAACGAGTTGAAAACCTGTTCACAAAAAATAAAGAGGGAATGTTAAAACTAAAAGAAAGAAATCATAAAACCAGTTATAAAAAATAAGAAGGAAGTTTTGGAGCGTAGGGCACTTTAATGTGCCATCTCCTAAATGACAAAAAGCAACACCTCACAGCGGTCATTTTAGCTCAAATACATTACATTTACTATATTCTCAAGAATAATTATTTAAAGTTCACAAATAAATAGTGAACTAAACTAGATATAGTTGAAACTGATGATAAATACCGTATATACTCGTGTATAAGCCGACCCGTGTATAAGCCGACCCCCCTACCTTTGCCCCCAAAACCTGGGAAAATCTATTGACTCGTGTATAAGCCGAGGGTGGACCCTAGCACAAGTATACAGCCCCCAGCAGTGTGGTATACAGCAGTCCCAGAGGTATATACAGCAGCCCCAGTGGTAGTATACACGCAGCCCCAGTGGTATATACAGCCCCAGTGGTAGTATACACACAGCCCTAGTAGTATATACAGCCCCAGTGGTATATACAGCCCCAGTGGTAGTATAGACGCAGCCCTAGTAGTATATACAGCCCCAGTGGTATATACAGCCCCAGTGGTAGTATACAGGCAGCCCCAGTAGTATATACAGCCCCAGTGGTATATACAGCCCCAGTGGTAGTATACAGGCAGCCCCAGTACTATATACAGCCCCAGTGGTAGTATACAGGGCCCCAGCAGTATATACAGCCCCAATGGTAGTATATAGCAGCCCCAGTGGTAGTATATACAGCCCCAGTGGTATATACAGCCCCAGTGGTAGTATACAGGCAGCCCCAGTAGTATATACAGCCCCAGTGGTATATACAGCCCCAGTGGTAGTATACAGGGCCCCAGCAGTATATACAGCCCCAGTGGTAGTATATAGCAGCCCCAGTGGTAGTATATACAGCCCCAGTGGTAGTATACAGGGCCCCAGAGGTATATACAGCCCCAGTGGTAGTATATAGCAGCCCCAGTGGTATATACAGCCCTAGTGGTAGTATACAGGGCCCCAGAGGTATATACAGCCCCAGTGGTAGTGTATAGCAGCCCCAGCGGTAGTATACAGGCAGCCCCAGTAATGCAGGCCCCCCCCCTCATGCTCCGGTCACCTATAAAGCAAAATATACTTATCACTGTCCCGCTGCCGTCCGCGCCCGCTCGCCGCTGCCGTCCGCGATCCTCCATCTTCATGCGTCTTCTTCCTGTTTCCTGTGTTCGGCGCTGGTAATGACGTCATTGGCAGCGACGAACACAGGAAACAGGAAGAAGACGCATGAAGATGGAGGATCGCGATGTCGGCAGCGCGGGCGCGGACAGCGGGACAGTGATAAGTATAATTTGCTTTACAGGTGACCGGAGCATGAGGGGGGGGCCCTGCATTACTGGGGATGCGGGGGCTGCTGTATACCGCTGTATACAGCAGCCCCCGCACTGACTCGCGTATAAGCCGAGGGGGGTACTTTTCAGCCCAATTTTTGGGCTGAAAAACTCGGCTTATACGCGAGTATATACGGTAGCTATAATTTAATAGCACTATCAAAAAGGGAATAACTCAGTCTGATATTGTTGCAATGCTCTGCTCCCCACACATTAGATCTGAAATCCGCCTCCATGTTATTTGATTATACCTGTTTTGTTATCTAGGCAACCAATTGAAAACGGTTTATATTGAATATTGTATGGTTTTATAATGAATTTTGTAATCTTCATGTAGTCAGAAACAAATTCGCATGTACAATATATGGTTTTAATATGAAAAGCACTTCTTTAGTATTATGCATTGTTTTTAATCACTGCACAGCTGTTTGGGATCAAATTAGCTGCCTTTAAATAGCCAGTAGTTTTGAGCCCTTGTAGAGCCCGTAGAAGAGGAATCATCCTCGAAACGGTCACCGTAGCTTGCACACTCCCTCCCTGCACACCCTCCCCGATGGATGTATCCTAAACTGGATCAATAAACAGCATATGGAACAAAAGATCCACGAGTGCCGCTTTCATCTGTTACCTCAATCCACATGCTTATATCTATAAGCTGAGCACCAGGATTCCAACCACCATCATCCGGACAAAGGAAAAGACACCAGCAGCTACTACAGGTCAGTGCCCTTTCAATCTACTCCATGGTATTCCCTCAAATGAAGTGTTACCCAGGCCACGGGCTCAGGCACCGCCACCCGTGACATCCCCGCGAACCCCTCCAAGCCTGATACCCGAGTATCCCAGGGCCTGGGGCTCGACATATATTTCTGAACAGAACAGGATGTCGTGTCCGGTATTACCGGCTACTGTGTGCCGTGATTTCAACTGTATTGAGTGACTGTTAAAACTACGCCGACATTACTGCGCCGAAGAGCGGGAAGAAAAGGGGTGTGTTGGTCTGTAGAGGGCAAAACTGAAGCCCGCCCCTCGCTCAGCCTAGCATTCCCGAGCGCCGCAGCCTAGTCCGGAAATTCACGAACTGATTAACTATTTGAACACTGGCTGTAATTCACTAGGGGGGCCTCCAGCATGTCGGCCTACTCCAGCGACGACGACAGTACGTTCACTGACCCTAGGAATTACACCGAAACAACCATGGCTGCCTCTAATAGTACTGCCAGCACCACCAGCGCACCGGGCTCAGTCGCCCCGATCATGCTGATCTCACTCCCATACATTCCGGGGGCTAAATGGTTGCCCCGATGGTCGCCCTGATATGTTGGATGTTTTTAGGAGAAAAATCACTAGTGTCCTGGACATGTATGCAATGACCGGTCAGCAGCGCGCTGCTGTGGTACTCGGACGGTTAACTTGCGCAGCAGAGAAAGAGAGTGAGCCCTGGTCTGCTGCTGAACGGAGATCAGCGGCCACTATATTTGACAAATTGAGAGCTACTTTTGAGGAGTGCATTGAGGCTGATATACGCATGCGCTTTCATCACTGCTACCAGATGCCAGGAGATGATATCAGAGCTTACCCTTGGCGCCTAGAGGAAGCATTGCGAGCCCTTAAGCATGTCAGCCCTGCCAATGTACCTGATGAAAATAAGCTCTTGATTGAACAATTCACCCGGGGACTGCTTTCCCCCGAGGACAATAAGACTGTACGTTGGTGGTCACTGAGCAACCCAGAAGCTGACTTTAACACCCTGAAGGAAATGGCCATAAAGCGGTTGCAGCCAGTAGAGACCCATGACGCTGCCATCAAACGGTGGTGCAGTAGTGAGATGCAGGCTACCCCGAAACCATTACCCGTGTCTGTGTCGAGCGCCAGGCTTTGGGATACTTGGGTATCAGGCTCCAGGGGTAGCGTTGCTGTGTCACGGGGAGTGGTGGCCGCGCCTGATCCCGTGTCCCCTGGGTGACACTTCAAAAAGGGGTTATATTTACAGGGGATTCTATATACAGTTCACATGACGCCACCTGTAGTATCTGGTGATGGGTCACTGGCGCCGCCACAGTCCGCCAGAGGTAGATGGTAGTGCGGCTGAGATGGCAAAGCCCCCTACAGGTAGGGCGATTCCTCCGGGGCAGCGTAGTGTAAAGGGACAGCTTGGAGTGGGATTTTAGGTCGGGATGGGGAGTGTTGCAGCAGTCTATGAGGGCACCGAGAACAGAGAGCAATGACACACACACACACTGAAGAAGTCTCTTTTACCTTTTACTGATGGTTTGCACAGGTAAAGATGTCCAGGGCACTGACAGGTGACCAGGTGCACAGTGGGTCCCCACAGCAAGTGGGTATAAGGCCTCTTCTGTTCCTATATGGTAAATGAAGCCCAGTCTGCATGCAGCAAGACTGGCCTCCTCTCTCTTCCTGTCTCTGCTCTCTGCTCTCTCCTCCTGTGCGGTCCACGGGTTACCCTCTCTGATCACTGCGGTGGTACACTGCTGTGTGTGGCTCCCTCTCTCTGACCCACAGGGGGACCGGGTGACTGAAGTCTCCACAGTGCGACAGGGTTTTCAGCGGTCCTGTAGTATCCCACAGGTGCGGATCTCCGATGTCCGGTACGTCTTTGGGCGAACTTCCACTAGTTCCTCACTCCCTTTTCGGCTCTGCTCCTTGCCTTCTGTCCCCACTCAGGCTTGCGGGACGTCAGAAGAGCCACTCCGGGTCACTGGCTCAGGCCTAACCGCGGCAGCGACCACCAGGACGTCTTCACTGCTCTCCTAGCACCTGCACACTCTAACTAACTCCTCCCCCAGCAGCAGTATTTATAGGGGATTTGCCTAAGGTCAGCAAGTGGTGCTCCCCCTACTGTGCCGGGGTGGAAAATGTTGCATGTAGTTGGTACCTGCTGTGGAAACCCAACTGTGCATTAGAGAAGTCTGTGGCTACCTGCATGAGCAGGGCGCCACATCTGCAGCCACGCACAATGTGCAATCTGCTCAGCCAAACAAGTATGACTCTCTGCATACTGAGATGCATGCTGAAATGGGCCAAATGAGCAAAAAACATAACCAAGGAGATGGAACCTCTACAGCTGCAGCAGAGCCACCAGCCAGCGCCAAGACCCCAGCCCCGACCTCAACCGCTGATTCAACTTGCTGACAGTCTGGAGGATGTACCCTGGATGAGAGCGAAGCAAGCCACAGCGTACCGAGGGAGAACCACAGACCGCTACAGCTCCACTAGGGAGCCCATCTGCCGCCACTGTAATCGAACCGGCCACATCGCCAGGAGCTGTCCTTTATGTTCAATCTATTTTTATTAAGGAACAATGCAGAAATGGTGGTATTTAGATTATGAGCGCTATACAAGGACACTGCACTGATTAGTATTACCTTTAGGTCTTTATTGAATACTAGCTGTGAGCCCGATGCAAATGCATCGGGTGTCTAGAATGTGCATTAATTTGATTATAGTAGTTATAGCTGGTGTGAGGACTTTTCGGGGGGTGTGAATAGTTTTTGGGGGGTCACATACTTTTTTGGGTGGGTCACATAGTTTTTTGGGGGGGTGACATACTTTTTTGGGGGGGTCCAATATTTTTTTTGGGGGGTGACATAATTTTTTTGGGGGGTCACATCATTTTTTTGGGGGGTGACATATTTTTTTGGGGGGGGTCACATACTTTTTTGGGGGTGTCAGATACTTTTTTTGGGGGGTCACATACTTTTTTTGGGGGGGTCCAATACTTTTGGGGGGGGTCCAATACTTATATTTTAATAAATTAATGTAATTAATATCTTAATGTAATTTTTTTTTTTTTTTTTTTTTTTTTATTATTATTTTTTATTTTATTATTTATTTTTATAATTTTTTTACGATTATTATTATTAAATTTATTTATTATTTTGTATTTTAAGTGATTTTTTTTGTATTAAAATTATGTTATTTTATTAAAAAACCGCATCTGCGGTACGTTTGCGGTAATCCCCATACAAAGTATAGGGGGACTTGCGGCAGGTGCGGCAAAACCGCACTTGCCGCACCTGCCGCAAGTCCCCCTATACTTTCTATGGGGATTTTTGGGGGGGTTACATAATTTTTTTGGGGGGGTCCAATACTTTTGGGGGGGTCCAATACTTATATTTTAATAAATTAATGTAATTAATATCTTAATGTAATTTTTTTTTTTTTTTTTTTTTTTTTATTATTATTTTTTATTTTATTATTTATTTTTATAATTTTTTTTACGATTATTATTATTAAATTTATTTATTATTTTGTATTTTAAGTGATTTTTTTTGTATTAAAATTATGTTATTTTATTAAAAAACCGCATCTGCGGTACGTTTGCGGTAATCCCCATACAAAGTATAGGGGGACTTGCGGCAGGTGCGGCAAAACCGCACTTGCCGCACCTGCCGCAAGTCCCCCTATACTTTCTATGGGGATTTTTGGGGGGGTTACATAATTTTTTTGGGGGGGTCCAATACTTTTGGGGGGGTCCAATACTTATATTTTAATAAATTAATGTAATTAATATCTTAATGTAATTTTTTTTTTTTTTTTTTTTTTATTATTATTTTTTATTTTATTATTTATTTTTATTTTTTTTTTTGACGATTATTATTATTAAATTTATTTATTATTTTGTATTTTAAGTGACTTTTTTTGTATTAAAATTGTTATTTTATTAAAAAACCGCATCTGCGGTGCGGTTGCGGTAATCCCCATACAAAGTATAGGGGGACTTGCGGCAGGTGCGGCAAAACCGCACTTGCCGCACCTGCCGCAAGTCCCCCTATACTTTCTATGGGGATTTTTGGGGGGGTCACATAATTTTTTTGGGGGGGTCCAATACTTTTGGGGGGGTCCAATACTTATATTTTAATAAATTAATGTAATTAATATGTTAATGTAATTTTTTTTTTTTTTTTTATTATTATTTTATTATTTATTTTAATTATTTTTTTTAGGATTATTATTATTAAATTTATTTATTATTTTGTATTTTTTTTTAATTAAAATTATGTTATTTTATTAAAAAACCGCATCTGCGGTGCGGTTATCCCCATAGAAAGTATAGGGGGACTTGCGGCAGGTGCGGCAAAACCGCACTTGCCGCACCTGCCGCAAGTCCCCCTATACTTTCTATGGGGATTACCGCAACCGCGCCGCAACTGGCACTTGCGGCGCAATTGCGGTAATCCTTATGGGTTTGACCGCAACTGCGCCGCAAGTGCTCGCACTCAGCCAGCGACTCGCAATGCGGCGCGGTTGCGGTAATCCTTATGGGTTTTACCGCAACCGCGCCGCAAGTGCTCGCACTCAGCCAGCGACTCGCAATGCGGCGCGGTTGCGGTAATCCTTATGGGTTTTACCGCAACCGCGCCGCAAGTGCTCGCACTGAGCCAGCGAGTTAATATGCGGCGCGGTTGCGGTAATCCACAGGGCAATGGGGCACAGGGGCACAGAGGCACAGGGGCACAGGGGCACAGGGGCACAGGGGCACAGGGGCACAGAGGCACAGGGGCACAGAGGCACAGGGGCACAGAGGCACAGGGGCACAGAGGCACAGGGGCACAGGGGCACAGAGGCACAGGGGCACAGGGGCACAGGGGCACAGGGGCACAGAGGCACAGGGGCACAGAGGCACAGGGGCACAGGGGCACAGAGGCACAGGGGCACAGGGGCACAGGGGCACAGAGGCACAGGGGCACAGGGGCACAGAGGCACAGGGGCACAGGGGCACAGGGCCCCAGGGGCACAGGGGCACAGAGGCACAGGGGCACAGGGGATGGCGGGGGTGACAGGGGCACAGGGGCACAGGGGCATTGGGGCACAGGGGCACAGGCTCCGGAGCACTGTATCAGCATGTGCTGACAGCAGCTGCTTCGGAGCGGGAGGCACAGGGGCACTGAGGCACAGGGGATGGCGGGGGTGACAGGGGCACAGGGGCACTTGGGCACAGGGGCATTGGGGCACAGGGGCACAGGTTCGGAGCGGGAGGCAGAGGGGCACACTGAGGCACTGAGGCACAGGGGCACAGGGGCACAGGGCGGCTGAGGTAGCGACTCGCAATGGCCTCGCGGCCATTGCTCGCGCTACCTCAGCGGTACATCGCTAAATTTGTGGCCGAGCCTCTGGTTCTATTTTCGGCCACCGACTCGCAATGGCCGCTTCGCGGCCATTGCTCGTGCGTGGTGACGTCAGCGGCTCGCAATGGCCGCTACGCGGCCAATGCTTCGCCGTGATGACGTCACAGAGTGTGACATATCCACGGCACGTTGTCGGGGTCCGACACGAAAACGTCTTAGGCAATTATATAGTAGATTGACAAATGTGAGTCCTCACCACAACATGTTTCAACGCTAATGCGTCTTCCTCAAGTGGATGAGGAACTCTAATTAGCCCCCTCCTTTTATTCACAAAGAGCCTAACAACTCGTTGGAGGGGGATGTGTAAAAACTATTAACCATTTCATGACTTTATAAATAAAAACAATCCAATATTAAAACATCATATAAAACAATTAAAAATACTATACATAAAAATATACTCAATACAAAATACACATGATTAAAAAATAAGCCTATTTGTATTAAAAAATGCTCCATTGCAGATACTTTCATATACCATATAGTTCTATAGCTTTATCATAGCAGCATTCAATCACCTATGGTTAAATTTAACCCTTCAGGGGAAAGGGTCCCCACTTTAAAGATCCAGTAGGATTCTTTTTTGCAGAGTTTATCAAACCTATCGGGAATTCCCTCATTTATTTGATCTATTATAACTAATCGCAAGCTAGATGGATCACTTCCGTGCGTTTGGGCATAGTGCCTTGATACACTATGCAACAGGAAACTTTTTTTTATGTTAAATCTATGTTTATTTAACCTGGCCTGCATACTCTGTACGGTTCTTCCAATATATTGCTGCCTGCACGGGCATTCCAGAAGATAAATAATAAATTTCGACCGACAGGTAAATCTATGTTTTATATTAAATATTTCTTTTGTAGTATTTGAGGTAAATGTGGTGCATCCATGAACTATGGACGCACAGCACTTACAATTCCCCGACCCGCATTTATAACAGCCTTTCTCATCAAACATATCATTATGATTATGTTCCTTATCCATGTCTGTATGTAATTCTCTTATTCTGCTTGGGGCTATTAGACTCTGCAAATTTCGTCCTTTTCTAAAAATAATTCTAGGGTGCATAGGGATGGTTTGAGAGAGTACAGGGTCATTTTGTAGGATGAACCAATATTTTTTCATTACTCCATAAATATTCCTGTGAGATTTATTAAAAGTAGTAACCAGGTTACATCCATATTTGTTATCCTTCTTATTCTCCTTTTTCTGTCCATCATCGGCTCTATCTTCAATCTTTTTAATGCAATTCTCTTGTGTATAATTCTTGCATTTTTTAAAAGCGTCAGATAAAAGTTTCTTTGGATATCCTTTTTCTCTAAACCTACATTTTAATACATTGGCTTCTTTCTTAAAATCTAAGTACAATTTTTCCTAACTCGCAGGTATTGCCCATAGGGGATATTTTTGATCCATACCGGAAGGTGGCTACTGTCGAACTTTAAATAGCTATTTACGTCCACTTTCTTAAAATAGGTGGACGTACTCAGTTTCCCCTGTCCATCAATGTTGATTTCAAGGTCCAGATACTGAATTGCATGGTCAGACATATTAACTGTAAACTTTAGCCCCCATTCATTACAATTCAACTCTTCAACAAATACCAAAGCCTCCTCCTTACTGCCAGACCATATTATAATGAGGTCATCTATAAAACGTTTAAAAAACCTTATATGTGCCTTCCCTAGTGGGGAGCCGGCGATGGACACAGATTCGAACGCCCCCATATATAGACCATATATAGAATCTATTTTTATTGAAACAGGGAAGGGGACAAGGGTATCAAAAAGTACATACATTGGAGACAACATATCTCCTTAAAACATTAATACAGTGTGATTCGTTATCATCAGGCTAACTCAGACAGTGTAATTTAATAACTAGAGAGAAAACTAAGGAGGTCGAGCCTGCAAGAGAACTTCGTGAGAGAACAAGTAACAATTAAAATAGTCAATAAAAGAAGAAAAAGAGATGCTTTCCATCATAAAACAATAAGGCATCCGGATTTATTTAGTTTCGTAAGGTGTATTTCACCGGTTTCCATATGTTAGAAATCTATCTGGTAAAGTCATAATATGGAAAAATGTCCCTTATTAGATTATCCATTCTTATCAACCATGTAGTTGGTCCTCTATTTAAGGGACTCATTCTTCAAAAATATAATGGGGGAAAGGAGTAAGTAGAAGGGAATAAGAGGTATAGGAAAAGAGAGAAGGTAGAGTAAAAAGCCGAGAAGTTAGAGATAGGTATACCGAATAAGAGGCTCCCCCACCCTCATGCCCCCGCGACCTCTATCGAGACCCGGGGTCCTCCAATCGCTTGGTAATCTAATCTATCGCCTCGTTGAGGAATAAGTCTCTGCAATTAGGAGTATCCAAGAACATGACCCATGAGCTCCATATCTTTAAATATCTGTCCCTAGCATCGGTGACCTCCGCCGTCAGCTCCTCCATTCTGTGAATTTTACCCATTTCCTCCAACCACTCTGTCAAAGTTGGTATGTGAGATGTTTTCCAATACCTTGGGATGACCGTTCTGGCTGCCGTCAAAAAGAATCGGAGTAAATCTCCCTTCTGAAATTTGATAGATCCCGGGAGGACAGAGAGTAAGGCCAACTCTGGGGTCACAGCCAAGTCGTGTCCGCTCATAGCCTTGTAAATCTTAAAAACAGAGTCCCAGAATGGTTTAATCCTGTTACAGTCCCACCAAATATGTAACATTGACCCTCTAGAAGTGCCGCACCTCCAGCAACTGTCAGGGGTTGAGGGGAAGGCCGCGTGTAAATTTACAGGACATTGGTACCATCTCGAGAGAATTTTAAAGTTCCTCTCCTGTGCCAAACATGCCATTGATAATTTATGAGTATACAGACATGCCTTAGTCCAGTCCTCTCCTGTAAACTCCTCATCCAGTTCAGTTTCCCATTTATCAAAATATCTGGGTTTATCCTCTGGGTCTTTATGAAGTAGCTCTGAGTAAATGAAGGAGACTAGATGTGTAGGGGGATTTTCCTGGGTGTAAACTTTCTCAAAGTGGGACCGCACCACAGAGAAGTTACCTTCTCGTTTAAATTTAGCCATGAATGATTTTAGTTGGGCATGTTCTATCCAAGACCCTTCGCTATCAGGTCCCATCGAAGTCCTAGCGGGTGCCAGTCCTCCCTTCCAGACACTGGAACACTCTAGCTCGTCCTCAATTCCATTTTAAAAATGAAGTCTTTGCAATGCCGGGGGAACAGCGGGTTTGTGAGAGTGGCGTCAAGGGCCCAAGTTTTTGGCCAGTAACCCCTTCTAACCTCAAGATCCCATAGTTTAAAGGGAACCAACACCCAAATGACCCCCCGGACTAATAATATCGTTCCCTACTTCAGCACATACATGTGCTGCAAGGTTTTTTGCTAAAAAACTGCTTTATAAAACTTAAGATAATGCTTTAGAAATTTATAACCAAGGGACGGTGGGCGTGACTTACATGTGCAAAAGCGAGATTCCTCTGTCACTCATTCTCCTCTCTGGCTCGCAGCAGTAACGCCAGCCCTTTCTGCAGCGTCCCAGCTGGTGCACGGGATGTCATGCCCGTGCACACGTCATCAGCTACAGCCGGGAAGCGAGCGCAGCGCTCTGACTTCCACAGCGAGCGCAGGGATCAGAGGCTCGCGTCGCTTCCGGCTGTAGCTGATGACTGTGCAGGGCATGACATCCGTGCACCAGCCTGGGACGCTGCAGAAAGGGCCGGCTTTACTGCTGCGAGCCAGAGAGGAGAATGAGTGACAGAGGAATCTCGGCTTTTGCACATGTAAGTCACGCCCACCCGTCCTTGGTTATAAAGTTTCTAAAGCATTATCTTAAGTTTTTAAAGCAGTTTTTTTAGCAAAAACCCTGCAGCACATGTATGTGCTGCAAGTAGGGAACGATATATTAGTCCGGGGGTCATTGGGTGTTGGTTCCTTTAAGAGTTGTTATAATGGAGTGATTCTCGGGATCTATATTGGGTCTATCCGAAGGTAGTAACCAGGGTAGGTACCTAAGAGGTGTGTCTAAATCACCCTGTTCTAACGTCACCCATTGTTTTGTTGTGTGATGGAACTGCCAGTCGAACATTCTAACCAGAACAGCCGCCCTGTGGTACATTTTAAAATTAGGTAATCCAGCTCCTCCCTGGAGTTTATGTCGATACAGGTTTTTAATACCTATTCGCGGTCTACGTCCTCCCCAAACAAACCTAGTGAGAAGGGTGTTTAAGCTGTCAAAGAAACTAGATGGGATATCCAACGGGACCGTCTGGAACAAGAACAGAAATCTCGGTAGTATGTCCATCTTTATCGCATTGATGCGGCCAAACCAAGAGATGTTTCTTTTGTCATACCTCTGTAAATCATTAGTCGTTTTCCGTAGAAGTGGGAGGTAATTTAAGTCGAACCACCTACTTGGGTCTTTAGGGACAAAGATTCCCAAATATTTCAGTGCCTCCGACTTCCATCTGAATGGAAAATGTTCCATCAAATGTGACTTCTCGTTCACCGGGAGGGATACATCCATGGCCTCTGTTTTAGCTATATTCACCTTAAAGTTACTTAATTTACCGAATTCATCAAATACCTTCATTATAGAGGGGAAAGAAGTCCTGGGTTGGGTGACACATAAGAGCAGGTCGTCTGCAAATAGCGCCGCCTTATAGGAATGAGAGTTCCAAGTTAGGCCCTTAATGTCGGGACTTTGTCTAATTGCATTTGCGAGGTGTTCCATTATGATAACATATATTAATGGAGAAAGAGGGCATCCCTGACGAGTCCCGTTTCCAATGGGGAAAGCCGTTGACAGAGTTCCATTCACTCTGACCTTTGCAGTGGGTCCTCTATATAAAGACATGATCTTATTTATGAAACTGTCCCTCAGCCCTAGCTGCACCAGGGAAGCCCTCATGAACCTCCAACTGACCCGGTCGAAGGCCTTTTCCGCATCAACCGAGAGCAGACACATCGACCGCGTCATCAGAAGCCTCAATTTATTTGTATTATCTCTGGCCTCCCTCCCCTGGATAAATCCTACCTGGTCGTTATGTATAATTTGGGGGAGGAAAGGGGCCAGGCGGTTAGCTAGAATCTTGGAAAACAGCTTTACATCAATATTAATTAAGGAGATGGGTCTGTAGTTAGCTGCTTCAGTATGTTCTTTCCCAGGTTTAGGTATAACACTGATGTGTGCCTCCAGTGACTGGGGGACCCATGGGTTGTCAGGGGAGGTTGAATTGAAGACTCTCGTTAGGAAGGGAACGATCAAGGGGCTGAACTGTTTAAAGAATTTGGCTGTATATCCATCTGGGCCAGGACTCTTCCCTCCCGGGGAATTCTTAATGACCTCGATTACCTCAGTCTAGGTAAATTCTGAGTCTAATATGTCAGCGTCACAGGGTTGTAAGATTGGTAACGCGGTCTCCTCAATATAATCCCTAATCTTCTCGTCTCTCTGAGTCTGATCCATGTCGTCGTAATGACCTTTAATGTTGTACAAATGACTATAAAAATCTCCAAAAGTCTGTATTATTTCGTCTGGGTTCTGTGTTAAGTCTCCAGTTGGTCGTCTGATTTGAGGAACTCTACCCGGGACACCTCTAGGGTGTAGCAGTCTTGCAAGTGGTCTACCACATTTGTCACCATATTCATACACAAACCTATGTAGTCTTTCCTTACCCCGGAGGTATCTTTGATCGATCAGACGTCTCAAGTCATCTCTGGCAATCACCAGTTCGGCCAAGGTTTGCTGTGATAGGGACTGTTTGTGGGAGCACTCCAAGACTGATATTCTATTAGTCAAAGAATCAATTTTCTTTTGCTTTTCTCTCTTAATTCTAGACCCGTGCTTAACCAAAACCCCTCTAATGACACACTTCAAGGTTTCCCATTGAGTTGGTATAGCAGTGGGATCACCGTCATGTATGTTGAAAAACTCTGAGATAACAGTTTTGATCTCTGCGACGCATATCTCGTCGTTAAGGAGATTGTCATTCAACCTCCATGTCCACTGTTTTTTGTGTCCCCCCCCCCGGCAGTTGCATCTGACAGAATATTGGTGCATGATCCGACATGCAAATCTGGCCTATGGAGGCCTGGACCCGCCAAGTTAGGGTTATCTGACTTACTAGTATCATATCAATTCTACTGTAACTCTGGTGAGCAGAGGAGAAAAAGGTGTAATCTCTATCATGGGGGTGGAGGGCTCTCCATACGTCTACCAGGCCCAAATTTTGTATTTCTCTCTTAACCGCTCCCAGCTTAGCACGTGGGAATCTCCACCCTCCCGAGGAGCTATCAATTGTAGGGTTAAGACTAAAAATCCCCCCCAACCAACAAAATCCCTTCAGCAAACGCAGCCAGCTCCTTGAGGAGAGCTAAGCATCTGTCCAGGGGGTTACCGTTGGGGGAATACCAATTAGCCACAGTAAAAATGGTAGAATTCACCTTCATTTTCAGAAAGATGTATCTCCCCTCCCGATCCACGACAGAGTCCAAGACGGTATGAGCCAAGGATTTATGTACTGCTATAGAGACTCCCCGGGAACGTGTCTCCGGGTTGGAGCTATGCAGCCAAACGTTGTATCGTCTGCCACCGATGCCAGGGACATGACCCTTCTTGAAATGCGTCTCCTGTAAAAGCAATAGCATTACTTTTTGTTTATGCATTTCTTCGATTATCTTATTACGTTTTTGAGGAGTGTTAAACCCTTTGACATTATATGAGCATATTTTCAGCTGATCCATTCTGTAAATCTAGATTAAAATTAGAATTAAAAAATCTACTGACACGTTATCTGTTTCAGCTGGATGTGTCCCCCAGACACCAATGGGCGCTACAGGGGCCGCGGGGGAACCCGAAGAGAGAAGAAAAAGTAAGATAGAGAAAAGATCTAGTGTAGATAGAAGAAAGAAGAGTATAGAGTATTTACAGTCTAAGAATTAGGAAAAGAGAACAGAGAACAGAGGCCCAACTAGGCAGGCCCCTATCAATTTGTTGTATGTAAAACAAACTTCTAAATCACTGGGATGGTAGGGACAATCTAAACCCTGCACGTGTGTGCTTTGTGAAATCCCTGTTGGGAAGGGCCCTCTATCAAGGAGTCTCCTGTCCCAGGCTATGTATTCGAAGTTACATATATTTTTCATCATATAGTATTAACGCTCACTCTGTGAGTTCAAGTCGTCTTCCACGAGTGTGTTAGGGGAAGGGATCAGACCATCTATTAACTTTTATATTTCACCTATATAAGAAATGAGCTCCGTGAGAATTGTTGGTACTCAATCATTCTTTCTGAAAGCTCGCTTAAGAGAACTCAACCACCGTCCCAGTAAATAGTGAGTGGCAACTCCCACCCTCCCCACCCCCTATAGATAAGGTTAAACATTCAACTGATCCCAGGTAAAAGAATGGTAGGGGAAAGGAGGGGGCAGTCGAGGGAGGGGCAAGAGACAAAGGGGGAAACAAGGATGGGGAAATGGTAAGGTAACATGAGGGTAAGGAGAATTCAACTAGTAAACACAAGATTATAAGATAGCAAGTATGACATTAGATATCCTTTGTAACCGAGCAACTATAACTTTGTAGGTGGATAACCAACAGAGTGTCCATCTAGCGCGGAGGTCTCCGGTCTTCATACATTCTCTGTCCTCGACGAGGTGCTCCCATCGGTCTCTTGAAACCTCCTGCGGCTCTCAGAGGGAACTCTGGCCACCCGTTGATGGTCACTGGCGGCACATCCAAATCAGAGGTGAAAGACTGCACATCTGAAGGGGATCGAAGAATGTACATTCGGCCTCCCTTTCTCACTTGTAATTTAAAGGGGAACCCCCAGCTGTAGTTCAAGTCGTGGTCTTTAATCACTTCAAGCAGAGGACGTAGAGCCCTCCTTTTCTGGAGAGTTAAACTCGACAAGTCCGGTAGAATCGGCAAAATTTTATCTCTAAATCTGCAGATCTTTCCGTTTCGTATCTTAGCCATAATGGTGTCTTTGATGACGTATCGATGCACCCTACAAATCACATCTCGGGGCCATTCAGGGTCAGATGGTTTAGGACCCAAAGCTCTGTGTGCTCTATCAAGTTCAATAATGTTGGTGGGGGGATCTCCCAGTATTTCGTTAAATAGGGTCTGGAGCACCTCTGGGAGGTCTCTGGATTCCACAGTTTCGGGTAAGCCTCGTATACGGATATTATTGCGTCGTCCTCTGTTCTCCCCATCATCTAGGGCATCAACTAAGTGTGAGATCTGAGTGGACTGCGTTTGTAGCATGATCTGCTGAGATCTACATACTTCTTCCAAGGCTGTAATTCTATGGGCATGGTCCTGTCCCTGGGAATCGACCCTATTGACTTCGCCTCTCAGACAGGATAATTCGCTCCGGTACGCCTGTTCTAGGCGTGCAATGTAGGACTCCATGTCTTCCCTCGTAGGGATGGAGGCCATGCGGGCCCGGAGGTCTCCCAACTCCGTCAGTACACTGACACTCTGAAGATGATCATCAGGGAATAACATCGCCCCTGAGTTGCGTAGCATAGGTTGGAATCTGGGTCCTCCTGTGTTGGACCCTATGGGTCCCATCAGAGCCGCAGCTGGATCTGCTATATGGTCTGGAGATTTCTGGGGTGTCCCATCTGCTCCCGTCAGGGCCTGTCTGGTGTCTTGGGTCTCGGGGTCTCCATCTCGAGACCCACGAGGACTCAGTCCCGCCATTTCATCTCCTTCCAGAGGCTCAGCATTGGCACCCATCCCAGAGGGGCCCCCCTCCTCCTCCCGGTACCTTAGCTGCGAGCCCGCCGTTTCCTCCGTCATCACCGCTTGTCTACTGCTTGATCCCCTTGTCTGCACGCCCTCTGCTCGGCTTTGTCCCTCGCTGGGATGTCTTTCAGCCCGTCCGTGAGGTGAGGATCCTTGTGCTGTAGCTGCCGCTCTGTTGGGCTCTGCTGCTCCTCCTCCCCTCTGCATCGCGGCCATCTTAGTTGGGGCGCTTCTGGCGGGAAGTCTGTCCCTTTTGTCGAAAAAATGGTGTATAGTTGATCCTGGGGTCCTCTGTGTCGGGAGACTTGTGCCCGATGTTCTCACCGACCTCCCCTTACTCATGGCTGTTGGTAGAACTCCGATTGCTGAGTATAGGCAGCAGATATAAATGCCCGGGAGCGGGAGCTAGTAGAACCAGCGTCCTCACTCCTCCATAGCCAGGCCACGCCCCCCAGGAGCTGTCCTTTAAACGGGCAGACCCTGGGGGCCGGGGCCAAACCTCAGGAGTAACTCAACAGGGCCCAGCCACCTGGTACAAGACTTTAATCGGTAGTAGTAGCAGAAGCAAGTGTAGCACCCAGGCTTTTGGGGTACTCAGGTGTCAGGCAAAGGGTTAACGGTGTCATGGGGAATGGCGGCCGCTCCTGATCCCATGTCCTGGGCCTATCTTTGAAAAGGGGGTTTATGTACAGGGGATTATTTACAAGTTTGTTGTCGTGACGCCTTCTGCAGTTTCTGGTGAAGTAGCACCAGCGCCACAACAGCATTCCTGTGGATAGAACAAGTTCATACAAAGCAAGATGCAGCAGAGTCAAGTTCACTTCATTCCAGGTACTTTACTGGAAACTGTAGCAGCAATGGTTACAGTTCTCAGTTCAGCAAGATGTTACATGACAAGTAGCTAACGGGTGGCTGCAAGCGGATCTCAGGTGGTAGGATGGAACCCTCGGTGTGTGCCTTTTCTCCCGTCCTTTTCTTCCTGCTTCCCAGTAATTTGTATGAAGTCTGACCCCATAAAGCGGACCTGACCTCCTGCTCTCTCTATCTTCTCTCTCTCTACCTTCTCGCTCCCGTCGGGTTACTCTCTGCTGGCCGACCACCGAACCATCAAGCGGTGCCTGCTACACTTTTTTGGTCGCTTAAGGGCCTAGGGGTAGTATATGTATACTCCCCAGGTCATCGGATTTTCTGTGGTCCTTGGAGGATCCCACAGATGCGGGCTTCGGTGCCCGGTGCTTCTCCTGGGACGAACTCCTCAAGTTCCTCGCACCCTTCCAACTGTCTGCGCCTGGTCTGTTCTCTCTCCCACTCTCCTGGTCCCTCAGGCTCACTGCCTGACTGCCTATCTCAAGACCTGGAGGCAAAGATCCAGAGGCGATGACCAGAGACCCAAAAGGCCTCCAGCCAAAAGACCTCCTTGTTTCCCCTGGAAGTGGTATTATTCCCTCCCGGGTACCTCCCACCGTGTGATCTAGTGTGGGGTGCTGGTCTATGGGTTCCACCCACCATCCTAGAACCTGCTTGCAGCTGGGGCATCTGCACCTCTTTTACGGGTGCAGTACCCCCTCTGTGAAGCCTGCATAGATCAGTTTTTAATCCTACACCCTCCTTATAGACCAACGTATCAAGAAATTGCATTTCTACTAGTGAGCACGACATGGTGAAACCCAACCCAGGGTGGATGCCATTGAGTGAGTCTAGGAAGATTCCAAGCTCCTCCCTACTCCCATCCCAAACAAAAAAGATGTCATCGATGTAATGTCGCCAACCCCTGACATGGATTCGCAGGGAACTGAAATTCTCTCAAATGTGAACCTAGCCTAAAAAAGATAGTCAGGAAATAAAAATAGGTAATTAAAAAATCTAGATATATCCAAAATCATCTGTGTTGCCTCACATGAGGTACACTGATGACATATGAAACTGACCACTATATCATCCAAAATTAGTTTTCATTTAGAATTTCATAGTTTTACATTTATTCAGGTACCGATTACAAGCAATACATTAAAATTTGTTACATAAAAATATCCTTTATATAGGTGCACTCTGCAATTAACATAACCTCTTATTCATGGACTGCCTCTAGTAATATACACTTATATAGTTTCTATACAACACCTATGATCACTACCACTCCTTGTATGTGGGGTACTTAAATTTAAATCAGCACTATACAATGCACTCCGACCATAAACAATGTGTTCCTTCCAATTGAAGTACCTCTAGGTATCAGACAGCACTGTTCAGTACTAATTACCCCTAGTGATCCATCTCCTATGTGTTGATTACAGATGAGGTACCCTCTTGTCCATAACAGCACTGCACAGCATGACATGGAAGCTATTTACACCATATCCGGCCTCTTCAATGCTTTATAAAAAAAAGGGCTGCATTTCTTACCTCCAATCTGTATAGTAACGTCCAGCTATGTTTGCAGAGTGCCACCCTCCGCTCCGCCTACGTACGTTTCGATAGTATCTTCCTCAGGGCGCCCTTCCTCAGGGCACCACATTTACAAATGAAAGGATGCTAATTGGAGCCATCAGAGTTGTCAGTTTGGACTAAGGGTCATTTGACCCTCTTTCGGGACTTCAGGGGGACCTCGAAATTTCTGGGACTTCTAGTGTTATTGAAGTGTCACCCAGGCCATGGGCTCAGGAGCTGCCACTCGTGACATCCCCGTGAGAACACCCATCGAGACTGATACCCGAGTATCTCGTGCCCGGTATTACCGGTGCTGTGTTGCCTTGGACTTTTGAAACAAACTTTTCCTGCCTTTGCTTGGCGCCAAAAATGGGTTCCCGCCGTCAATACAGGAGAACCCAAGATGGCGCCGTAGCCATGTACTAGACACCATTTGCAGGCCCAGATGTGTGCTCAGCCCCTAGAAGAAGGAGGGCCAAGACAGAGGCACCAAAAAGTGTGGCCACCCCGATTGCCATCAATCAATCAGGGGGGGGCCCACAGAAAGTTCTCCGGGAGTGGCTGCCAATAAAGAGACAAACCGGAAGAGAAGGACAGAACAAACTAGGATCCTTTATACCCGGCAGCATGGCGGCACCTCGTTGGAGAGACATCGAGCGTGAGGTCGAAGAACAGGCCAGAGCTGCAGAAGGAGTCCCAGCAGCGTGTCCCTCTTAACACTAGAGGGGGATGCCGACTACTGGTGAGACACATTTGGATGGCTCCGCCAGGACATGGAGGAAGCCCTGGCATGGGTGTGCCGACGGTGGAGCGTGGAGAGGGCCTGTGAACTGATGATGATGAGAGAAGGCCGAGAAGCGCGAGAGGCAGCGGTAGCAGTACAGGCAGTCATGGAATACTGTGCCTCCTTACACCCGTACCACCACCCGTCCAGACCAGGGACACAGGGACCCAGACCGAAGCCCCTGTAACACCACCGTCCCGTACCCGCAGCTATCTCCAGCTAGAGCCAGCGCGGACGTCCCCTACAGAACCAGATGTGATCATGGAGGCTGAGGAGGTGGAGAATGAAACAGACTTCGAGGAACCGGAGAACGTAGAAGGAGCCTCAGGAGGGAACACCCCAAAAGCTGCATGATGGTCCATGGCAGCGGCAAGGTAACCCTACCATTGTGAGCACAGCGGAGACCAGAGCTTCATCCAGAGTCCCAACCGGCAACTCACCACCACCAGAGTAGTAGTCATCCTTGAACCAGCGAGATCAACTGGCAAGACAAAGACGCAGAGAAGAATGGTTCCAAAAAGAAAAGGCGACCCAGCAACTTCGAGATGAAGCACGAGCACAGCCCCCGCTTCATTGGAGTTGCGCTGCCAAGGAACTGTTATTTCCGTATATCATGATGAAGGATGGGGATTCCTACGTGAACCCGGACTTCAAGAAGACTTTTTTTTTCGCCCAAAGAGACATAGAATTGTACCTGCGGCGTGGACACCCGGATCGTGATCTGTACCGAGGTGAGCAGGTTACATTTGAGAGGCATCCAGGCCCCTTAGGCTGGTTTGCAATACAAATATCCCGCCAGCAATAGACTCCCGTGGTATAGACTATGACTGTATATAGCCCTTTTCAGCTATCTTTCCCATTTATTTTTTCCCTTTTTGCATCCCTGAATAATGAGCAGTGCCCTGTGTGTTTTGAACCTAGAAGATCCATAGACTTTATTTTCAATTTTGCCATTGTGTTGATGATGTGTAGGCAGCGGTCCGGCGGTGATAATTCACACTGGACTGTGCTGGACAATAAGTTACCGTCGGACCTGCACTGTTAGTACTGGTCCCTGTTGGGCCGACTTAGATTCCAAGGTATTATGTCTTTTATGCAGATAGTAACCGCCGGAGAGTAATATCTTTGCCAACAGGTGACCCGAGGACCATGGGATCTAAAATCACTGCTGCAATGTCTGTGTAACGATATAAGAAATGTGCCTCCTAGAAGTAGGAAGAAATCCAAGTATGCTTGATTGTATATAGTTTACCCGTTGGTTGAGATGTTGAATATAAAAAGGAAAAATGTTTTTCACTCTCCAGTTTAACAGGTACCTATACTCGAGGATGAGTATGTTCTATCAGGGGGGTACGTGGCGCCCCACGTAGTCAGGCGTCACAGTGAGGTATTGCACCCGTAAAAGAGGTGTAATCTTCCCCAGGTGCAAGTGGATCCTAGGCTGGTGGGTGGGACCCATTCCTGCACTCCCACATTAGAATAGTGGTGGGAGATTACCCCAGTGAGGGAGATATATTCACCTCTAGGGGGAATTAGAGACAGTTAGTCAGATAAAGGGCGTCTGAGAGTGGAGTTAAGTCGGAGTCGGAGGAGGAGTGTGGAGGGAGGCGGAAGGTTAACCCGGACAGCTCCACGCTGATCCGGAGGGAAGATGAGAGAGGATCCTGAGGGGATCCTGAGAGAGGGTGCCTGACGAGGGAGTCCGGGCCCTAGAGAGTAAGGGGGAACCCCAGCATGGAGCGTCCATACTCCAGGGAATTCCCAATCCACCACGGGAACGCCGGACCTGAGGAAATGGCCAGAATCCATCTCTGAAAGTCGTCAACCGGCTGCTGCGGTCTGTTTATCGGCTGTTGCACCCTGCCAGACGGAGCGGTCTGCCTGCTTCTTCACCACGAGGGAGGGGAGCCCCAAGTCTACCTACAAGGAGCCATTGGGTATAGACTCATCCTAGGCGGGGAAGAAAGGACACGGGTTCATCAACTAAGGTTTACCCCGGGTTCCACCATACCACCTGGCATCCACTTGCAGCCACCCGTAGAGTTACCTGTTTGAATAACATCTTGCTGAATTGGGGACTCTGTATTTTGCTGCGGAACGTTTACAGTAAAGTACCTGGGAGAAAGTGACTTTGCCTTTGTGTGGTTATCTTCGTCAACCTGTTTGCTACAGGAATGCTGCCCCGGAGGACCAGCTCCACCTGTAGGGAGCTTTGCCATCTCAGCTGCATTACCATCGACCTCCAGAGGACTGTGGCGGCGCTGGTGACCCATCACCAGGTACTACAGGTGGCGTCACATGACAAACTTAAATTCCCTGTACATACATCCCTTATTGAAGTGTCACCCAGGCCACGGGCTCAGGCCCTGCCACCCAAGAAATCCCTGTGAAAACACCCACTGAGCCTGATACCCAAGTACCCCAGGGCCTGGGGCTCGACACAATAATCTGAAGCTGCCAGTCAGCATACAATTGATCACTATGGCAGTTTGTTGTGTAGTCTCTTGTGGGATTGAGGCGGTCGACAGGGTATGGGGTACTTGGGAATCGGGGGTGATGGCGGCTTTGATGGGGGATCATGGCTGGTCGATCCCTGGTCCTGTGCCCTGGACCCTCAATGGCAGGGAACGGTGGGGGATGAGGGGATTGTTAACGTGACGCTACCTATGGTACCTGGTAACAGGTATACCAGCGCTGCAGCCGGCCGCTGAGGTGATGGTGGGTGCAGCAGTGTATGGTACAGCTCCCCACAGGTGGAGCTTTACCTCAGGCCAGCGGGGATGGATGAGGGGAGTTGTAGTAGTTAAGTCTTTGCTGATGACAGAGTAACAGGTACAGTCCAGAGTATTAACCAGGTCCCAGGTGCAACTTGGGACTTCCACCTTAGAAAGTTATGAGGCCTCCTCTGTGTCTGTACTCTGCGGTGTGGGATGAGTCCTGCCTGAGCCTGAACCCACCGCTTCTTCTCCCTCTATGGGCTTTGTCCTAAACTGGCAATGAGGTCCTTCTGCGGGGTCCCTGTTTCTCCTATGGCCCCTGGTCCTGTGCTTGATCAGTTTAGTGTCTTTTACTAGCTCTCCTCAGGGCTGAACTCCTCCTGAGTCTTCTGAGCTTTTTGCTGTAGCTCTGAATGCTGGCAGCATCGGACTCCAGTGTCCGGGTGTACTAAAGGGCTGTAGCAACTGATTCACTTCCTTAGTTCCCTGCTTTTCCACTTGCCTCTGACCCTTTCCCTAGGGTGCACACAGTGGTCAGTGGTCCCTGGTCCTGGGCCTGGATCTCCCCCAGCGACCAGTTCCTCCATCTCCTCTCTCTTCCCTCTCCTCACAGGAACTCACTTCAGACTTAAACTAAACTGAAACTACTGGACTGACTAACTCCTCCCCTCAGGCCTGGATGTTCTAAAGGGGAACTGACTTAAGGCAGCCAGTAGAGCTCCCCCTTAAGGTCCGGGGTGTAAGGTGGTGTGTTAACCAAGGTGTAATTCGGGTGTCTCTGCTTAGGAGGCCTGGCTTCACTTATACCACCCCCAGGCACTTCTTTTCCTAACTTGATGTGCATGGGGGCTAATCCAGTTCCTCCACCCTTCTGTACACTACCAGTAATAACATATTTACATTTTAAAAAAGGATAAATAGGGAGCGCACATAGAGCGTTATCTTCTTAATAAATAGTTCAGTCCCCCCAATCGGTGTGACTCACCTGCAGTGGTTGTGAGAGCCACAACAAACTGAGAGAGCCTGGTAATGGTTGCTGCATGAGCCCACTGAAGATAAATGATTTCCACCGAAGAAAGAGCTGGGCTTTGTAGTCCTGATGAAGTGGCAGATTTAAAGCCACGAAACGCGTAGGCAAATAAACCAGAACCTGATTAACCCTTTACTGGACTGGAAGTTTCTTGAGGTCAGCGCGGACTACAAAGCCCAGCTCTTTCTTCAGTGGGAAATATTTACATTTTAAACATATTTACATTTTCCCACATTTTATGGCGTATTCTCTGTACCTAAGTGGTGGCTGACCAAGGTTACCTACGTAGCACTGGTGTGTCACTAATGTCTGTACCTGGTGCGGTGTATGCACTGTCTCTCAGTCTATCAGATCTACGTGTTGCTGCAATACCGTGGTTTTGGCGTAGTCTCTCTTGTGGACTGGCAGGTTCACCGATTGCAGGGATCTCTGGTTCAGGTACAACGGGTGGTTCTTCTACTCGTGGCGTTTCTACTGCTGGTGGGAACATCAAAGTTGGGATTAGATATGTACCTTCTATTTGAGGCCAATCTGCTGGTAACTCTCCAATGATTGTCTGGACTGTCTTTGGCTTCTCTTTCTCTTCTGACTTTGGACAAGTTACATATTCTTCTGGTTGAAGCTGTTGAGGGCATTTTTTCAAATGATCTCTGGACACTGTTGCTGTGGTTTCACCATGATCTTTACTGATTAAACAGGTTTTCTGGTTATCAAAACTGGATGGTAACACAGAGTATGGTTCTTTTTCCCATTGATCATCTAGTTTGGTCATTCTTCTTTTTCTTTTAAAAACCAATTCACCAGGTGTTAAGGGCGTTCCTTGCGCACTTTTGTTGAAGTTGGTTTATTGTCTTCCTCTAGATTTTTCCAGACTTCTCTCAACGCATTCTTGGATTTTCTGGTATTCTTCTTTCCTGCGAGTATCCCAATCTGTATCTGTAGTATCTTCTTCAGGAACTACTATGCCTATTTCGAAGTCTACTGGCAATTTTCCTGGTCTTGCTCTCATGAGGTATGCAGAAGTACAATTGGTTGAGCTTACTGGGATGTTGTTGTAGATGTCAACTAGATCTGGTAACATCTCTGGCCATTGGTTACGTTCTTCTAAGGGCAGAGTTTTCAGCATTTCAATTACCACGTGATTCATTTATTCACACATTCCATTAGTTTGAGGATGGTAAGACGTGGTGCACATTTTCTTGCATCCGTATAGGCGACAGAACTCTTTAAATATTTCAACTTCAAAGGCAGGACGTGGGTCTGTCAATACCTGTTCTGAATAACCATGGGGTCTGCAGAAATAAGCTTGAAATGTTCTTGCTGCTGTCTCAGCTGTTAAGTCTTTTACCAGAGCTACCACAAGTAATCTGGAATAGTGGTCTACCATGGTAAGAGCATAGGTGTAGCCTGATTTGCTGGGTGCGAATTTGACATGATCTAAGGCTACCAGTTCTAATGGTTGTTTGGTGATGATAGGCTTGAGTGGTGCTTTCTGGCTGTTACTGTCTCTTCTTCTTAATGAGCATGGTCCACAGTTTTTACACCATCTCTCTATGGAAGACCTCATGCTGATCCAATAGAATCTTTCACATAACAGTATTTCCAGTTTTCTCCATCCAAAGTGTCCCGATCCATCGTGGTACGCTTCCAATACCATTTGGACATCTCTCTTTGAAACCATAACTTACCATTTCATGTGTTCTTGGGTTGATTTACCACCTGCACAATTGACCTTGATAGATGAATGAAAAAGAAAAGATGTGTTGCGCCAACCTGTGCAATATTATTCAGGGGGGGACCGGTGCTGCCACCCCCCTTCTCACCTGGTTCTGTTGTGCTGACCGCACAACAGGTTACACAGCCGTGGTTTATCCCGGAGTCTCCTCGTTAGCTCCGTGTCGACAGTTGTTATGATCCACGTAGTCCGCCGGTGATCAGTCCACGTGACAGCAAGGGGAGTGTTAGTGTGACGTAGGAGAGGTCCTGAATGCCGAGCGGCTGCTGATCACGCTTCCCGGATGGGAAGGATAGAGGTAGCCGTTCAAAAGTAATGTGATAATGTGTCAGCGCTCAGAAGCAATGTCAGGACACAACTCTATTAATAATTACCTTTAGGCTTTATTCAGTATGGGAATCCAGTCTCCACAACGCGTTTCGACGCAGCGAGCGTCTTTATCAAGTGTGGTAAACACTTGATAAAGACGCTCGCTGCGTCGAAACGCGTTGTGGAGACTGGATTCCCATACTGAATAAAGCCTAAAGGTAATTATTAATAGAGTTGTGTCCTGACATTGCTTCTGAGCGCTGACACATTATCACATTACTTTTGAACGGCTTGATAGATGAATAACTAGCTTCTTTCTTTCCACAGGTGTTGGGCTTCTAGTGGAGCATCCTTTTCAAGTTTGGAATCTGGTTGGGTTATCAACTTCTTCACAAGGCTCACTGCCAGATCACTGTCTTGAGTCTCCTTCCATCCATAGTGAGGCAGCGAGTTAAGTTCAACAGTTTGACGGTTCTGGTAGATGCGGTCTTCAGCGATTTGCCATTTTCTACTTTTATGGAAAGCTGGGAGTTCTATTTCCTCTAAGTCATCCTCTTCTTCAATTCCTTGTAGAGACACTTGAGGGTTTCTGGAAAGGGCATCAGCATTTGCGTTGTTGCGGCCTGCTCGATATTTAATGGTAAAGTCATAGTTTGATAGTCGAGCCATCCAACGTTGCTACAATGCACCAAGCTTCGCGGTATCCAGGTGTGTCAACTGATTATTAACCGTGAAGACGGTGACCTTTCGAAGCTGCGAGGTAATGCTTGAATCTTTCTGATATAGCCCAGACCAAGGCCAAGAACTCCAACTTAAAGGAAGTGTAGTTTTCCGAGTTCCTCTTGGTGGGTCGAAGTTTTCTGCTGGTGTAAGCAATTACTCGCTCTCTACCATCTTGAATGTGGGAAAGGACTGCTCCCAGGCCTACATTGCTCGCGTCGGTGTAAAGGACGAATGGTAGGTTATAATCAGGGTAAGCCAGGATTTCCTCACCGGTCAGAGCCTGCTTCATCTGTTGGAAGGAGTTTTCTTGTTCTTCTCCCCATTCCAATGGTGGCTCTGAAGATCTTCACTTCTTAGATTGGCCTACCAGAAGATCTTGCAGGGGCGCTGCCATTTTCATGTAGCCCTTAATGAATCTTCTATAGTACCCAACCAAACCTAAGAACTGACGTACCTCGGTGACGGTGGTCTGGTGCTACTCCGGGTCTGGTGCTACTCCATCTGCACTGACCACGTGTCCCAGGTATTGAACTTTAGGTTTCAGCAGGTGACATTTAGATGGTTTGAGCTTCATCCCATACTCTGCCAAAGCCTCAAATACCTCTGCCAGGTGTTTCAGGTGTTCCTTGTAAGTTTTAGAAAACACAATGACGTCGTCCAGGTATAAGAGTACTGTTTCGAAGTTCCGGTGTCCCAGGCAACTTTCCAAGATTCCAAGTCTCAACCCGTTAGCACACCATGGATGGGCTGACACACAGGATAGCAACCGGCTTTGAAGGTATTGAAAGAACTGCTTACACAACAAGGTGCGTACCCTCACCAGAATGCCCCAGCTGAGACCCATTACCTCTGGAAGAAAAGAGGCACATTGTTCTTGTATCAAGGGAAGCTCTGCAGAAGGCATACCAACCCTAAAACACATGAGTTGGTCTGGCAGATAATCGTACCCAAGCGATATGTCAAAATGGTCTTAGAAGCCTACCACGATAGTGCAGGTAATTTTGGATGGAAGAAGTTGGAAGTGCTCCTAAGAGAGAGATTCTACTGGGTTGGCATGAGGAAGTCAATTGAAGATTGGTGTAGAAAATGTGGCCCGTGCAACCTCAGAAGAAAAGACCAACAGAGATCCCCACTGCAATCCATAGTAACCAAGCAACCACTTGAGTTGGTTGCGTAAGGGTACCTTTACACGCCGCAACTATCACCGGCGATCGGAGGCAACCGAACGTGCGCGTGCACGTTTTTGACGGTTGCTACCGAACGCCGATGCCGCATGTACACGCCGCAATTGCGCCCTCAACCTAAGGGAACGTGGCTCCCCGGAAGTTACCACAGAACCTGCGGGAAACATCCGGTTGCCTCTCGACGCCGCTTCACACGCCGCAATCACTAATGGAATGTGGGCGTACCTGTGCAGCGCTGCAAGAACAGTGGCATGACAGACTTGTGTATTCTGCGCCCCAAACACGCTGATTAGACAACGCAAGAGTGTCATGATTGGCCAGCCTGCGCAGAAAGGCTGGCTAATTCATGACGCCATTGCAATTGTGTAGTATGAATGGACAGGTCTTCAAATATGGCGCCCTGTGAAAGGACAGCCAATGGACACACAGTAGCCCCCACCAATCATCGCTGATGGGGCGTGGTATCCAGAACGCTGTGTCACGCCTCTGGGAAATCACTAGACGACGCAGATTCCATCCCTATCGCCCGTTCACACGCCAAAACCAGGGCAATTCATCTTCAGGGTTGCCTCTGGTTTTTATATCCAATCAATTTTTATTAGAAAGAGTTGTACATCTTATGCATGTTTACATGTTACACAATGTCGATACAGAGTGGAATCTGGCATACATTTATAACAATGGGAAAAATCATTGACCATATGTAGAGTAAGTTGGTATGCATTTGTGACACTGGGAAAATCTATAACTCCTTCGGGGATATGTTGTTGGGGTGAGGGAGGGGAAGGGGAAGTACCGTGTGGGACAGGGGGTAAGGGGGAGGGGGTATACGAGGGTCCTAAGATTTGAGGGTTATCGTTGGCGCCCTGTGGCCGTTGAACCTCAGGGGTGTTCTATTGGGTCAGTTGGTCCCGGGAGGAGCAGTCTGTGGGGGCTCCTATTTGGTTCTGGAAGATCCCCAGGTCACAGGCGGCCTGGGGTTGCAGGTGTGGCTAGAGTATTGGTACTCTGCCTTTTTTCCTTGAGTGGGTCGAAAGGGCCAGTGGGGGTGGGGGAGTGTGGGGCGGTGGCGGGTATGGTGTTCAGGAGAGGGAGGGAGAAACAAAAAAAAGGAAGTCGTAATATGAAATAAAATGAACAAGAGAAAGTTAAAGTGAGGCAAGGGGAAACAAAGGAGTACGAGGGGTGGGGAGTGGTGGGGGTATATGGGGTTCGGGGATGGGGTGTATCACTGGGGGGAGTGGCATTGGGGGAGAGGGGGGGGTTGGTGGGGGGCGTCCGGGTCTTTTGCATCTCCTACCAGTGTAGTGTGGCCTAGGCTCAATGTTGCTGTAGGAATAGTTTGCTGAAGTTGGGGGAATCCTTAAACAAGATCCACTCCATCCAGGTGATATTGTATCTGTCCGTCGAGCCGATGCTGTCAGCCGCCAGCTCCTCCATTCGACAGATGTCCAGCATTTCCGTGCACCAGTCAGCTATGGGCGGCTTTTCTGGTGATTTTCAGTATCGTGGGATGATTGAGCGAGCGGCCGACATGCAGAAGCGTAGTATATCCCTTTTAATGTTCTTTACTGACCCGGGGTATACTGACAGCAAGGAAATCTCGGGGTTGCCGACCAATCGTTTGCCTGCTATGAGGTTATAGTTTCGGAAAAACCCCTTCCCAGAAGCCCCTGATTGCTGGGCAGTTCCACCAAATGTGGAGCATGGTTCCTTCTTCTGTTCCGCATCGCCAACATGTGCTTGGGACCGAGGGGAAGATTACGTGGAGGCGGTCTGGGCAGTGGTACCACCTATATAGTATTTTGTAGTTTCTTTCCTGGGCTGTGCATGTGTTCGCCATCTTGTGTGTAAATAGGAAGCTTTTCTTCCATTCAGGCTGGAGAACTCTTTCCCCAATTCCTTCTCCCAGGCCAGTTGGAAGGAGCGTTTGTTGGCCGCCCTCTCTCTTAAGATAGTACGGTGTATCTCAGAGACTGCGTGGGTGGGGGGGGATTCGCGTGTAAACAGTTCCTCTATAGGTGAGGGGAGTTGTCTGATCCCGCCTGACTGTGCTGTCGAGGTAAGGTAGGATTGCAGTTGGAGGAATTCTAACCTCTGTAGGGGCTTGGGGGTCGGGTGTCGTTGAAGTGTCTCCAAGGGGGGCATTTCACCTAGGTGTAGGATGTGTCCTATGCGGACGTCTTCTGCTCTTGTCCAGCAGAGGAACGTGTGTGTCTGGCGCATCCCTGGTTGGAAGGCGGGGTTTGAGAAGAGAGGGTGTCACGCTGGGAGCGGGAGAGACACTCAGCGTAGGACAACGACGGGGGGGGGGGAATAAGGAGTCCCTAAAGCTATGGGCACAAGAGGGAGAGGGTGACCCCTAGTCTTACTGGGGCTGACCCTGTCTGCCCTGACGTCCCTATACAGTTTCCTCAACTGTCGCCGACCACGAACCTCGTCCCTCTCTGATCCTAGCACTACCTTATCTAAGGATCAGATGGAGAGGTTCACTAGACCCCTCCACTAACAACTAAAGACAAACACAAGGAAAAACAGACAATGGGGAAAGAAAACACTTATCTTGCAGCAGAGCACAGCAACCTCCACAACCTCAGCTTCTGCTGGAGCAAGGATACTGAGTGCACAAGGAAATATCACCTGCACCGAGGGAGGGCAATGAAACTCCTTATAAAGGTGGGAAGAACCTGCTGGGTCCTAGTGACCCAGAATACTGGTGTAGAAACCAGACCGAGCACAAGACCTTCCCAGCCGTCTCCCCATGATAGGGAGATCTTATCATACCTTCTCTCTATCTACACAGAAGGTAAATGCCCCTGAAAGACGGGCCGTCCTCAAACATTATGGCTGATTGGCCAAACGCTGGGACCGTCTGCGCGTGGCCTCTACCCTGTCATCCGTGCCACCCGTGACAGTACCCCCCCGTCCACGAGTGGCCCCCGGACACTCAGGACCAGGCTTATCCGGATGGGAACGGTGAAAAGCGCGGACCAGCCTAGAAGCGGAGACTTCCGACGCCGGCACCCACATCCGCTCCTCAGGACCGTATCCCCTCCAGTGCACCAAATACTGAAGAGAACGGCGCAACCTGCGAGAATCAACCACCTTTGAGATCTCAAATTCCAAATTCCCCGCCACGCAGATGGGCTCCGGGGCAAAGGAGACGGGTTAGATGACGGCACATACGGTTTGAGGAGCGACCTATGAAATACATTGTGGATCTTAAGAGCGGGAGGTAACGCAAGACGAAACGCCACGGGATTGATAACGGCGGTTATCTGATAAGGGCCAATAAACCTGGGCCCCAACTTCCAAGAGGGCACCTTCAACTTCACATTCTTGGTAGACAACCACACGTAGTCATTCACACACAGGTCCGGACCTGGCGCACGCTTCCTGTCAGCCATACGTTTGTACCTGTCGCCTAAGAGCTTCAAGCTACTCTGTACCCCCCGCCAAACCGAGGAGAGGGATGAGGTAAATCGGTCCTCCTCAGGAACTCCGGAAGGACTAGTACCACTAAAAGTACCAAACTGAGGATGAAACCCATATGCACCGAAGAACGGTGACTTGCCAGTGGACTCCTGAAGACGATTATTAAGGGCAAATTCGGCCAAGGGCAGATAACTCGCCCAAGCCTCCTGATTGTCAGAGACAAAACACCTCAGATAAGTCTCCAAATTCTGATTCATACGTTCGGTCTGCCCATTAGACTGAGGATGAAAAGCAGAAGAGAAGGACAAAGCAATTCCTAAACGTGCACAAAAAGCCTTCCAAAACTTGGAGACAAACTGAGTACCACGATCAGAAACCACCTCGGAGGGAACTCCATGAAGCTTCACAATCTCACTTACAAACACCTGTGCCAGTGTCCGAGCATTAGGAAGTGCGGGCAGTGCCACAAAGCGAACCATCTTACTGAATCTATCAACCACTACCAGCACTACCGTCTTGCCTGCAGACGCCGGAAGATCGGTGATAAAATCCATTGACACATGTGTCCATGGCCTCTCAGGAATAGACAATGGCAAGAGAGAACCAGCCGGACGGGTATGCGGGACCTTAGCCCGTGCACACACACTACAGGCAGATACGAATTCCGCTATGTCCTTCCGCAACCCCGGCCACCAAAAGCGGCGAGATAAAAGATCGAAGGTGGCCCTACTGCCGGGATGCCCTGCCAACACGGAGTCGTGATGCTCCGACAGCACACTGAGACGCAAAGATGATGGCACAAAAAGTCTCCCAGAAGGACAGGAGGCAGGGGCGCCCCCCTGGACCTTCAACACCTCCCCCTCCAGATCAGGCAAAGAGCAGAAACAACCACCCCCTCCTGTAAGATGGGAACGGGACTTTCATGAGCACTACCACCCGGGAAACTACGCGACAACGCATCAGCCTTCACGTTCTCAACCCCCGGACGGTAAGTGACGGTAAAATTAAATCTCGTGAAAAACAAGGACCACCGAGCCTGCCGGGGATTGAGACGCTTGGCGGACTCAAGGTAAGACAGGTTCTTGTGGTCGGTAATAACCGTGATGGGATGGACAGCCCCCTCCAGCCAGTGACGCCATTCCTCAAAAGCCAACTTAATAGCCCACAGCTCCCTATTACCAACATCATAATTCCTCTCGGCCGACGACAACTTCTTGGAGAAGAACGCGCAGGGCACCCATCTCCCAGGCGAAGGGCCTTGCGACAATACAGCCCCCACCCCCACCTCAGACGCATCCACCTCCACAACGAAGGGCTGAGAAAGATCGGGCTGACGGAGAATAGGTGCGGAAACAAAACAACGCTTTAGGAGGAGAAAGCCTGGCGAGCAGACTCCGACCATTCGGAAAAATCTGTCCCCTTCCTAGTCATGTCCGTAAGAGGCGTCACCAGCACCGAATAGTTCCTAATAAATTTACGGTAAAAGTTGGTAAACCCCAAAAAACGTTGCAATGCCCGTAGATTGTCCGGTTGCTCCCAGTCCAGCACCGCCCGGACTTTTTCCGGATCCATCCGAAAACCCAACGGCGACAGGAGGTACCCCAAAAAACGTACCTCCTGAACGGCGAAGACACATTTCTCGAGTTTAGCATACAGCTTATTGTCCCGTAAGACCTGTAACACCTGCTTGACATGGGACTGATGCGTCTCCATATCGGGGGAATAGATCAAGATATCATCCAAGTAAACAACCACAAATCTACCCACCAAATGATGGAATATGTCATTGACAAAGTGTTGGAAAACCGCAGGGGCATTAGTGAGCCCGAACGGCATTACGAGACTTTCAAAATGGCCGTCCGGGGTATTAAATGCCGTCTTCCATTCATCCCCCTCTCTGACCCTAATCAGGTTGTAGGCCCCCCTCAAATCCAACTTGGAGAACCATTTAGCACCCACTACCTGACTGAATAAATCAGGAATCAGAGGGAGGGGGTACGGATCACGGACAGTAATCCGATTCAACTCCCGGAAATCCAAGCAAGGACGGAGGCCCCCATCTTTTTTCTTAACAAAAAAGAAACCAGCCGCAACCGGCGAAGTTGAGGGCCTGATGTGACCCGTCTGCAGACTCTCGGAAATGAAATCCTTCATCGCCTGTCTTTCCGGACCCGATATAGTAAACATCCTAGCTTTGGGCAGTTTAGCTCCGGGAACGAGGTTGATCGGGCAATCATACGCCCGATGAGGGGCAGGTCTTGGCACCCCTTCTCTGAGAACACATCCTCATACTCCGATAGGAACGGGGGCAGAGATACAGCAGACACCACCGAAAACGAGGTAACCAAACAATTCTCAGAACAAAAATCACTCCATTCCACAACGTCCCGGGACTGCCAATCCACTACGGGATTATGTTTAATCAACCATGGCAAGCCCAGGACAATGGGAGCGGGGAGACCGTCTAGAACATAGCAAGATATCGTCTCTTGATGTTGGGATCCAACCGTCAACTTAATGTCATGTACGATATGTGTGAGACTACCTTGAGCAAGAGGTGCTGAGTCGATGGCATAGATACGGATGGGGCGAGACAATAAACAGCAGTTAAGCCCATGAGCGTCTACAAAATGAGCATCCACCATGCTGACCCCCGCACCACTATCCACAAACACAGAAATACCCTCCGTTTTGCCCTCCAGCGTCACCTCCGCACTTAGGAGGAAACGGGAAGTACAAATGGAGGATACACACACCTCTTGCTCGACCACCCCCACACCCCCCATAGTCACATAAGGTCCAGGCACCCCAGTCCGTTTAGGAGTGTAGGGACAGGCCCCAATAAAATGGTCCCCTTTCCCACAAAAAAAACAGACCCCCTTCCCCTTGCCCCGGGAGGTACCGGAGGAGAACCTCGAGGCCGCCGCTCCTCCTAGCTGCATAGGTTCCTCCGCACTCGGGAGGAACGACTCACCCTCCGCGTGACCTCCCGGTAACCAGGAATCACCACGAGAATGGCTCCCAGTAACAGGAGGTCTACCCCTCCGCTCCTGGAGGCGTCTATCCATACGAATAGCTAACGACATAGCCGCCTCCAGGGACGGAGGGGTCTCATAAACCGCCAGGCATCCTTCAGCCTCTCCGAAAGACCCTGACAAAAGTGACTCCTGAGCGCCGGATCGTTCCACTTCGTGTCCGTAGCCCACCTGCGGAACTCAGAACAATACGATTCCGCCGACCGAGTCCCCTGGCGGAGATGGCGTAACCTGGATTCAGCCAAAGAGACACGGTCAGGGTCATCATATATGAGGCCCAGTGCGTCAAAAAATTCATCCACAGAGCGGAGACAAGTAGAGTCCTGTGGCAGAGAGAAAGCCCAGGACTGGGGATCTCCCTGCAGTAGCGACATAATAATTCCTACACGCTGCTGCTCATCACCAGTGGAATAAGGCCTAAGCCTAAAATATAATTTACAGGCCTCTTTGAACACAGTAAACTTATCTCTACCTCCTGAAAACCTGTCAGGGAGGGCAACCTTAGGTTCAGGTCTGGCCTGACCCAATGCTTGATTCCCCAAGACACCATTTTGCGGTTGCGGGCCCTGTAAAGCCGACCGAAGGTCCGCAACCTCCAAAGACAGTGACTGCAGCTGCTGGGCCAAAGCAGACACAGGATCCATAAGGAAAGGAAGAAAAATCGGTTCCTCCCCTGTCCTTCAGTTACAGTATTGGCAGGTGATAATGTCACGCTGGGAGCGGGAGAGACACTCAGCGTAGGACAACGACGGGGGGGGGGAATAAGGAGTCCCTAAAGCTATGGGCACAAGAGGGAGAGGGTGACCCCTAGTCTTACTGGGGCTGACCCTGTCTGCCCTGACGTCCCTATACAGTTTCCTCAACTGTCGCCGACCACGAACCTCGTCCCTCTCTGATCCTAGCACTACCTTATCTAAGGATCAGATGGAGAGGTTCACTAGACCCCTCCACTAACAACTAAAGACAAACACAAGGAAAAACAGACAATGGGGGAAAGAAAACACTTATCTTGCAGCAGAGCACAGCAACCTCCACAACCTCAGCTTCTGCTGGAGCAAGGATACTGAGTGCACAAGGAAATATCACCTGCACCGAGGGAGGGCAATGAAACTCCTTATAAAGGTGGGAAGAACCAGCTGGGTCCTAGTGACCCAGAATACTGGTGTAGAAACCAGACCGAGCACAAGACCTTCCCAGCCGTCTCCCCATGATAGGGAGATCTTATCATACCTTCTCTCTATCTACACAGAAGGTAAATGCCCCTGAAAGACGGGCCGTCCTCAAACATTATGGCTGATTGGCCAAACGCTGGGACCGTCTGCGCGTGGCCTCTACCCTGTCATCCGTGCCACCCGTGACAAGGGGTGAGTGGGCTTAGTGACCCCTTTCTGGAGTCCCATTGGTGTAGGATTGCCATATTCGCAGGGTGTCTTTGGTGAGGCTGCAGGTGATATCAATCTGTTGCAGGTCTAGGGGGCGTAGCCATGGGAGGTACCGTAAGGGGACTCTCACCCCTTCTTGTTCCAGGGTCACCCAGCGTTTGGAGAGGGATCGGTATTGCCAGTCAATTAGACGAACCAGGGATGTCGCTATAAAGTATCTGTGGGGGTCTGGTAGCCCCAGTCCTCCTGTTTCAGGGGAGTCGGATAAGATTTTCCTGTGAACCCTTGGCCTTTCTCCTTTCCATACGTATTTCCCTATCAGAGAGCGTAATTTGGAGAAGAAGTCTCTGCAGGGTAGGATGGGGACAGTCTGGTAGGTTTATAGGAGTCGGGGGAGGATGTCCATCCGTATTACATTTATCCTCCCCAGCCAGGATATTTGCAGTGTCCGGTATGTGGCCAATTGTGTTTCTAGTTGGGAGAGGAGAGGCTGGTAGTTGAGCATGTATAATTTCGACAGGTCGGGTGGGATATGTACTCCTAGATATTTAATGCTTTCATCTTTCCACTTAAAGGGAAGCTTGATTTTAGGGAAGATACATCTTTTGCGGCTAGAGATATATTCAGTGCCTCTGATTTGGAGAAATTTATTTTGAAGAGTTGCTTAAGGAGCCAAAGGTCTCCAACTCCCGTAGGATGCAAGGTATCGAGATCCGTGGTTGGGAGATGTAGAGGAGGAGATCGTCGGCATATAGGGCCGCCTTGTGGTGGTACGAGCTAGTCTGGAGACCGTGGATGTCGTTATTTCCTCTAATGGCGTTTGCCAGGTGTTCTATGACCACCACGAAGAGGAGGGGGGATAGGGGCACCCCTGTCGAGTTCCGTTGTTGATCTTGAACGGGGCTGACAGGGCACCATTAACTCGGACCTTGGCTGATGGAGCGGAGTAAAGGGAAAGCAATTTGTGTAGAAATTTGGGGCCAAGACCAATCTGTATCAGTGCCTCCTTCATGAAGCCCCAGTGGACTCTGTCGAAGGCTTTTTCAGTGTCAATTGATAGTAGGCCGAGGGGGACCTTTTGTAGTTTTGCCTTATTTATGAGGAGTAAGGTCTTGATTGTGTTGTCCCTAGCTTCGCGTCCTTTGACAAAGCCCACCTGGTCCATGTTGATGATAGAGGGGAGAAGGGGCGCTAGTCTTTCTGCCAGGATCTTTGAATACAGCTTTATGTCGATGTTTAGTAGGGAGATAGGTCTGTAGTTGGTTGCCAAATTCGGGTCCCTCCCTGGTTTGGGTAAGATGTGGGCCTCTAGGGATTGCGGGGCAAAGTTTGTTTCAGCCGAGATTGAGTTGAAGGTGGCCTGCATCTGGGGCAGTAATTGTGTCTGGAGTGTTTTGTAAAATGTCGGGGTGAACCCATCGGGTCCCGGGCATTTAGAAGTTGGCGAGGAGTTTATGGCCTTCAGGATCTCTTGTTCCGTGATCTCGGCTTCCAGGGCCTCGATGTCTGCTGCTTCGAGACGGGGGAGTGCTGTGGAGGTAATGTATTCCTGAGTCCTTCTGAGGAGGTTCTCGGGTGTCATGTCTGAGAATCGGCCTTTAAGGTTGTATAGATCTTTGTAGTATGATCGGAACACCTGCAGTATCTCAGTCGGGTTGTATGTGTCTTTGCCACTCGATGATCTGATCTTAGGTATGTACGTGCAGTTTGGCCTGAGTTGTAGTAGGCGGGCTAATGGTCGGCCGCACTTGTTCGCCGCCCTGTAGAAGTAACACCTTGACCTCTCCGTCTGTCGTTTGAATTTCTGATCTAGGATTGTTTTGAGCTCTTGTCGTTTCAGGACTAGCTTGGCTAGGGCCTCCTGCTCTAGGGTCTCCTTATGTGTCATCTCCAGGCTGTGGATTTGTGAGAGGAGGTTTGTGATTGTTTCCGATCGCATCTTTTTGAGTCTAGTCCCATTTTTTATTAGGGTTCCCCTCAGGTAGCTCTTCAGGGCCTCCCATTTGAGGGGCTGGGGTGTTGGGTCTGGGATGTGGACCTGGGAGAATGTCTCTATGTCGTTTTTCAGATCTGTCAGACATACATTGTCTTTTAGGAGGTTGTCGTTGAGTCTCCAGGTCCATGGTTTCTGGGTCGAGTCTGGTAAGGTTAGGGTTAGGAACGTCGGGGCGTGATCTGACAGGTATTGGTCACCAATAGTGGCAGATGGGTCCCAGGTGAGGGCATGGTTTGCCTCTGGTTTTTGAACAATGCTCTGAAACCACAACTGGGAGCAACTTTAAAAATCACCATCGCTTTCCACAATTACACGCCACAATTTCATAGCAATTTCAGGGCAACGGTGATGAAACTCCGGATTGTCTCTCAGTTGCTACACCGTAGTTGCGGCGTGTAAAGGTACCCTTTGACCACGTCAAGTTGTCACCAAGCTGGTCAGGCTATGTCTATGCCTTAACCATCGTGGACCATTACTCACGCATCTTAGTGGTGGTACCCGTCAAGGACCTGACAGCGAAGACGGCTGCAAAAGCATTCCAGACGCATTTCTGTAGACCTCATGGTTACCCGTAACAAATCCTTGCAGATCAAGGTCCAACCTTTGAATCAGAGATTTTCCAGGAGTTCTGCAACATGTACGGCTGTAAAAAGATCCGCACGACAGCCTATCACCCCCAAACCAATGGCTTATGCGAGAAGATGAACCATATTGTGATTGACCTGTTAAAAACATTACCAGAGTCAGAGAGAAATCAATGGGCAGAGACTTGGTAGACCTGTACAACCATGTCCCGGTGAGTTCTACAAACTGCACCCCAGCCTACCTTATGCGAGCAAGACCCGGTAAGCTGCCAATTGATTTAGATATGGGAATTCTGAAACCAGACGCAGAAGTTGAAGAATCCAATTGGGATACCCTACGTCAACAGCAGTATCGCCAAGTACAAGAGTGCGTAGAGAAAAGTCTACAGCAAGCTAGAGCAAGACAAGAGAGAACCTTTAACCAATGTGCTCAAGCAACTCCATTACAACCCGGTGAGCAAGTTCTCAAGAGAAAGAGACGCACCAACAAATTGGATAATCAGTGGGAAACCACCCCATATACCAGTGATGGCGAACTCCAGGCCTCGAGTGCCACCAACAGTGCATGTTTTCAGGATTTCCTCAGCATTGCACAGAGGTTGGAATCATCACCAGTGCAGGTGATTATATTATCACTGTGCAATATAAGGAAATCCTGAAAACCTGCACTGTTGGTGGCACTCGAGGCCTGGAGTTCGCCATCACTGCCATATACAGTCTTACCATCCAATTTAGACAATGCTAAAATGTGTCTAGTAAGCAAAGACGAAGGAAGAACATCAGCAGTTGTGTCAAGAGACCATCTTATACCGTGTCCTGAAACTCTGAAGACACCTGAAGTAACCGTACCTGTACAGGTCCAACCTGTCAAAGAAGAAGTTTTCCATACCGTTCTAGGAGATTTCCCCAAAGCATGGCCAAATTACTACAGAGCAGTTGTAGTCCCAATGATTGCTTTCCCTCCTATGGTTGAATCAACACCAGAACCAGACAACCAGAAGTCCCAAGACATGAAGAACTGGAAGTCGAGCCTGAAGAGGAAGAACAAATTCCTGGTCCCAGTGGGTTTGCCAGTCCTACTATCAGATCTCCATCCTCAGTAGTAGCAGATACTCTAAATAGGTACACGTCCACCCACACCATCAGGCTAAGTACACCCAGTACACCAGCAATACGCAGATCAGAGCGTAGTACCAAGGGTCAGTTACCGGCTAGGTACAGAGATTGAAAAGTAAAATTAAATGTGAAATGTAAATATGTTTGTTGTAAAGTTTAATTGAACCTGTTACTGTGTAAAGTGTATAGAAACAGTGAGGATAGCTTGGTGTTAGGTGGCAGCCATGGAGAGTAAGAACTTGGCCACATATGCGGTGACACGAGGGCCTAGAGGCCTTCTGCACTTACAAACCAGAGACACCCGTAAGTTTTTATATTGTTTGTAACATTAAAAAAGCCCAGTACCTACAGAGACTATCCTGTACAAACTTCTTGCATATTCTTTGAACTTTTATTTATTTATTTATGGACCATACCTACCACAGGACTGGTTGTGGTATAGACCCTTTTGTAAATATTTATCAGCCTGGGGGCAATAGACTAAACCCCCAGAAGGACTGCTATTTTGAACTTTGGACTCTTTTTGAGTTTTTATTGGTTTTTGTACTTTCTACTTTTTAAGACTATGTAAATATTAATTGTATTGATATGTTAACTGTTTGTTTGTTTTTCACAGTCTCGGAGTACTGTTCTTAACTAAGGGGGAATGTGGCACCCCAGGGGTTAATGTGCCACAGTAACATCACAAGGGTTAACTCCCCACACAACACTGGACACTGCACTAGCACCTCTAGGCCAGAAGGGGGAGCTCAAGCAGCTCCCTGATATATTCTGGTCTGAGGAGAGGAAGTGGGGAAGAGCAGAGTGGTGGGTGGAGCTTAAGTGGAACCTGCAAGAGTGGGAGGAGCTAATGTTGTTTACCTCAGAGTGGCAGTGACAGTCAGTTGGAGTTAGTGCAGTTCCTGGGAAGGTTGAGGAAGAAAGACTGGTGGTGTAAAGGGGCTGCCTTAGGCCTCTCCACAGCCTGCTACCCAATTCCAGGCCTAGCCAGGGTCTGAGGGAAGGAGTAAGAGAAACAGGAGAACGCATCTGGGAGACTGAGTTACCTCATAACTCACCCCGGAGGAGCGCACAGACCGGATACCGGATCCAAAACTGTGACTGACACACGCAGCACAGTAAACACCGGACTAGTGGAGGTTATATATCTACACTGTACCTCAGCGAAGCAACACGGCGGGGTCAGAAATACACGAAAAGACTCAAGTTGCCTAGCAAAGTGGGTACCTGTGAGGAGAGACAGGTCACCAGCCTAGCTGAAGCAGCAGCAGGGCCACACACACAGCGCAGGAGAGGGAAGCTGAGGACCCGGTCAGGGTGGGAGCAACCCGGCCCCGGTACAGACTCCGTGGATAGTACTCTGCCAAATATCATCTGCAGTAAAGCCTTGGAAAACTACAAAACCATGAGTCTATGTGATCCTTGCACTCAAGTCCTACTCTCCCTCAACAACTGTCATCATCTCTACTACTACCCCTTTCCTACAACATCCATAGCACTATCTATAGACTATTACTACCACTGCCCCGGGGAATCAAGCTCTACCCGCGGAGAGCCGTTACATCTCCAGCTGCCAAACATCATCCCCAGAGGTTCTGCAGCAGCGGTGGTCCCCTCACTGACCACAACCCGTGGGTGGCGTCACGACAAACTCCTCTGTAAATATCCCCCTATTTACTTGTAGAACCCGGGACATGGTCCGGACCAAGACCGCCGTGATATCCCCAGCAGTAAGCCGGTCCGGTACCGAGTAACCCGTCCCAGTGTGCTCCACACTCACGAAATTCCTCTGGCTGGACATCTTGGAGTACAAAAGACTAGAGCTCGCCTGACGCACAACTTTTATTGGCCAAAGATGAGGACTGACATAGCCAAATACTGTCGATCCTGTGTAGTGTGTCAGTGGGTTGGAAAGTCTGGGAATATACAGAAAGCCCCATTGATACCACTGCCAGTGATTGATGAGCCGTTCCAGTGAGTGGCTGTGGATATAATAGGGCCACTTGCCATACCTAGCAGCTCGGGAAAACAGTACATCCTCACCGTGGTGGACTATGCGACCTGATACCCGGAAGCGGTGGCCCTGTCCTCCATCTGAGCGGACAAGGTGGCGGATGCTTTACTGTCTTTTCTCGTATGGGTTTCCCCAGGAAAATGTTAACCGATCAGGGAACCCAATTCATGTCCAAACTGATGGAAAGTCTCTGCGAAAAAATACAAGTGCAGCATATTGTGGCCAGCACTTACCATCCCCAAACAAATGAACTCTGCGAACGATTCAACGGGACATTAACCCATTCACGATCTATGACATAGGAGGACGTCATGGGCCGGTAAGGGGTGTTTGATGTGAGCTCCGGCGCGAAGCTCACATCAAAGCCCCGACATCTCAGCTGATCTCATCAGCTGAGATGTCAGGGTAACAGCGCCGATCGGATCCCGGATCCGATCGGCGCTGTTAACCCCTTGGATCCCGCCGTCAATCACTGACAGTGGGATCCAAGGCGGCTGCGGCGGGGAACGCACTGTTCCCCGCCTGCTCCGGAGATCCCGCGATAGTATCGCGAGATCTCCGGCGCTCACTTGACAGCCCGGGGTCCTGGCTAGACTCCGGATGCTGTCAGAGCGCAGTTTCCTGTTGTGGTTGGCAGGCGCTGCCAACCACAATAGGTCCGCGATTCTGGGAGATACAGATGAGCTGCAACTGAAGCGATTGGACTGTGCAGCAAGGTGTCTCTTAAAGAGGCAAAATAAGAATGAATGACAAAATAAAGTTTTTAAAAACCTGTAAAAAAAAAAATATATATAAAAGTTCAAATCACCCCCCTTTACCCCCAATCACAATAAAAGTAAAAAAAAAACACTTGTTTGGTATTGCCGCGTTCAGAACAGCCCGATCTATCATCCTATTAAATTGTTAATGAGAGTCGTGAACTCCGTAACGGAAAAAATGGTCCAAACACCAAAATTCCGTTTTTTTGGTCGCTGCAACATTGCTATAAAATGCAATAACGGGCAATCAAAACTGCGGATCCCCCAAAAATGATATCATTAGAAATGTTAGCTTAAGACGCAAAAAATAAGCCATCACACAGCCCCAGATCCCGAAAAATGAGAACGCTACGGGTCGCAGAACATGGCGCAAAGAGTCAGTTTTTGTTTTTTTTCAAACTTCTGAATTTTTTTGCACCACCTAGATACCAGAAAAGGTATACATGTTGGGTGTCTATGAACTCATACCGACCCGAGGCATCACCCAGTCACGTCGATTTTACCATATAGTGAACATGGCGACTAAAATACCTAAAAAACAAACGCGTCATTGCACTTTTTTTGCAATTTCACTGCATTTAGAAATTTTTTGCAATTTCCCTGTACACTATATGGTAAAATAAATTATTGCATGTGAAAGTACAACTCGTCCCGCAAAAAATAAGCCATCATATGTCTATATTGACGGAAAAATAAAAAGTTATGGCTCTTGGAAGCAGGGGAGCAAGAAACGAAAATGAAAAACGAAAAATTCCCAGGTCATGAAGGGGTAAAAACAAATGCTGAAAATGCTGGTGGAGACTGATGGAAAGGACTGGGAGCGTTACCTTCTTCATCTGTTGTTTGCTTACAGAGAGGTACCCCAGGCCTCCACAGGATTCTTCCCCTTCGAACTGGTTTATGGGAGGAGGGTCAGGGGACCCATGGACTTGATCAAGGACTGTTGGGATGGCGATCCCAAATCTACGGGAGTCTCAGTGGTTGAATATGTACTGCGACTCCGGGACAGAATGCAAGAACTGAGTAACCTTGCCCATAAGAACGTGACTCAGGCCCAAATCAACCAGAAAGTCTGGTATGACCGTAATGCCAGACTGAGGGCCTATGAGGAGGGGCAAAAGGTTTGGGTGTTGGTGTCGAGCCCACTGGGACAAGGGTACTCGGTACCGGACCGGTCTGCTACTGGGGAAGTCACGGCTGGTCCTGGTCCGGACCGTGTCCTGGGCTGGCAAATAAAAGGGAATATTTACAGGGGATTGTCAGTCGTGACGTCACCCACTATGTGCGGCCAGTGATGGGGCCGCCGCTGCTGCAGAACCTCCGGGGATGATGTAATGGCAGCATAGATGGAATAGTTCCAGTGGGTAGAACTGTATTCCCCGGGGCAGTGATGATCAGAGTCTATTGTGTAGTGTACAGGCTCAGTGCTGAGTGCAATTCACTTACTAGCCAGATGCTGCAGGAATCCTTCCTCGGTGCTGGAGCTGTCAGGCTGTGACTCTGCAGGTTGCGGCTGTTATAATCCTGTATGGAGGGAATAGTCCGCAGATAGAGACAGACGAGTGAGGCAGATTCAGGGTTCTCCGTGCTTACTTTCCAAGTTCTCAAGTTCAAGTTACACTTCAGTACAGTTCTCACAGTCGGTTACAAGTCTCAATACACGGGCTCGCTCTCCCCTCCGGGTTCCCTTTGCTCTCTGCAGCCAGGCCTCTCTCTCTGTGACCCCTCTCACTGTCTTTGTGTCCTTTCCGGGCTGTTAATTCTCTGTGTTCGCTTGGTTGTGCGTCTCTGGACAGTATGGCGGTGACCTGGGCCCCTGTGGGTCCTCCTGTTTGTCACTGAGCTGCCTGTCCTTTGGGGTAGGGACCCTAAAATGCAGCTGTGGTCCCCCGTCGGTTGTTTGGGGATCCCAGGTAAAACTACGGTCCCCTTTAGAGCCGACACTCTACTCAGCCCAGCCTCCAGCAGTCCTCCTGTGTGAGGCTCTACCAGGCTCTCTCTCCCGTGTCTTCCAGTGTCATAGGAGGGCTACCCCGCTTGCAGTCGGTACTCTCAGCTGTAAGTCTAGGGCCCGGGTATCACCGTCCCTCTCTTCCCTTCACACTCCTGGGGGTACTGGCTCCGGATAGGCTTTCTCTCTCCTCCGGCTCGCACTGGCTCGGTACAGATTATGCGTTCCTTACACCCCACTTTGCAAGGACGTTTGATTCCTTCTTCCTGCTCAGCTTGACTCGGCCTGCTGCTGTCTCTCAGCCTGTGCCGTGCTCCTCAGCCTGCTGCTGATCTGTGTCTTGGCTGGTCGGCTCACTCTGGCCTACTGCTCCTTCCTCCTCCCCCTTCACTATTTCTACTGTCAGTCACCTGACTACGTGTGTGCCCAACCCACTCCTCTAAATCCACCACCCCTCGCCTGCCTAGAGTCTCCAAGCTCAGGGCTGGATGCTGCCCTCTACTGTACGAGGGTTGTGTGGGCTGTGAGGGTGTTGGTGTTCAACTGTCGTCCTACCTGCCTGGCTGCAGATCCCTTTGTGGCCTCCTGAACGCAGGGGCGCCACATTGGTCCCCATGTTACAGAACAAACTACAGGCCGCATAGGAGGGACCATACACTGTGCACAAGCGGCTATATGAAGTTAACTATGTGGTGACTCTAGATGAACGTGCAAAGTATTTCATGCTTTAAAATGTTGAAGGCTCATCATGACAGGGAGACTTGTGTCTTACCTGTCTGTAGCATGCCTGATGAGGGGGAGGCTGATGTGTTACTAGATGTGGGGGCTGGGGCTCAGTATATGGAGACCCTGGAGTCGCAGAGTTTAACCCTGAGCTATCCCACAGTCAGAGGTCAGAGCTGATGGGGCTATCCCACAGTCAGAGGTGTGAGCTGATGGGGATGTCAGCGAGGTCACAGGAATCTTCACAGAGAAGCCTGGGAGGACTCACTTAGCCACTCATCATGTGGACACTGGTACCAATCTCCCTGTAAGACAGTCTGCATACCGGGTGTCAACAGAGGTGAAGGCACACATGAAGGAGCAGGTAGATGAGATGCTGACCCTCGGGGTAATACAGGAACAGATACGTGCTAGGGCGCCGACCTGTGAGTCAGCCCCCATGCACGTTCATAAGGAGGGAGGTGTACTGAAATATGTATTTCGGGGACTGGACACTAGACCAGTAAGGGGTTAAATCCCATGTCCATCCACAAGAGGTCACAACCTGCTTTATATAAGCACACACTAACTTCACAGTCACACTGACTCTAGTCTCCCCAGGGGGCATCCTGCCAGCAGGGCAATCAATTCACACATATTGGGAGCCTCAAAGAGGAAGTGATTAATAAGAGAGAGAAGCCATCTCAAATAGTGAGCTTCAAACAGACGCACAGATGGAAAGCAAAATCAGGACACCTAGTCAGAAGACAAAGAACATTTTAAAACATAACATATGCATTGCTAAATAGGTGATGTGTCCAATGATAGACCCAGAAGTAGAATGTTAAACTGGAAGGCCGGTCTAGAATCTGACCCCCCAATCTGAGTCTATATCTGGGCTGTCACAGCTACAGCTTGGGGGTCACAGAGATGGGTCAGCCGAAGCTGCTGTGAACCTCTTTCCATATATTTCTGCTCTCCCCATCGGGCAACGAAACAAAGTTTAGGTTTCTGTAAGTTTCTCCCTTTTTATTTCATTGTTTGCATATGTGTATGTCATTTTATTATTTCTATTTTTATATCTTTTTATGTAAGCACTGTACTTTTTATATTAAAGCTTAAAACTTTAATAAGTCTGAACCTTGTATATTCTAAGAATCCACAGCCCGAGGAAGGTGTGGTGTTGTTGTCTGATAAGTCTTAGTTTAGGGGAACTCATCGGCCCCCCAAAATCTGATGAGTGGTGGCAGTGTGTGTGAAGCGGGGTGCGCGGTGTGATTGATGCTCCCTTTCAGCATAGGACAGAGGTCGAGTGCTGGATTGAGTGAGAGGAGATAGATTAACCCTTGCAGGCGCAACCCCAAGTCACGTGCTGAGAAGTGAGTACGTGACAGTAAGCAACTTATTAATATTATAAAATATGAATCTATAACACACAGATCACACATACACAGATCACACACACATACACAGATTACACATACAGATCACACATACATTACACACATACATACACAGATCACACACACATACACAGATCACACATACATTACACACATACATACACAGATCACACATACATTACACACATACATACACAGATCACACATACATACACAGATCACACATACATTACACACATACATACACAGATCACACATACATACACAGATCACACACACATACACAGATCACACACACATACACAGATCACACACACACATTACACACATACATACACAGATCACACACACATACACAGATTACACACTAATACACAGATCGCACATACACAGATCACACACACATACACATATCACACATACATACACAGATCACATATACATTACACAGATCACACATACATTACAAACATGCATTACACAGATCACACACTAATACACAGATCACACACACATACACAGATCACACATACATTACACAGATCACACATACATACATTACACACATGCATACACAGATCACACATACATACACAGACCACACACACATACACAGATCACACACACACATACCACACATACATACACAGATCACACACACATACACAGATCACACACACATACACAGATCACACATGCATTACACACATGCATTACACAGATCACACATACACATACATTACACACATACATTACACAGATCACACACACACAGATCGCACATACATTACACAGATCACACATGCATTACACAGATCACACACTAATACACAGATCGCACACACATACACAGATCACACACACATACACAGATCACACATACATACATTACACACATTCATTACACAGATCACACACTAATATACAGATTACACATACACAGATGACACACACAGATCTCACATACACAGATCACACACACATTACACAAATACATACACATATCACACATACATACACAGATCACACATACATGCACAGATCACACAAACATACACAGATCACACATACATACACAGATCACACAAAGATACACAGATCACACATACATGCACAGATCACACATACACATATCACACATACATTACACACATACATACAGAGATCACGCATATATACACAGATCATACACACAATCACAGATCACACACTCATACATTACACAGATCACACACACATACACAGATCACACATACATTACACACATACACAGATCACACACTAATACACAGATCACACACTAATACACAGATCACACATACATACACAGATCACACATACATTACACAGATCACACATACACAGATCACACACACTTTACACAGATCACACATACATTACACAGATCACACACACACATTACACAGATCACACACATACACAGATCACACACAATTACACAGATCACACATACATTACACAGATCACACACACATTACACAGATCACACATACATTACACAGATCACACACATACACAGATCACACATACATTACACAGATCACACACACAGATCACACATACATACACAGATCACACACTAATACACAGATCACACACTAATACACAGATCACACATACATACACAGATCACACACATACACAGATCACACACACACATTACACAGATCACACATACATTACACAGATCACACACATACACAGATCACACATACATTACACAGATCACACATACATTACACAGATCACACACACATTACACAGATCACACACACATTACACAGATCACACATACATTACACAGATCACACACACACACAGATCACACACACATTACACAGATCACACACACATTACACAGATCACACTACATTACACAGATCACACACACATACACAGATCACACATACATTACACAGATCACACATACATTACACAGATCACACACACAGATCACACATACATACACAGATCACACACTAATACACAGATCACACACTAATACACAGATCACACATACATTTCACAGATCACACACACATTACACAGATCACACACTACACAGATCACACACACATTACACAGATCACACATACATTACACAGATCACACACATACACAGATCACACATACATTACACAGATCACACATACATTACACAGATCACACACATTACACAGATCACACAACATTACACAGATCACACATACATTACACAGATCACACACACACAGATCACACACACATTACACAGATCACACACACATTACACAGATCACACAACATTACACAGATCACACTACATTACACAGAACACACACTAATACAAGATCACACACATTACACAGATCACACACACATTACACAGATCACACATACATTACAAGATCACACAACAGATCACCAACATTACACAGATCACACACACATTACACAGATCACACATACATTACACAGATCACACTACAGATCACACATTACACAGATCACACACACACAGTCACACACACACAGATCACCACACATTACACAGATCACACACATTTCAGATATCAGTCATTGCTGCACTCATTGCTCCGCCGAGCTTTGTACGTGATGACGTCACTCGTCACGCTGACATGTTGCCTACGTCGGTCCCGGAAGTGATGTTGAGCAGAGAGTCTGCTCGCAGCAGCCGCTTGCAGGGACGAGGAGCCCCGGGCAGCTGCTACCGGTGACGGAGCCGAGTGCAGCGGCCCCGCCATCACTCCGGAGCCGCCGGGCGGGGTAAGGGAGCTCTGTGCACCGGGAGGGAGGGACACCCGTCACCTTATACACCGGCCTGACCCTCACTGCGCCCCCTGTACATGACACACGGGGGACGGGTGGGCATGGAGGCTCCGGACATCACCTCCGTGCATAACACATGTCCCTGACCGGGGAGGATGACGGGGAGAAGTGGATAATCCTCTGTGCGGGGCCGGCTGTTTCGGCCCGGGGGTCTTGCTGTCCTACCCGTGCGGGGCGGGTAAGCTGGCTGGCTGGAGGGAGGAAGGGGGGGATGGGGGTGTGAGGCTGTCCTCCCCGTGCGGGGCCGGCCGGGGGAAAAGTTGGGGGGATTGGCTGTACTCTCCTTCCCGTAGGGGGCCGGCCGGGGAGAAGTGGCGGCTGTCCTCGCCGTGCGGGGCCGGCCGGGGAGAGGTGGCGGCTGTCCTCGCCGTGCGGGGCCGGCCGGGGAGAGGTGGCGGCTGTCCTCGCCGTGCGGGGCCGGCCGGGGAGAGGTGGCGGCTGTCCTCAGCCGTGCGGGGCCGGCCGGGGAGAGGTGGCGGCTGTCCTCGCCGTGCGGGGCCGGCCGGGGAGAGGTGGCGGCTGTCCTCGCCGTGCGGGGCCGGCCGGGTGGGAGGGTGGCGCTGTCCTCCCGTGGGGGCCGGCCGGGGAGAGGTGGCGGCTGTCCTCGCCGTGCGGGGCCGGCCGGGGAGAGGTGGCGGCTGTCCTCGCCGTGCGGGGCCGGCCGGGAGAGGTGGCGGCTGTCCTCGCCGTGCGGGGCCGGCCGGGGAGAGTGGCGGCTGTCCTCGCCGTGCGGGGCCGGCCGGGGAGAGGTGGCGGCTGTCCTCGCCGTGCGGGGCCGGCCGGGGAGAGGTGGCGGCTGTCCTCGCCGTGCGGGGCCGGCCGGGGAGAGGTGGCGGCTGTCCTCGCCGTGCGGGGCCGGCCGGGGAGAGGTGGCGGCTGTCCTCGTCGTGCGGGGCCGGCCGGGGAGAGGTGGCGGCTGTCCTCGCCGTGCGGGGCCGGCCGGGGAGAGGTGGCGGCTGTCCTCGCCGTGCGGGGCCGGCCGGGGAGAGGGTGGCGGCTGTCCTCGCCGTGCGGGGCCGGCCTCCTTTTCTGTATGGATACACGTGCCCCCCAGCACTCTGATTGCTACCGTTCTTGTTCCATAAGTGCATCTCGCCCACACCCCCGCCCCATGTGTATTGCCCGTCCATGGTTACATGGCCACAAGCTGTGGTAGGGCGGAGCTGCAGCTGCTATCGCCGGGTGACATCCAGCAGTTGTGCTCATCTTGTGTGCATTACTCACAATAATTTGGAATATGGTGGAACAACCATCTGTGGCCTTGACATTTGTGGCGCTATAGGTCGGCACAATCCTGGACATAATGAGAAAACCGTATCTCTCACATCACACTGCAACTAATCAATTGTTAGGATACCTTCACATGGGGCGGATAGCGCCAAAAACATATGCAACATATCACATGAACCTGCTGCTGATGTCTGAATTTACTGATGCAAATAAGATAGACTATGAATAAGCTCCAGACTCCCCTTCCCTGGGGCTTCCATGACCACCTCACCTGGTCCCTTCCAGTCTCTGTCCGATGTGACTGCTGCAGTGGTTTGACATTTGTACAAAGTGTATTTTTTTGCTGGTTTTTAAGGACCCCCAGACTTTTGTGTTTCCAAAGCCAATTAGCTATGTGTGAGCTTATGATCTTGGACTGGCATGACTCGAGTACAGAGAATAATGGAAGTCAATGGCAAACTCGAGTGTTTGTCTGGAAGGTCTTCTGGAAATAATGCTAGACTTTTCCCTTGTCTTGCAGTGTACTCGGTACATGAGTCATGCCGGTCTGAGCGTCCGACTGCTCATTTCGTGTACTGAGCATGGTAGTGCTCGCTCATCGCTGTTTGTAGTACATCTTAGCAGTGAAATATGCGGCTTTCTCCACTATTGAACCACTTCTTCATCTCCTCTGCCTCCTGAAGACACTCTCCGATTTAAGAGAAAAAAAAGATAGATATCAGACTTTGACTTTCAAGACAAGAATTACTGCTAGCACAGTGAGATATTAGATTGCAGCTGGCTATTGAAGTGTATGGAGTGAGTAGGGGAACAGAGGTGAAGCAGCCGGAAAAACAACCTCCTGCTTCTATTTTAGGATGGAAACACACTATCCCACTTAAGGTACGTCACACAGGACTATCGCCGGCGATATTGCCGGATCTCGGCGGATGCGCGCATTCTTTTTGCAACATCACACGTGGCTGTCACTATGAGCAACTTACCGGCGATAGTCGCCGGCTAGTTGCCTGCGGTGTCCCTCGCTGGGTCACACCAGCAAGCGATAACCCCAATTGTTTGTAGATAGTGCGGAATACGCCGTAACATTGCGGAGTTGCCGCCTTAACACAGGGAATCACAGATCGCTTGAGCAACATCGCCGGTTTCACCCAAATCTATGTGGGAAACTGGGTGTGACTCAGGCGATCATCCCCTGATTATCGCCCTGTCACAACGCAGGCAATTCCCCCCATGTCGCCGCAACGGCCACGCACCATCGGTTTCCGGAACATCGCCGGCGTATATTCTCCCGTGTAAGGAACCTTTAACATGCGTAGTCTCTCGGATGGAACTCTGATTTAGAACCTCCGAAGTCTTCTGAACTCCCTCTTGGATCAGGAGTGTCAGCTGCTTCTGCTTTTTGTGCACATCACCACTCCGTTCCAGCTAAGGAGAGGCCGTTCATGGTCTCTGATCAGAGTGCTCGTCCAAGAGACGCAGTAAGTAGAATAGTGTGTTTCCACCCTTAGGCTAGAGTCACATAGCATATGATTTCCATGAGTGCAACACAACATAATCTCGTATTGCAGTTGGCCCATTGTTATGTAATGACAGGTCAGATATGCAATGTTTTCCTTGGCTCTAATCAAACAGGAAAATAAAATTACATGCTGTGATTGTCAGCAAGTCTTGGATCACTTGCACCCATACAAGTCTATGGGTGTCAAAGTATTGGGTTAGGCCCAGGGCTATCAATAACCCCTTAGCAATGACCTAATTGTAATAGTAATCATTTAGGTAAATCCTCCAAGGTCTTCTAGAAGCTAACAACCATTTAAAAAAAAAAAAAATCTACTTTGAATAGTCATAAGGACCAGCCAAAATCGCCTTTATTGTCTAGCTCCAGTGTTAGACAATTTATTATTTAAAAAGTCTGAGTGTGTTTGAAACATTGGACTACTCTCGGATGACAACCGAATGCAGTGGAATATATGTAGAGACAAGCAATGGAGGAGATGGGGGGATTAATCCTCACCCTCCTGTAAACTGATCGCAGCAGAGCCTAAGCCGAGTGTCATTAGCATATCACACCAGAAGGCCTTAAAATGAATGTCCCCATCTGCGAGCACATGATTTAGAGAAAGAGATCATGATTCCAGTGATGTCAGTTAGTGGGCTGTTTGCTGCAGTTTTGATAGAATCCCTGCTTTTATCTACTGCAAATCGTACCAGTTTTCTTAATACCGAGCTCTGTTTAACCCCCACCCACACCACTGATTGGTAGCTTTCTGCTATTGCACAGTGCACAGAAATGCCAATCAGTGGTGCAAGCAGGGTTATACAGATACTCATGAATATGGAGGACTACATGGCAGCAGGTTTATTAGTCTTCTAGTGATCTCCTGCTGATAAGTGATTTTATCAAAACTACCACAATCATCCCAGGAAATGATACATCGTTGGATTCAGGATCGCTGTCTCTACATTATGCTGCTCTCCAAGTCACAAATAATACCTGCACAATAGCCTCCAAACGTGGGATCCTCAACTAGCCAGGGAGAAATGACATGGGGAACTCAGGACCTGTTCTGCTTAGGAACGGAGGTGCATTGCCTTTTACATCAAAAGTCCCAAAGTTCATTCAACAAAAGGTAGGCAGCACTCACCATTCAGTTGCTTTTTGGATTCCTTTATTCAAAGTTGCACACGGTTGACATGCTGGCGGTATGGTGGATGGGGGTGCGTCCAGGGACTACACGCGTTTCGCTCAGAAGAGCTTCAATGGGTCCACTGATTCAGCATGACACACATCCGCACCTTTAAACCATTGCATCATGCATGTGATTAAAACCAATTGTAAGTGAAAACATGTTAAAAACAATCATAATTATCAAGAACTTTATACATTTTAACCTAAGAAAATCGACATGTCTAGTTTGACATTCATCCCTAATTCAGATTGTGCTCTATACTTCATAATTAGCCTACCTTCAGTTTGCAATAATATTTTATGCAGATTACCTCCCTTTGCTGGCATGTAAAATCATTTTAGACCCTCAAAAGATAGTACCCTGGGATCTCCCTGATGATTAGTTCTTATATGATTGAGTCTAGGTGACCCATAACCTGATTTGATGGATTTTACATGTCTTTAAACCGTACATATATAGGGCGGATGGTCTTACTGATATAAAATTTAATACACGGGCAAAGGATTATGTAGGTTACATACTTCGTTTTACAAGATATGAATTATGCTGCTCCCAGATTATGTGGCAAAAACCTGCTGACAGCATCCCCTTTAAATATGAAGTGTGGGGAGAGAATCCTGCATGTCCACAGTGTACAGTACATAGCTAGTCTAGATCATAGATTTCTGAAAGTGCATTGGGTAACACTGGTGAAAAAGGCTGGATACGAGCACTGCGACACTGCGCTTCACATCTTTCTGTGTCACAGATTTCTGCATGTAAAACTGGCCTGTTTTGTCGATGTCTGAATTGGGGTTTTCATGTATTTCAGATCATGTATTGCTCTATGTACTCTACTAATTCTGTTTGCAGGGCATTGTAGGCATTTACACAGCTTTCCAGTTCTCGCTCAATGTTAAAGGGAACCTGTCAGCTGGATCTAGCCCCCTCTGCACCTTCCTAGCTGTTCCCTAACCATCCCTCTCTGAGCTAAAGGGGCCGTATAACGATTTAGAAAAATGAATTAGAACTTGCTTCTGGTCCCCATGAAGGAGATTGGAAAGGAATCCTTCCTTGTGGTGTCCAAGCACGCCCCGCTGGGTGTCATCCTGGCTTTTTTGCCGCCTCCATTTGGAATCTCCCGCTCTCTCAGCCAGTGAATGTCCGGCCTTGGTGCATTATGGGTCTGATCACGTGATTGGCCTGGTGCATTATGGGTCTGATCACGTGATTGGCCTGGTGCATTATGGGTCTGATCACGTGATTGGCCTGGTGCATTATGGGCCTGATCACGTGATTGGCCTGGTGCATTATGGGTCTGATCACGTGATTGGCCTGGTGCATTATGGGCCGATCACGTGATTGGCCTGGTGCATTTTGGGCCTGATCACGTGATTGGCCTGGTGCATTTTGGGCCTGATCACGTGATTGGCCTGGTGCATTTGGGCCGGATCACGTGATTGGCCTGGTGCATTTTGGGCCGGATCACGTGATTGGCCTGGTGCATTTTGGGCCGGATCACGTGATTGGCCTGGTGCATTTTGGGCCGGATCACGTGATTGGCCTGGTGCATTTTGGGCCGGATCACGTGATTGGCCTGGTGCATTTTGGGCCGGATCACGTGATTGGCCTGGTGCATTTTGGGCCGGATCACGTGATTGGCCTGGTGCATTTTGGGCCGGATCACGTGATTGGCCTGGTGCATTTTGGGCCGGATCACGTGATTGGCCTGGTGCATTTTGGGCCGGATCACGTGATTGGCCTGGTGCATTTTGGGCCGGATCACGTGATTGGCCTGGTGCATTTTGGGCCGGATCACGTGATTGGCCTGGTGCATTTTGGGCCGGATCACGTGATTGGCCTGGTGCATTTTGGGCCGGATCACGTGATTGGCCTGGTGCATAATGCACCAGGCCAATTATGTGATCAGTCCCCAAATTCATCAGGCCGGATATGATGTTCACTGGCTGAGAGGGCGGGAAATTCCAAACGGAGGTGCAAAGCCGCAAGAAGGATGACACCCAGCGTGGCGTGCTTGAACACCACAAGGAGGGATTCGTGGAGCCTGCCTTTCCAGTCCCCCACGTGGGGACCATATGTAAATTCTAATTCATTTTTCTAAATCGTGATAGGGCACCTATAGCTCAGAGCGGGATGGTTAGGGAACAGCTAGGAAGGTGCAGAGGCTAGATCCAGGTGACAGGTTCCCTTTAAATGGATAGTTTTTGCTGATTGCCAGTGATGAGTTTAAATATGTATTTTCTTATACACAAAATCAGTTTCAACATGGGCTTTTGCTCTGGATTCTCCACTGAACTCGCACCCTGCTGTATTGATGAGGCTGTGTGCACATGTTGCATTTTTATCGCGTTTTTGTGAGTGCAGATTTGTCAAAGAACCTGAAGGGAATCCTGATGCCAGAAAAGTCAATGAGTCCTGATGTCATTAGTAATTATTAGTAGTGTCAATCCCCTTACATTAGGCCACATGCACACCGAGTATTTGGTTAGTATCTGTGTGCCAAAATCAGAGGAAAGAATAGAAACACGTCGCCAGTTCTGCATTTCTCCCCGCTCCTACTAATACTGAGATAAAAAACTCTCCAAACTCTGAATGAGTGAACAGGGCCTTAAGCTGGCTTCAGACTTGCAGATGCATCTGCAGCGTTTTGCAGATGCATCTGCAAGCATCTGCATGCAGACCGCGGCCCCTATGTTTATAATGGAGCGCACGGCGGTCTGCAGATGCTTGCAGACCGCCGTGCGCTCTCATTGCCCGCCATTAGTGATCTGTGCGCATGCGGATGCCTGCGCACAAATCACACACTCTCGCCCGCACCAGGGACGCAACATCTCGCGTCCCTGGTGCGGGCGAGAGTGTGTGATTTGTGCGCAGGCATCCGCATGCGCACAGATCACTAATGGCGGGCAATGAGAGCGTACGGCGGTCTGCAAGCATCTGCAGACCGCCTTGCGCTCCATTATAAACATAGGGGCCGCGGTCTGCATGCAGATGCATCTGCAAAACGCTGCAGATGCATCTGCAAGTCTGAAGGCAGCCTTAGCGAGAGAACTGGAGAGTTGAGTGTCCCACAACGTCCTGCAGACACCATTAGCAGAATACATTTGCTATTTCTCTAGTCACCTTCCACGACAGCATAGGAGGTAGCCTCGCCACGCCCTAATTGGGACAGGAAGCAGAAGAGGTTAAAAGGACCCTCCCACCTCCCACTAGCCAGTGTCTTTCCTGTCCCCATGGGGCATGGAGAGGTTTTTTTCCTGTGCTGTGGGGCCGGCGACTGCAGCATACCTGATGTTTAGCCGGGCAGCGTTGGTCGGTGCTACGGCTCTCCTCCTCCGGCTGCTCCTACCGCATGTTTTTCGCGGTAGGACCGGGCAGCGTTGGTCGGGCTTCCGCTCCTCCTCCTGCTGCTCCCACGTATGTGGGACTGCTGCCCTGGCTCTCCGGATCCCCTCGGGGTGAAGCGGGCTGTGGGCTCCCTGGCCGGCGACCTCCCCTGTTCCGGAGCCCGCCGGCCGCTTCCCGCGCTTTCTTACTGTCCCAGCGCGACCGGAAGTGACGCTGGTGGGCGGGACATCCGGTCACGCGCTCCCCGGCGGGAGCGTAGCGCTTCCGGGTTCCAGTGACGGGACCTGGCGATCAGCATGCGGCCACGCCACCACTGCAGGTGGCCTGGCCAGGACCCGGTGCGGGAAGCGGGGAACTCGTTACAGACACTGGGGGGCAGGCCTTTCTTTAGGAAGGCTGCCCTGAAGACTTCTGAGCCACGGTAAGGTATTGTTCCTATGTGTGCTACTGAGTCTTCTCCTGCAGCTGCAGTGCCAGTGTTTCCCCTACCACAGTGTATGTCTGATGGAGTGTGGGGGGGGTCCTCTCTTCTGCCTATGGGCAGTTGTTATTGTTGGTCCCCTTAACTGTGCTTTGGTTCAGGGGACGAGTCTGGCATCAGACCCCCTCTGGGAGGGCCGTTAATGCCTGTTGTCCTGGTTGGGCTTCACACCCTAGCCTAGTGTATGGCATGAGATCCCGGGTTTTCCTGGAGATTCAGGCTTCCCTTTCCTCATTCTCTCTGGCAGCTCCTTTTGGGGATGCTCCTGGGAGAGGGAAGGTCAGGTTTGGGCTGCTGTCGCTCCATCTTCCAGTGCCACTGAACTGAGTAGGTTCCTCTTCTACTTGGAGGAACTTGGGCTAGGGCCGGTCAGAGCTCTATGGGAAAGTTCTACCATCTGGGGATATTGGCGGTTTTGGAGCTGCCAGCCCAGTCTGCTTTCCAGTCCTTTCTACCATCGTTCAGGATTGGAGCTTTCCTGAGAATTCCTTCAGGGGGTGATCCCAGTAGTTGGTTTCTCTCGTGGCATCTCTGATTCACAGGGTCCCCGGGGGGGTGCAGGTCGGCATGTAGCTAACAAGACTGCGCTCCCCTTTGAGGCTGCCTCCCACCTGGGCCAGATGGGCTGCATGGTTGTGGGCCTTCTGCCTTTTGTCTGTGGACGATGGTCAACTGGGCTCCCTTCAGGGGCTCCCTAAGGTGGAAGCTCCTTGTCTTCCTTCCCTTTCTCCGGTGAGCTTCCTGGGGTCTTGCAGATGCCTGGGTCCGTCTGACACCCTGTATCTCTGTCTATCCGTCTCCACCTGACGGATTTTGGGGCTGACTTTGAGGAGTGCCTTAATGAGACTCTGCTCTCTACCCTTCATTGGGTTCTTGGTGTTTGGACCTGGCCTTGTTGCCTTTATGGACCAGGCAACTTGAGCGCAGGGCTCTTCCGGTGCGGCCTACTAGTTGGTGGTCCCTTTGGCACTCGGTACCTCGGACCTCCTAGCCAGGGGTTTCTGGGCGGGGGAGTTCCCTTGTAGGCCTTGGACTAGTTGTCCTCGTGCCTTGTCCGCTGCAGCTGCTGTACTCTGCCTCTCAGTGGCTCGGTGGGGGAAGGGGTAACGGGGCGAACTCAGCCTTTCTTTCCCGGTCCTGTGTTTGAGCCTCCTACCCGAGGCACCACGGGCTCTAGTGATATATTCATATTTCCCAGGAGGCATTACGCCTCGGAATTCTCTGTGTTGGGCATTTTCGCCTGCTGGCCGCAGTGGGTTCTTGGACTGGTCTCCCTGAGATCAGTAAATGTTTTGTGGTGTTCTCCCCCAGTGGCTGACTTCGCCACTTGCCGGGGGTTCTGAGGGTCTTTCCGAAGACCTCCTCATCGTGTTCGAGTTGCCTCCTCCGCCTGCTCTCCGGGTTCCTACCCTGCCCTCTCAGGGTACTTAGGTTCTTTTGTACTCCGGAGTTCAGGATCTCCTTCGCCCGACGGTCTTCTCGTCTGTCCAGGCTGTGAGGAGGGGTTGGGGGCTTTCCCGACTCTTCTTGGTCGAACTAGCCCTCTGGAGGGGCTTGTGTCATCGTCGGCTTCCAACGCCTCCCCCTTCATGGGGGCAGGGCTACGCCACCAGATGGCTCCACTCTACTGGACTGACGCATACTGCGGGTGCCCATTCTCCCTCACCCCCAGATGCTCCTCAGGTTCACAATCCTGTACAGAGGTACAGTCCTCCGCTTTCTTTTCATGGGGGTTCTCCTCGGCTCCGGGGTTTCTCGATCATTATGGCGGAGGTCGTTGCTTTCCTATTGGATTGCAGCCTCTGTCTGGGTGCTATGTCTGGGCTGTTTCCTTCTTCTTGCTCCTTCTCCTCTGTCCTTCGGGTGCAGGGTGGTGGAATCTCTGCTGCGCTTCTGCGCAGTCGGGCGTCTCCCTCCTTTCGGGCGACGGTCGGCTCTGGGATCATTGATGTTCTCCATCCTGCCTGTCAGGTGGGCTCAGGCTCACTCAGGTTCATCTGGACCATGTCTTGTCCTGTTGGGGCAGTCTGCCGTCCTCTGAATCCCCGGGTTCGTCTCCCGGGGATGCCTCCTCATCCCTCCTCTGGTAGTTGAATCCAACGGCCTGCTTTTAGGGGTGGCCTGGGTTTTGACTCCCCTGGTGGCTTTTCCTCTGGATGCCATCCTAGGTGGGGGGGGGGGGCGGTGGTCGCCCTCTCCAAGGAGTCTGGGGTCTCATCTTCATTCGCGGTCCTCTATTCGCTGGGAACTGAGAGTGGTACTTGAGGTCCTGTTTTTGCTGTTCGTGTTCCTTTCCGGGGATGGGCCATTCTAGCGAGTGGCTGCTGTGGCAGCACCCATGGAGCAGTGAATCTCCTGCCCCGTGCCCCATTCCCCCAGCTGTGGCTGTGGGTTCAGTTCCTAAGCTGTATTATCATCCGAGTCATAATCTATGGATGACAATTGCTGGCTACAGGCTCTCCCCCTAGCAGGCCCCGTTCCCTGGCAACTGTGGGCCACTTGCCATTGGGCGATGCTGTTTGTATTCGTCCGACCGCATTCCTCTTCTTCCTTCTGTAGTCCGCCTGATAGGATCCCTGCCCCTTCAGGCTGGGTTTTCAGCCTCCGGGAGGTCCTCCCGGGAAGGGGGAGCCTGGTCCAAGCGGTGTTCTGCTCCCTGGTCGCCAGTTGGGATGCCCGGAGCTCGTCCTTTTTGCTTCCCGGGCGATTCATACTGTAGCAGCCTATGTCTCCCTGCACCTCGAATTGAGGCCTGGTGGGGGATGGACCTCTTTCTCCCAGACTGAGGTTTTTTCTTATTGCTTCTGGCTTCCTGTCCCCCTTCTCCCTTCTCGTGAGATTCCTGGGGAGGGTCTGGTAAGGAGTCCTCTCTGTTCTGAGGGCCCCTCTATGGGCGAGGTGGTATTGGTTCATCCTGCTCATGGCGCTCTAGGTCAGTGGACCAGTCCTTTTTCATTCGGACCTCTGCTTGCTATCTCGTGGTCTTCTGTTCCTTTCGGATACTCGGCAGCTCGACTTAGCTGCAGGGTTTCTGAGGGCCAGGGCTGAGGCCTCTGGGCCTGTCGGCCGAGTTGGTGGCCTCCTTGCGGACATTCCGCATTCCGGTCACTTCGGCACTTTGTCATGCGGGCATGAAGTGGTTTTTTCTCCTAAATGTGGTCAGGGCCGGCGTCTTTGATCCGGCACATGCCGGGTTCGGCGTTTGGTTCTAGGTTTGCCACGGATTTGGCGGGGTCCTCATTGTTGGCCTGACTGGGCTTTTTCGCCCTTCCTTTGGACTTCTGTCCTCCTGTGATATCCATTGTTGTCGACCGGGTTGGCGTTTCTGCTGGCGGTTGCTTCTGGCCAATGTGTTGGGGGGGCTTCAGGCTTTCTCTGGCCAGGACCCGTCGCTGTCTGTCCTGGATGACTGCTTTGTCCTTCACCTGGACCCTTCGTTTCTTCCCGAGGTCTTCTTGGCATTCTTTCGCTCCCAGTGGATGTTTCTTCCTTCCCTTTGTCAACTTCCGCGGACTCCGTTGGTGGTGAACTTTCTTTATTTTTCTGTCCATGGTGCAGTGCTCTGGAGTGTGGGCGTCCTGACGTGTGGCTCTATATGTTGGCCGGCCTTTTGGTCGTCATAGGGGCGAGGCAATGGCTCTACGTTCTTTCGCCCCCTGGTTTCGAAATGTCTTTCCGGACTCCTTCCTTTCCCAGCTGTTCCTGCTCGTTTCTCCAGTTTTCCCTCTGTCTCCTGGGAGGAAAGGGGCTGGGGCTTCTCCGGAGCAGTTTGCTAGGCTGCTTCCTGGGGTTCATTGCATGCTTCCCGAAGTTTTACTGTCTGGCCCTGGTTTCCCCTGGGGCTTTGGCTTTTGGCAGGATAGTCCTGCAGGCTGTAGTCCCACCCTAAGTATTAGTTCGTTGGTATCCCTCCTATGCTGTCGTGGAAGGTGACTAGAGAAAATAGAATTATTCTTACCGTTAATTCGGTTTCTAGGAACCTTCCACGACAGCACTTATTTCCCTCCCTATGTTCCTCGATTTTTCCTGGAATGTATTACTGTTGTTATTGCTCTCAGGCTATGGTTCTTTGTAAGACACTGGCTAGTGGGAGGTGGGAGGGTCCTTTTAACCTCTTCTGCTTCCTGTCCCAATTAGGGCGTGGCGAGGCTACCTCCTATGCTGTCGTGGAAGGTTCCTAGAAACCGAATTAACGGTAAGAATAATTCTATTTTCCATTGCTGATATCTCAGCATATCATAATTTACACAGCTATGGTTACACCATCTATCTATATGGGGAATCGTGTCTAGGTAGCAATGAGTTTATATAGCAGTCACTAATTAAGTGTTTTCATGAATGGGGTACGATATACTGTATTTCACATTTCCAGGAATGGCTCTTCAGTTCTGTAACTGTCAATAAAGTCTTTGGACTGAGAGGAATGCTGTTTTGGCCAGATATATCCATGAGCTAAAGCTCTGTTTGTGGTTATGATGCTGATCTACCTCATGTCCTTAGAGCAGTATGATCTAAATGTGTCGGGATCCAGAGTACACAGCAAAAAATAAACTTCCAGTGTAGGCCATGTGGAAGTGTCTCTGGCACCACAGCGAGGAGTTGTGGACGGGATGAAACACAGGTCTATTTTCATCCTGAGCAGGGCTGTGGTGTCCGTAAACTGAGGTTATGCTTCATTAATTATCCACACTCCAACTCCTCCAAAAACTACCTCCCCCTTCCCTCATACTATGATATATAGGGTTTCTGTAACAACTTAGGCTGGTTTCACACTACGATTTTGTTAAATCCGCTGCTGTCCGATAAAAATCGGACAGCATCGGATCCGATTTAGCCCCCATGTTCTCCAATGGGGATCGGATTGGATGTGCACTTAATGGCATCCGATTTGCATCCAATCTTATTCTGTCCGATTTTTTTCAGGAGCCAAAATCGGAGACTGCTCCGATTTTGGTATCCAATTAAAAAATCGGATCGCATCGGATCCGATGCGATCCGATTAAAATAATATAGGAGTCTATGGGGGATCGGATGGAAAATTGGATCCGATATCGGATCCGATTTTCTGTATTGAGGATGCTCAATACCCTAGACTGCTCCCAAAACCTCCCACAGCCCTCCCACAGTCATTTAAATCGGATCCGATAAAAAATCAGATCGGATGGCATCGGATTTAACAATCGTAATGTGAAAGTAGCCTTATAGCACAGATCGCAGCCGTTGTATATAGTTTTTCAGAAGTGGCCATCACAGAGGCTTTCCACTCTATGCACAGGTTGCCAAGTAGTTCGTTGAATGTTTCCACCTACTTGAATTTCGCCATGCGAGGATCGAGCGTCTTTATGTGACACTCCCTTTAACCCCTGTAGATGCCACGTTGGCTAGCAATTGTAGTATTGAAGTGGTTAACAGGGCAAAAAGTTTTCCAATTCGAGCAGTGTAACATAAATGGGAGTAAGCATGTTCACATCTGCTAGTTGGACTAAGAAAAAGCCTTAAAAAATCCATAGACAATATAAAAAAAAACGGTTGGTGTCTTGCAAAACTCTAGCGCTGGCAGGTCCTGGTCTCTTCCGCTCCAATTTTATCATGTTTCTGTTCTTCTTTTCTGAATAATCCTTGTCCGTCTCTCTTACACCTTTGTGTTGATGATTTGGTGGGCTCAGTACAACTATATTATAGCTTTCTTTCAAACAATTTTTATTGATATCTTTGATGCAACATGTTTACAGAAGATTTTACACATAGTATGGATGATTGAGGTGTGGAAAGGTAAGGTTGGGTATTTTAAGGGGGTAAAGTGGAGGGTCTAACTGGGGGGCAAATAGGTATAAACTTAAGGTAGTCATGTAGGAGAATACCTTGATTTAACTTGAACGAAAATGTTTTAAGGGTGCTTTCACACTGGCTGTTTTGCCTGGATCCAGCGGATCCGGACAAAAACCGCATCTGCCGCAAGCAGATGCGACCACATCTGCCTCAACTGGCAAAACCACACTTGCCGCGTCTGCCGCACACTTACACAAGCCCCATACACAATGCATGGGGCTTGCCGCAAGTGCCGCCGTTGTCCGGATGCGGGCAAAACCGCCAGTGTGAAAGCACCCTAAGTTAGCTACAATAAGAGAAGGAGAAAGAGTGAATAGAAAGAAGAGGCAGGAGCGACTCACATTCTACCAGGGTCAAGACTACGTTTTTAGAGGTGCCACTTTAACAACTTAACTTTGAGGTGCATTAGTTCACTTACTCACTTGCTCAGACTGTCAGTTAGGTATCAGTGGGATCATTTTGTCATAATTACTCCAGCTGTCCTGATATATAGTAGGTTTCTAACTTGCTAACCACCTATATCTGCAAAATAATTCAGCTAGATCACCTTTTCTACAAGTAGTTGATAAATTGTTGTCTTCGTTAGGTTCTTGTTTGATAAAATAATCTTTATTGTATAAAACAAAAAACCCTATGCATAACTGTAAAGGTACCATCACACGCTTCAACGTTGAAATGATATCGGCTGCGTGAGGTCGTTGCCGCCATCATTTATGAGCTGTCACATGTACAGATATCGTGGACAACTCAGCAATGATGTTGTGAGCAGGTATCGTTCGCAAACACCGCGAAGGATCCCTGCTCACTGCTGTGAATGGGCGAAGTTGGCCGTGACATCTCTATTGCGGTGTCACACCGAACGACGCCGCAGGTTTCTTAAGTTAAAGTTGACAGGTTTTCCTACATGCAGGAAAACCTGTCAACTCCAACTTGAACAACTATCGTTGTTGAATCGTGCGTTTACAGGCAATGACGAGGTCGTTTCAACATCGTTCCAGACGTCACTTTTGAACGATGTCGGGAACGATGTTGAAACGTGTAACGGGGCCTTTAAGAAAAAGACAACTTGTATGTGCCCAAAAAGAAACGCCCTCATAGAGCTCCATCACAGAAAATGACCCACAAATTAAGGTTGACATGGCATTTATACTACATGATAAATGCCATAAAAATAAGAAGTGTCATTAGAATAAGTAATGAAATCTTGTCTTGTTTTGTCCGCAGGATAAAAGGGAACAATGAATGCAGTAACCTAGCGTTTCCAGTGCTCCATCGGTGGGACAGAGGAAGATGGAGAGACATATTAGTATAGAGAGTGATGGACTGGCCACCCCTGTACACTCTTATTGCAAGAACTGCCATGAAAGTAATGGCACACACCAATCTGGACCAGGAAACAACTGTGGCCTTTCAGCTTGCGGACACACAAAACATGCAGCTGAACACATTGGTGATGGACCGCCAGACACAGTATCAGGGGTGTTCAGGAACCATCAGCTTTTTGTGCCTAAGCACAGTTGGTTCCATGATTCTGATGGAGCTCCACAGTTTTCAGACGTGGCTAGTGAGGTGTGGACTAATGAATTTCTCTCAAGTAAAGCATCTGGGTACAATATTACTGAATTTCCTCAAGACCAAAAACATCAAAAGGAAACTGCAGCTTATGAAGTTCGAGATTCGCCGCAGTTGGTCAATTGTGGGTGTATCAGTGGTGGCATGTATTCTGACATTGGCAACCATAACTGTAGCCAGGACTATCAGCAATTTTCTTGCTATCAGCAACAGTCATTGAATGAAGATGGAGGTGAAGAGGACATTTCTGGCAGATTTACAGAAGATGATTCTTACAAAGGAATAGGTGGTAAAAAAGGTCGTAGAGGGAAAACCCGCAACAGTTCTAGGGATGAGTCTAAAAAGGATACTCGACAGACTCCTGCTAGCGGTAAGCACAAACTGGGTCGCAAGAAAAGTCACGTGGATGGAAGACATCAACTGAGATCCCTCGTTCCTCAGCCTTTGCTTCAGTTTTCTAACTATTGTATTCAGGTTCTTATCGATCTGGTGCTGTTGATCGGTGAATGTGTGGAGTCTTTCGGCATGCTGTTGTATACAATGGTTTGGCTTCCTGCTCGTGACTTAGGCAGTTTAAGAAGTCAAATATTGACCTCTGGAATATGGGTGAAACATCGTGCTAAGGATATTTGGGTCATGGTTTGCTATTGTGGATCATGGATTTTACGTGTTCTTAAGATGTTGTGTGCTTTGCTCTTCCTGCTGCTTATGCTTTATGTGCGCTGCATTCGACTTTGTTGGCAGTATATTAAGAAAACTCTGGACCGAGTTGGAGAAGATAGCAACTGGAGATCCAGGATTTCTACTAGACTCCATACAATCTGGGCCTTAGTAACACAAAACAGAACTTGTAAACGTTTAGTCAATCTGTTCAGAAGATGGACAGGGAAATTATGGCCTTCTAATAATACCACACAAAAAGAATCTCCATGGACCTCAGCGGGATCTCCTAATACGGGAGGCCGCTTCCAGCCTGGACATGAAGTGGAACGGTTGCTTTCTATGGCTGATGTTCCTGAGGAGGATGTAAATCCATTTCAAGTGTTGGGTGTAGAGATGAACGCTAGTGAGGTAGAGCTTAAAAAAGCTTACAGACAGTTGGCTGTGTTGGTGAGTATTCACTTTTTTGTAGATTTGTTACTGGATAAGAAATTCTTTTGTTTAAAAAGCATCTTGTGAAAGCATTTTGCTTCACAATATTTTCTAAATTTAACAAATATTAAAAACTTGCCCTTATACATTTTTAGAAGGTCTTAAGGTCAACTTCAGGAGTGTATTATATGAGTGAAGCATTCATGTGGCACATGTCAAGTGTGTGAATATAAAAAACCAAGCACATATCTCATTATCAAGGGTTTGTCTACAGCAGGACAATACCTCTTTAATGGATCCAGAGTAGTGCTGCATGTATTACAAAAAAATCTATTTGCTGTACAAACTGGCATCGCTCTTTGATTCTCAGCCGTCTGTCCTTGCCAGTTCTTCTGACATACATTCACAAGTCTGACAATGGAGAAGCGCGTGTTAAATGTATTAAAGTAATTAGATGAAACACTTGATTTGCAAAGCAAAATTGCTGTAGTTAATGGTGAAAGTGATAACGTGCAAACAAGCTACATCCAAAAGTACAAAACAGAGTTACATAGGATCAGATGAAGGCATAGAGAGAGATATACAAACACAGGTGGCTATTCCATGTATACACCAAACAAGACTATGGGTAGAAAGAAGTCTCCTCTGTAGCTAAATGTTGTATCTACAACATACATAGCAGCACCCCCATGTAGCTGAACCACAGGGGACAGCCATCCACATCCCAACGTGCAAAAACCTTCCAAAAAAAAATACATGTAAAATACAACTTCAATGGAGGCAATGCCCAAGGTCTGGGGAAAGACCAGAATATAGTAGATGCAAGCAAAAGGAACAGGTTAAATCTGGCAGGTCATACCCAATGCTTAATGGTGAAGCCACCCATGTCGGGGTGCAAAAAACATTGATGTCAAAGGGGCCTTAGAAGTATGTGCTCTCACCCCTGCTTATATGTGTAGGAAGATAAGCTCCTAGTGGATAATCTAATCTAACACTGTAGATACTAGGAGTGCTGAGGTAAGAAGAGGCTGCTCACATTGCTGTCCATCATGTCTGTCTGAATGCCTGTAAGACCCAGATTGACTATCCCACCAGATTTATTTATTTTTATAATATGGTCCACTTCCATTGGCTTTTTAAATACTGTATCACAACTAGTAGAATTGCGTAGTAAGGGCTCCTATTTTTTTTTTATATCTCTAAACATTTTCATTGATTTATTTAGATCAGAGTTCCCTCTTTAAAGGGGTTGCCCTGTCCAGATCCACAAGTCTCTAGTTGCTGTATGTGACTTCAAACTTGTGAATCCTCCCATTGCCTGCACTGTGAGGATTCTTCAGTATTGGAGCTGGGATCCACCAGTCATGTGGCAAGAGTGTGGAGGAAGACATCACCAATGTAGTCAGATTCTGACTGGTAGTATGCATATCACATATTCGTAACCATGTGAAAGTCTTTGCCGTTGCGGTCAATGGGAGGATTCACAAGTCTGAAGTTATGTAGTTGTGGATTTAGACCAGACAAGCTTATTAAGCAAGGTGTTTAATGCTCCGCTTCAGAGACCGCATTGTGTTATGGGACAGCTCTAGATTGTCGTAGCACTTAAGTATATGCCCCAGCAACGTCGGCTATGACTACAGAAAATGGTTCAGAAGCTCCAGCCTTTCTGATCAGCACTTAATGAAAGTTGGGGCACTTCAGTTGTTTTAGTTGATGTTTTACTTGTGTGAAATGTGTTTGTTTTTTTTTTTTTTTTTTTTTTCCTGTCCTCTATCATGGTTTTTTTTTTTTTTCTGTAACAGGTTCATCCAGACAAGAATAATCATCCTCGTGCAGAAGAAGCTTTTAAGGTTTTACGAGCGGCATGGGATACTGTCAGTAATCCAGATAAGAGGAGAGAGTATGAACTGTAAGTGCACAGAGATGAGGGTCTTTTTCAAGACCTTTATTATATTGCGCTCCCACTGGCAGAACAAGACTTCTTAACTTTGATGAAAATGCTTCTCGAGTGACAGCTGCCCTACATTAGACAAAGCATCAACACGGAAAATAAGGGTGTCACATGAATAACAAAAGTAAATAAAAGTTTAAGTAGTATTGATATAGCTGTGTACATGTGAAGAGTCATCAAATATGCACTAGGTCTCCTCAAAAGTAATCGGCACTTTACTATACTTCGGCCCTATGCACACAACAAACGCGTGTATGTACAAGAGGAGAAACTGAGGCATTACATTTGCACATGGACATCCATGTTATCAATCTAGTACACAAATGGCCTGAGCTCTCATACCACACCTCCCTGTATGGCTGTATTTGTCTCCATTTATACATGAGGCTCCTGAGCAGGAGTCAGCCTTTTTAAAGAATAATGAAAGCTCTTTAGTATCCTGTATGTAGTACATATACTATTTAAATCCTTCATTATTCCAGCTGTATTAATTTCCACCATCAACTGTTAGTGCCTGATCAGTATGGATGAGATGTGAAGGATTTTTATTTTACTACTTAGTCTCCATAGAGCATAATTTATAGATTCCCTATATACCCCTTTTCATATGAAACAGAATTCCTTAACCACAGTGAAGAGAGGAGCGACCCCCATAAGCTAAAACAAAAGATTTTTATTTGCAAATAAAGTATTTATATTAATATACATTATCAAATACCGTATTTTTCGCTTTATAAGACGCACCTGATTATAAGACGCACCCTCATATTTGGTGAAGGAAAAGAGAAAAAAATAATTTTTAATGTTAAATGGGGTCCATCTTACAATGCCAGTGTCCGTCTTACAAATCATATCGGGTATATGTCCCTCATAGCCCCCCTCATCCTGGTACATGGTCTCTCATCCTGGGATATAGCCCCCTCATCCTATAATTAGCCCCCTTAATTTGGATATGGCCCCCTTATATTGGATATAGCCCCCTTGTGCTGGCATATGTCCCGCAGTGCTGGCACACTTCCCCTATTGATGGCGCACTTCCCCTATTGATGGCGCACTTCCCCTATTGATGGCGCACTTCCCTATTGATGGCGCACTTCCCCTATTGATGGCGCACTTCCCCTATTGATGGCGCACTTCCCCTATTGATGGCGCACTTCCCCTATTGATGGCGCACTTCCCCTATTGATGGCACACTTCCCTATTGATGGCACACTTCCCCTATTGATGGCACACTTCCCCTATTGATGGCACACTTCCCCTATTGATGGCACACTTCCCCTATTGATGGCACACGTCCACTATTGATGGCACATGTCCAGTACAGCTGGCACACATCGCCTACAGCTGGCACGTCTATTTTGTGGCTCACGTCTCCTACAGCTGGCACTGTCCCATATTGATGGCACACGTCCCCTACGGCTGGCACACGTCCCCTACGCTGGCACACGTCCCCTACGGCTGGCACACGTCCCCTACGGCTGGCACACGTCCCCTACGGCTGGCACACGTCCCCTACGGCTGGCACACGTCCCCTACGGCTGGCACACGTCCCCTACGGCTGGCACACGTCCCCTACGGCTGGCACACGTCCCCTACGGCTGGCACACGTCCCCTACGGCTGGCACACGTCCCCTACGGCTGGCACACGTCCCCTACGGCTGGCACACGTCCCCTACGGCTGGCACACGTCCCCTACGGCTGGCACACGTCCCCTACGGCTGGCACACGTCCCCTACGGCTGGCACACGTCCCCTACGGCTGGCACACGTCCCCTACGGCTGGCACACGTCCCCTACGGCTGGCACACGTCCCCTACGGCTGGCACACGTCCCCTACGGCTGGCACACGTCCCCTACGGCTGGCACACGTCCCCTACGGCTGGCACACGTCCCCTACGGCTGGCACACGTCCCCTACGGCTGGCACACGTCCCCTACGGCTGGCACACGTCCCCTACGGCTGGCACACGTCCCCTACGGCTGGCACACGTCCCCTGCGGCTGGCACACGTCCCCTGCGGCTGGCACACGTCCCCTGCGGCTGGCACACGTCCCCTGCGGCTGGCACACGTCCCCTGCGGCTGGCACACGTCCCCTGCGGCTGGCACACGTCCCCTGCGGCTGGCACACGTCCCCCATTGAAGGCACACGTCCCCTGCAGCTGGCACAAGTCCCCCATTGAAGGCACACGTCCCCTGCAGCTGGCACACGTCCCCCCATTGAAGGCACACGTCCCCTGCAGCTGGCACACGTCCCCCCATTGAAGGCACACGTCCCCTGCAGCTGGCACACGTCCCCCCATTGAAGGCACACGTCCCCTGCAGCTGGCACACGTCCCCCCATTGAAGGCACACGTCCCCTGCAGCTGGCACACGTCCCCCATTGAAGGCACACGTCCCCTGCAGCTGGCACACGTCCCCCATTGAAGGCACACGTCCCCTGCAGCTGGCACACGTCCCCCATTGAAGGCACACGTCCCCTGCAGCTGGCACACGTCCCCCATTGAAGGCACACGTCCCCTGCAGCTGGCACACGTCCCCTGCACAACTGGCACATGTCTTCCTGGTGTCTCCCACCTTGTTGCTGCAGGACCGGAGCGAGGAGTGGGAGCCGCCATGTTTTTTGTGGCCAGCTGCATTCAGTAACAGTAGAGGCTTCAACAAAATGGCCGCCGCCATAGTGGAGACATGTGGCCAACTGAGGTTTCTACCTCTACCGGCCAGCTGCTGCACAGTGCACAAAAAACATGGCGGCGCCCACCAAACGCTGCAGCCGGTAGATCTCCGTTGCTCCGGTCCTGCAGCTGTGCCCCCCACCCACCGGAAGCTGCCGCTAAGCCGCCGCACCCCTCACCACCCCTCCACCGGTAATATTTAATTTTTTTTTTTTTTTAGATTCGCTTTTTAAGACGCACCCCCATTCTCCCCCGCACAAAAGTGCGTCTTAAAAAGCGAAAAATACGGTAAATTTAAATACACAACCGTGTGGACCATAAACAATACAAGTAACCACGGATAGATGGTTACAACACACAGACTGATGTAATCCATATTACAAAGATTGTATGCATGAAGAACAGCAGCATGATCAGGCCCCAGAAGGAGGGAAGGTATAGAAAGTTAATAAGGACTTAAGTGTCAGCACAGAAAATGGCAAATACCATTTTGGATGTGAATGGAGCTGAAGATAACGTTCAAAGGTGCATGTGTCAACAACAAACCTGATGGACATATAGTCAGACAATAGTAGTCACACACCATTTCAAAACACCCTCGCTGTAGGATCTTGTGTGCATTTCTCATGGCTTCATCAGAGAGGGTCATAATGAATGATCAAACCATGCGAAACGTGTGTCGGGGGCACGTTGACCACAGGCTCCAGGTGTAGTACTATCCTTTGACCATATGATTGTGCTTAACTATTTACCTCCCTTGTTTTTATGCTCATTTCATACGAAAATCCTGCATCATGGATGTTTTTAAATTCATTGCCTTTTGTAAAAAAACAAACAAAAAAACAAAAAAAAACAGTGTTTATGCTTGCTTTCCCTTTCTCATTAGATGTTTAACTATACCTGTTTTAAAGAAAGAAAGCCTACTTTGCTCCAAGCACAAATAATATTTTGGGTAATGGAAGTGGCTAATGTAAAGATTCCCACGGATATGTAATCTGATACCTTGCTATCTTCTCTTCACCTGTTTATTTCAAGGAAACGAATGTCTGAAACGGAGCTGGCAAAGTCCATGACTGAATTTCTCGCCAAGCTGCAGGACGATCTGAAGGAGGCTATGAACAGCATGATGTGCAGCAAGTGTCAGGGAAAGCACAGGTACTGTGCAGTCAACACAAGACAGGACGGCCAATCTCCCACTAGTGTAATAAGAGCGTGATTCTGCAGTTTGGATTGGTCTGATACAGGAGAAGAAATATGCCATTATTGTGTAAAATTGGACATAATGTATATTTACTGATGTTCCACTTGGAAATAGTGGATGTTAGATCCAGCAGAATGAATGCCCTTTATTGCAACATGAGTGAGAAATGTAGAGTTGATGGGAGCATTCTAACTGCTGTCCACATCACACCTGTGGTCATGTACACGAAGAAGGCTAACCATCCTCTCTGCTCTTGTCTGTAGTTAGATCCTGTCCATACACCTTCATGGTGCGCTGGGCTTCCTCTGGCAATCCTAAAGAGAATTAATAAACCAGCGTTTCAGCTATAGTTTTTTTTATCATTAACAAAATACAAAAGAGAAATCTAATCTATAAAGCTGTGTGTCCACACACAGCCCCACCCCTTTCATAACCCATCCCTTCATGGATGAATATGGCTCAGTCTCTGGTTAGCCCCACCCCTTCATGGATGAATATGGGTTAGGCTGCTTTCACACAGCGTTTTTCTGTGATCCGTGGCTGTCCGTTGTAAAACGGACAGCCACAGATCCGATTTGGCCCCCATGTTAGTCTATGGGTACGGATCGGATTTGCCCTTAGTGGCATTCGATTTTTGTCGGATCCGATTGTCAGATTTTTAGCTGTGCCAAAATCAGCAGACTGCTGCGATTTCGGGCACAGCGGGTCAAATCGGACCAAATTGGATAACATGGGGCCTATGGAGCGCGAGTCCGAGGAAACAGCTGATCGTTCCTCAGACCCGATTTAAGTGTACTGAGCATGCTCAGTACATTAAAATCGCTCTGTGCCATCTAATTGTGACATTTAGAAAAAAGAAAGGGTTAAAAATAAAAAAAACGTTATTCTCATCTGTCCCGTGATCCACCAGATGCTTCTAGGACCTGGCGTGACGTCAGTCACATGACCGCTTACCGCGCCCACCCCCTACCTAGAGACATGCTGCCTACTCTGGTGGGCATGTAATAGGTTAATTACTCATGTACAGTAAGCAGACTCCTGTCGGCTCTGTACATTTTTATGAATGATGCCGCCTGCTCCTGTCAGCGGTAACAGGATTGCTCCGGATTACACATCCAGAGCAATCTGGTTACTGCACTGCGGTTCCCTCCACACATTTTTCATAATAAATGTGTGGGAACGCAATTGCGTTCTCCGCCTCAGGATCTGGATGCGGTGAACGCAATTAGGCTAACAAATGTGACCCTAGCCTAATTAAAGCCTTTAGAACTTTACAAGAGTGCCAAGATAAGTACTTAATTTGAGATAAAAATAAGTGGTCTAAATGGGGGCGCTGGGGCATAGAAATGACAGGGAAAAATGCAAATTGGGTGACAAACCTTTTATTTCACAATGATGCATGGTTTGTCACCCAATTTACCTTTGTCATTTTGGTTTCTATGCCCCAGCGCTCCCATTTAGACCTCTTATTTCTCTAGTCACCTTCCATGACAGCAGCATCGGAGGATGTCTCCCCACCCTAATAGGGGACAGAAGAACAGATGTTAAATACCCCTCCCCTTCCTGCAGCCACCAGTGTTTTTCCTGTCCCTCATGCGGCATGAAGAGGTTTATTGATGTTGCTGCCGTGGCAGGTGATTTGGAGTACCCAGCTACATTACTCACACAATTCTAGGGCAGCCGAGGTTGATGGCTCCGCTCTCCTCCTCCATGCACTGCTCCCGTCTCCATGTTCTCATGTGATCTGGGAACCCCTTTCCCGCCCCTCCTACGGGGGGTAAAGCGTGGCGGTGATGTGTAGCCGGGGTCCTCCTCCCCTCATGCCACCTATATCCGAATGCTGTGATAATTGGAAGTGACGTTTTCCCGTACTTCCGGTTCACTTCCTGATGTGTTCCACGGTGGAATGCATGTGCTTCCTGGCAGGAATTTTGACCAGGTGATGGCTCCGGAGCTGCTGGCATGATGGGGCGTTCCCTTCCGGGTTCCCCCCTGACGACCTGGGGGAGGAGTAGCACGAAATTGCATGCTGGGACCTCTGTTATTTAATCCTGGTTGGGAGATGCCTCCAGGTAGGCCCCATTGTCTGTGTCTCTGTGTGACCACTGACGGACTGACCATGGACAGCGACACTCTCCCATTCCCATTCTGTCTCTGCAGAGCCCAGCGTCCACCCCCCTGCTGTAAATAGTGGATGAATGTCCCTTGCTATCTGGGTTATGTCCTCATGGGAGACTTGGTCCACCATTCTCTCTCTTTAGGGAGACAAGACCCCTGCCCCAAAGATAGATAAAGAGCCCAGCTGCAAGTGTGGTGTATGTACTGTTAAATTTCCTTCATCGTATAGGAAAAAGCTTTGCCAGTCCTGCATTGCCGATGTAATGTGTGCTGAACAGCTCTCCCTGTTGGACAGCATTAAAACCCTCATCAAGCAAGAGGTTCTGTCCGCCTTGTACCAAACCCCCTCCTTCCAAGAAAAGGAAAATGCACATGTTGAGTCTGATTCAGACTCTGGCAAAGTCTGTGACTCTGGTTCGGAAGATATTTTGGAGAATGATGGTTTCACTTCCACTCCCAAGTCTGATGATAATAAATTTTATTCCTCTGAGGTTGTGGAGGAACTGATTGGTATGGTGAGAAGCACTATGGGGGTTGGGGAGGAGGAGGTCAAGCAGCCAGTGCAGGATGAGTTGTTTGGGTGGCTAAAACCAAAAAAGGAAAAGGGTTTCCCCATACATGAAAATATTCAAAGCCTTATACATCACGAGTGGGACCTTCCTGAAAAAGTATTGGCATCACGTCAAAATTAAAACATCATTTTCCCCTAGATGGGGATTGCTCTGAGTGGGAGATTCCCAAGGTAGACGTGCAGGTGTCCAGGGTGGCGAAGAAAACGGCTCTTCCGTTTGAGGACTTGTCTCAGCTCAAGGATCCCATGGATTGTAAAATCAAGAGCTTGCTATGTAAATCCTGGACAACACCACTAATCTACTAAAAACAAACGTGGCTTCCACCTGTGTCACTAGATCCCTATTCCGCTGGCTCAGTACACTAGATCACCTAGCTCAGGGAACTTCTAGGGAGGAGATACTTGACTCTCTTAACCTGTTGCTTTCTGCAGGAGGGTTCCTTGCTGATGTGATGTTTCTGCTGAATTCCATGTGTGTAGCAGTGAAGTCCGCAGTCCTCTTCAATTCAGCCAGGAGAGCTCTGTGCCTGAAGTCATGGAGTGGTGATGTCACCTCTAAGGTCAAGCTTTGCGCTATAACCCTTTCAGGACACCATGTTTCTGGTCCGGTCCTCGATGAGATCTTAGAGAAAGCTACCAACAAGAAGAAAGCACTCCCTGAAAAGAAAAATCCAAAAAAGTGTTTTTCTCCTTCGCCTCATTGGGGGACACAGACCGTGGGTGTTATGCTGCTGTCCACTAGGAGGCGACACTAGGCAGAATCTGCAAAAGAGTTTAGAAACTCCTCCTCTGTAGCATATACACCCTGTAGCAGGAAGTGATTCTCCAGTTTTTGCTTAGTGTCTTGTAGGAGGCACACCTAAAGGTATTTCCTATGGAATTTTTTCGCTTTTTGGATTTTTTAATTCAAGAAGAAGAAAAGTGGGTCTCTGTGAGACTCCCGGCATGCTCCCTCCTCGGCCCACCACTGTTGGGGGTGCCTGGTTGAGGTTGAGACCCTTATTCCACATGCCGCTCCCTCCTCGGCCACCCAATGTTGGGGCGCTGGGTTAAGGTTGAGACGACGGTCCTCCCTCCCCATTTCCCCACTGTTGGGGTTACTGGGTTGAGGTCGAGGTTCCGAAGGGGCCCTCTGATGGTGGACGCAATCCCTCCCTAAACACCCTTCAGGGGTTCCTTTAGGTTGAGACACCTCAGGTAGGGCCAGAAGGTGCAGCACCTCTGAGCACCCCAGGAGCCTCAGCTCTGCTGAGTCACTCCATTGGAACAGGCTGCAGCACGGACTGCTGCAGCATACCCAGGAGACACAGCTTGCTGTGTTCTTCGGATGGGGCCGGGGGATCAACTACGGGGCAGTCATAGCACTATCAGGGGCACAGACTGCCTGTGCCCCTGCAGCAGCCAGCATCACGGCTGCACAGCGGCCGGATGCAAGAGGACCCAGCGCTCTGGGTCCTCTGTGGGAGCTCCACCATGCCGCCGCTATAATGCCCAGGGGGTCCGGCGAGGTCCGGGTCACTTCCGGACCTCTCCCCGGACCTCCGCGCCGCTCTGGAGCCCTTTTCGGGCGCAGGAATCTAATTTAGGCCGCGGCTTCGGCCTAGCTCGAAGCCGCCGCCTTTTTCCACGCCCCCCGGCCCGCCCCCTGGATGACGAGGATGACGCTGCCAGCGTCACAGCAGGGGGCGGACCGGAGCAGAGAGGGCGCGTTTTTTACATAGGACGCGCTCTTTTTTCTCTGCGCCCAGCCCCCCTGCTTCCTCAACCAACTCAGGCAGCCAGTCTCCGGGGGGCACAGGATGAGGATGACCCCTCTCCTCTAAGCTGCGGTGGCCATTAAGGGATTCAGGCACTGTCACCGCAGCTGCCAGCCTTGAGGCCCCGCACACAGTAGCCACATATAAGGGCTAGTCTGTGTGCAGACAATGTGCACAACACATGTAACAGCTGACACATGTAATAAACAACACATGTAGGTCAGCTGTCCTGTGAGCGGACAACCACGTGCCCACGACCTTGCTGGCACAGTGGCACATATGCACAGCCAGCAGGGGATACAACGAGCACTAGGCCCCTTTTCAAAGACGGGGAGCCCAACAGTGCTTCCTCCCTGCCGTGGTCTTCAAGGCACACTAGTGCAGCCAGGGGCCTTGTTTTTAGGAGTCCTCAGTGCCTGCCCCCTCCTCCCGGCCTCAATAACAGGAACAGGGACATACAGCAGAGCCTGCCATGCCATATAGGTACGGCCGGTCTGCACTGCCCCCCATCATTCTCTGGCTTCTCCAACAGCCATGGCTCAGCATCCGCTATGCAGGGGTACAGCAAGCACAGCACTGCGAGGGCGCACAAGCAGCGACTGGAGTATACCTTGCGCTCAGCTTCGCTGGGCAGCAGTCTCCCAACGAAAACGGCAAGACAACCAGCAGCGATGTCTCCTGCTCCAGCTTGTCCATCCCTCAGGACACCGTGTAAAGAGCAATAACATACTACGAGGACCAGTGTAACTTCCTCTACAGTAGTAATCAGCGCACGGCCCACCGCACGTATTGTTTTTTCCTAACACCGTGCCAAATGCATGTACCTGTTGGTACAGTTGTCCAACCTTATTGCCCTGGGGGGAGCTGGGTTGCAGTGAGCCACCGACATGCGTATTCCTTGGTCCCCCAATGTTGGCGGAGCCCAGTTACTATTCAAACGGCTCAAAATACTCGTCCATCAGACCCCTTCCCACACACAGTTGAGACAACTAGGTTGTGGTGGAATTACTACGAGCTTAACTCGCAGGTTCTTTCCTCGGCCCTCCATTGTTGGAGAGCCCAGCTGAAGTTGATGTAATCTACAATTACCTGACAACTGCAAGGGTCCCAGGACCGTTTGCCAAGTCCTCTCCAAAAGGGCTGGAGGTCTGGTTGGCGGTGATGACGGTCAAGTCTCACAAGACGCAGGCTGAAACACCGTAATTCGCAACTGCACGAGTAATTTAGCTACTGGTCTCTGAGATCTAAGACCCATTGCATACTCCCTCCTCAGCTCCCCACTGTTGGAGGTGCTGGGTCGTAGCCGAGATTGCTATATACCATACTCCTTCCTCGACTCCCCACTGTTGGGGACTCGGGTTGAAACTGTGACGGCACAAGGCCTGGCCGGCCTCCGTCCCCAAACTACAAAAACAAAACTCTGGGTCGCAGAAATACGAGCCCTGTTGCCAATCTCCTCACTATACCTATATAGGTACTTGGGTTGAGATCACAAGTGTGAGCACTCTGCACAGCCCACTTCAAAGCAGGACATCGCAGACCCCCAACCGCATTAACCCGATGGATGGGCCCCTTCTGGACCCCGTATGATTGTGGCCTGAACATTCTTCCACGCAATCTGTCCCTTCTCAACTCATGAGTCCAATAGGATAATGCTCATGGTGGGATAGCGCTCGCTGTATGCAGTGCAGGACAACGGCGACTGGACTATCGTGACGCAGCCTCCGGTTTCGGCCAGCGCTGATCCTGACTTCCGGCTCCCTCTGGACCTCCGCGCCGGACCTCTACCGTTCCCGGGCCCCTCGATTTACGCAAGGCCCTGGCTTCAGCCTAGCCGTGACGGCACTGGCTTGCCCGCCCGCCATGCCCGCTCTCTTCCTGACGTCGGGGCCTACGAAGCATCAGCACAGGGAGTGGGGCGAGGCCAAAAAGGACTGAAGCACAATAGATACAAAGCTTTTTCCCACCCTGAAGTTGGCAAGGTCTATACTACGATTCAGCAGTCTCCCATATCTGGATGACTCTTTTAGCAATGCATGTCTTTCAAGGACTGTGAACACAGTGGCATTTACACCGTGCTCGCTAAGAAGATTCGGTAGGATCAACCTCCACAGGTCTACCGCAATTCCAAGGCACATGCTGCAGCACAGCGCACACATTCCAGGAGTCCCTGCTCCGCTGCGTACTCCTGACGGCCACATGCTACAGCATCACGTATGGAGTCTCAGCCATACTGGACGCACAGCGCCGCATGAACACGGCCGCCTTTAGTTGCACCACCACAGCTCTAGTCGAATTTCCCCAGACAAGGCACAGATTCTTCATCTGGGAATCCGCAGCCTCCGTCAGAGGTCTCCTCAATCCTTCACAGCTGCTATAAGAGTCCTAGACAGCATAGTAGCAGCTTGAAATTCAGTTCCATTGGCTCAGCTGAATCGCCGGCCTTGGCAATTGTCCATGCTCAGGTGTTGCACAAAAACAGGATGGGGTGCGATATACCCCCATCAAATTGCACATGGCAGTAGTCTTGCCCTGTCTCGAAGATGCTCCTTACTTTACGAACATTCGTGCAGTATCTCTAGTACTGAAATCTTTCAGTCGCCTGGCATCTGAACATGTCAGGATGCAGTCAGACAATGTCACAGCCGTGGCATATGTCAACCACCAGGGTGGAACCTGCAGTCTCTAAGCGATGACAAGTTCGCACATCCTTTCCTAGGGGGAATCCTTGGAACACTGTACTGCCAGCTGTTCTCATACCAGGTGTACACATCTGGGAGGCGGATTTCCTAATCCACCAAAGGATGGACTCAGGACTAGCTCCTTCATCTAGAAGTCCTCCGTCGAAACACCAACGCCAGGACACCACAGATCTGGACCTGACGGAGTCACAATGTCACGGTCTCGGCCTTCCTGGCCTGGTCTCAGGATCCACAGTCAGTGGGACAGACGCCTAGTCCAAGCCTGGCCCGGTATCCGTCTCTCCTATATTCTTTTCCCACTACCAGTCTGGGATATCAAACGAGAATGTCGCGGGACCATTTTCGCGGTCTCAGGCCGACCCACACGCGCTTGGTGCGCACACTTGTCCAATTTAGAGCAGCTGTACCAGGACGTCTCAAGACTGTCCAGACCTGCTCGATCATGGCCAGTTCTCCCTCAGAATGCCTCACATCTGAGGTTAATGGTGTAGCTTTTGAAACCTAGAGGTTAACCCAAGTGATTTTTTTCCCAGGATATTGTAATGACCGTAGTCACAGTGAGGACACCAGCCTTATCAGCGATATCCCATCACGCGTGTTATCGTTTTGTTTTTGTTTTTTTGCTTGGGGCACCTCTAGAGGTCATTCCCCTTGGCCCTACTTCATGCCAGGGACTCTCCGTTTTCTTTCTCTCAGACCTAGACTCAGGTCTGTCCTTAGGGTCTCTTGTACAGCAGGTTTTCAGCCGTTTTTCACCCTATTACAAACACGTCTTGCCACCAGACGTCTATAAAATCCTTCCTTCGAAGGGTCTGCTATTTCAGGTCTCCATACAACAAGACTACACCCGTGGGGACCTGAACTTGGTCCTCACGGCACTACAAGAACCATCTTTTCAGCCTCGATGGGATGTTACCTTAGCATACTCATCCACATAGTAGTATGGTTCGGCGGCATTTATTTGTCTCTGCAGAAGTATCGGTACTTGCAGCAGTTTACTGTAATCCATCTTTTTCTAGTCTTCCTCTGGACAAGATTGTCCTATGGCTGGTTCCATTCTTCTTCTACGGTAGGTTTACTCCTTCCACCTACATGAAGAAATCTCTCTGCCATCGCCGTGCCCGACTCCAGTCTGTCCGGTCGCGAAGGACCTACGTATGTGGGACCTTGTCGGGGCCCTACGCGTCTAGGTATCCAGGACAGTGCCCTTCTAAGAGGTCGGATTCTCCTTATCCTTCTTCCAATGGGCAGACATAATGACACATCAGCCTCTAAGGCTCCCCTAACGAGGTGGATTCCTCTAACCATCCAAGACGCTTATACCTTCGAAACCTCATTCCTTCCGGTAGGTCACGGCACATTCTACTACGGCCGTGAAAGCCTCCTGGACAGTTCGGTAAGGGGTATCGGCGCAACAAGTGTATAGGCAGCCAAAGGGTCAGCCTACACCCAGACCCAAGCCACTTTAGTGCTTGCACTCAGTCCTCGACAAACGCAGGTCTGGGTATACGTGCCCTCCAGGCGGCAGCAGCCCGCCTGTCGGTGCATAGTTCTTCACTGACCATGCTCAGTGTCACTAGTTCCATTGTTCTTTCCCACCCAGGGACTGCTTTGGGACGTCCCACGGTCTGTGTCCCCCAATGAGGCGAAGGAGAAAAGGAGATTTTTGTGTACTCACCGTAAAATCCTTTTCTCTTAGCCTCTAATTGGGGGACACAGCACCCACCCTATTGCCCTTGTGGGTTTTTTTCTACAGTTCTCACATAGCTTCTCAGCTGTTACATGGTTAACATGTTTACATATGTTTGCCTATTATCACTCAGTTAACTGTTGACTGTTTACACTTGTGCCTGTTTAGTTCCAGGCCTTATAGTACTGTGAGCCTGTTTAGTTCCAGGCCTTATAGTACTGTGAGCCTGTTTAGTTCCAGGCCTTATAGTACTGTGAGCCTGTTGGTTCCAGGCCTTATAGTACTGTGAGCCTGTTGGTTCCAGGCCTTATAGTACTGTGAGCCTGTTTAGTTCCAGGCCTTATAGTACTGTGAGCCTGTTTAGTTACAGGCCTTGCTATACGATTATTACTTCGTTAACTCTTCACTGTTTTTCCACATGCGCCTGATCAATTTCAGGACTTGTGGTACTAGCATTACTCTGCTAACTTTTAACTGTTTACACACGTGCCTGTTTGGTTTCAGGCCATGTTACACTGTTATTACTTTAACTATATTTGTTTACACAGGTCGCCTGCGTAGACTTCCTGTGTCACTGTTATTATCTGTTAACTCTCCTACTGCTTTAGCACAAAACTGGAGAATCACTTCCTGCTACAGGGTGTATATGCTACAGAGGAGGAGTTTCTAAACTCTTTTGCAGATTCTGCCTAGTGTCGCCTCCTAGTGGACAGCAGCATAACACCCACGGTCTGTGTCCCCCAATTAGAGGCTAAGAGAAAAGGATTTTACGGTGAGTACACAAAAATCTCCTTTTTTCGTCCTTAGCGAGATCAGTCCTCCCAGAGGGAATACAAAGGGAAGGGCAAGTCAGGCCATTGGAGCTATACTAAAGGTGGAAAAGGCAAAAATATCCTTGTCCCCATCACCAGCAAACCCCTGACAAACAATGAGTGCACTCCTGTCCGGGGTCAACTCTCGGGCTTCATAACTCAGTGGCAATCCATCTCTACAAACCAGTGGGTTCTCCGTACCATTTGGGTCGGGTTGAAGCTAGAGCTCGAGAGTTTTCTCCCACAGAGCCTAAAAGTCACCTCCCTACACCTTCAAGACTTGTTACTGTTAGGTCTTCAGGATCTGCTCCAAAAAAAGGTGATCTCTCGGGTTCCCCTACAGGAGATAGGCAGGGGCCACTATTCTCGCCTCTTTCTAGTCAAGATGCTATCGGGGAAGCAGAGAATTTGTCATCAGTCTGAAACCCCTGAATCGGGTGATCATATCCAGATGGTTCAAGATAGAATCGTTAAAATCTGCAATCCCACTAATTGGACAGGATTGGGTGATAGCTGCTATAGATCTGAGGGATGCCTATTACCATGTTCCAATCCATCCAGATCATCAGAGTTTCCTCAGATTCGCAGTTTCCTATGGTCACTGGGTCTGCCATTACCAGTTCAATGTCCTCCCGTTCGACATTTCATCAGCACCGTGGGTATTCTCCAAGATTATGGCAGAAGCAGTAATCTTCATTTGTCACCAGGGGATTTGCATCATTTCAAATTTGGACACCTTCCTAGTTGTCGCACCGTCTATTCTCCAGCTGAATCAAGATGTGGCGAACACCTTGGAAAGCCTGAAATCCCTGGATCTCAAATCTGGAGAAATCGGAACATCTACCTTCACCAAGAAAAAAATCCAGGAGTTCAACTGGATTCAGAAAGAAGAACATCCTTCTTGCCCAGAAATCATCAACTTGATCTCCTCCAAAGGACTCAATGTCTATCCTGGGATCACTAACATCATGCATCCAGGCAGTATCTTGGGCCCAAGCCCATACATGATTCCTCCAGCCTCATGTTCTCTCGTCCTGGGACAAACATCAGAATTCTCTGACCAGGAGAGTTCTACTTTAAGTAGATGAACATGAACTTCCACCTATTGAAAGTAGCAATCCTAAAAGTCAAAATTGATTCTTTATCAAGTCTTTCAATATGACTTAGAATATGTGCCACATCAGAGCCTCAATTTTCAGCTGCATTTCGGGATGATTACCATTCATTAGTGCAAAGTATGAGATATGATCTGGCTGTATGAGAGGTTGAGATGGTCTAATGGACTAGCTATTCTAGCAGTGATGAGACTTTTTAGCTGCACTGGCTGGGAAATTTGCAAATTGTCTCTCCAGGGAGACAATCTGGCATAAATCCTAAACCATATTGAAACTGCATCCATTTTTCTACAAATCCACTTCATTTAATGGGCTCAAAAATAATTGGACACATTCACTTCACGATAAATGAAATATAATTTTTAATACTTTTGTAGAGAATCGTAAAGTAAATAGAATTTTGGGGTTCAGCGCACTGAATATAAAAACCGCGTATAAAAATGAATCTATATTCATTAAAAATTAAAACAATATTTTATTGATTTCTCGTGCTACCATTAAAAGCGATAAATATGCATCAAAGAGGGTCCATTATATAGTACATGGTAGCACGAGAAATCAATAAAATATTGTTTTAATTTTTAATGAATATAGATTCATTTTTATACGCGGTTTTTATATTCAGTGTGCTGAACCCCAAAATTCTATTTATTTTACGTATTAGGGCGAGTGTCTCGGCCATAGAGGTATTCCTACACGGAGGTCCTCAGGGGTTTCCTAGCAGCACACGGACACTTGCTGGTGTATGAGCACACTACTTCGTGTCCGTCAATACCTTGACGGCCAGCTCCAGTGTCATCCTGTACATAATTAATTTAAACTTTGTAGAGAATCCTTTGCAGGCAATGACTGCCTGGAGTCTGAAAGACATGGACATCACCACGGACATCTTCCTCTATGATGCATTACAAGGCCTTTACTGCTTTCAGTTGTTGATTGTATGTGGGTCTTTTCTGCCTTACGTTTTGTCTATACCTGTGAAATGCAGCTGGATGGGGCACAGGTCTGCTGATTAACTTCGCCATTGCAGAAAATTCCACTTCTTTGCTTTTCAAATCTATTTGGTTGCTCTTGCAGTATGTTTTGGGTCATTGGACTGCGTTTCACAGTACATATGGACAATCAACATTGCTGTATGTGGTGAATCAGAGCAGAAAGTATCACTCTGTCTTCAGTCACATCATACATACACGAGTGACCTAGGGCCATTGGAAGCCATGAATGCCCGGCCATCATGCTTTATAGAGGTGTGGTGGGCTTTGGATCATGAGCTGGTCCAAACCTCCATATTTTCTTCTTCCCATCATACAGAAAGAGGTTGATCTTGGATTCATCTGTCCAAAGAATGATTCTTCAAAACTGTGTTGGCTCCTTTATATGATTTTTAGCAGACTAATCTGGGCTTTCTGTTAAGGCTGAGTAACGGTGGGCACCTTGTGGTGAGCCCCCTGTAATTGCTCTCATGAAGTCTTCTCTTTATGGTAGACTTAGATACTGAAATAGCTACTTCTTAAGGCCACGTCACACGTGGCTACATCGCCGCCGATTACATAGGCCACGCCCCTACATCGCCTATCGGCGGTGACATCGCCCCTGCGTCTCATAATGTAAAGGGGCGATGACAACGCAGTGCTCTGAAACCAGGCGGCCGTTCTGGGGCAATGTTTCCACATCGCCCCATGTAAACGGCCGCCGGCGAGCTGACAGGCGATGGGAGCCACAGGCTCTCATTGTACTGCATCGCCGCTGGGGTTTTGAGACACCCTGGTGGCGGAGCCGCCTCTCAGCTCGCCGTCCCGTAGTTGGAGATATCTCCCCGTGTAAACTGGGGGCAGTGACGCTGGCGGGGCGCCAAAAACGTGCACGCTCCCGCCCGTTGCCGCCGACCTCTTCGGGGCCGTCGCCAGGTGTGACGGTACCCTTAGAGAGTAGTTTTTTTATTTTCAGCCTAATAATGTTCCATTGAGATTTCCTTTGACTGCATGTTGTGGATTCACAACAGCAGCTTCCAAATGCAAATGCCACACCTGGAATCAGCTCCAGTTCTTTTACCTGCTTAACTTCTGGTGTATTGATTAACAAGGGAATAGCCCATGTAGCCCATTACATAGATTTTGATATAATAGTCCAGTTACTTTTGGTCTCTTAAAGAGGCAGCTACATATTAAAGAGCTGTAATTCATAAACCCTTACTCCAATTACGATGTGAATACCTTCAAATTAGCGTCTGCACTGTAACCCCATATTGATTATAGAACTGTCTTGTGAATGTATTTTGGTAAACACCTAAATTGCTAAAAACTTGTCGCTGTACAAACTGTTGCAGCACTCTAACATGTAAACAAAGTATTTGGCACTGGCAAACTTCTATCATTTTGGTTGCGGAGAAGGGAGGTTCCTCCAAGGTCTTCCCTTCTATTTTACCCACCTTTTTAATAAAGTGTTTAATAAGATAACAGCATATTTTGATCTGATAATTTCCCAGGTCATTTGAGGGCTTTAACACAGACAAAAGTGAGTCTTTAGTGTAGGGTTCCACCTGTATTAGGTCAGCCTATCATTGGCAGATGGACATACGCACTTAGATCAAAATGTCTGCATTGCACATGGTATTCCTTCAAAACTGTAGATAGTGGTTACAAATTTCTGTTTTGTTTTTTTTAACTTGTCCATAGGGTTACATAAGCTTAAAATATACTAGCCAGATGGAGGACAAAAGCACTTTTACAAATCCATACAACTGTATATAGTTACTATGTATGGATACTTCAGTGAGGAAGTAGATGAACTTTAGTGCCACCTAATAAAGGTAGCAATCCTAAAAGTCATAATATTTATTGGGTGGCACTAGAGTTCGTCTACTTCCTCACTGAAGTGACAATTTGCATATTTCCCAGAGGAGCATTATGGCTTAGGGCTCCTTCACATTTGCGTATGGTAACACAGCGTATGCTGCGTTCCCATACGCATCCAAACGCATGCGCACTGCGTTCCTATGTTTAACATAGGAACGCATAGTGCCTGCGTTTGGAAGCGTTTGCTGCGTTCGGGTGCGGATGCGGACGATATCTGCTCTCTTCAGGGTCCAGCGTCCGCACCCGGGACGCAGCATGTTGCATTTTTTGGGCGCTCGGGGACCTTGGAAGATCAGCAAGCGTCCCCAAGCGCACAAAACCTGCATTATCTTCAATGGGTCCGCAGTGTTCAGCGCTTGACACCACAGGAGAACGCTGCGGACCCATTGAAAAATCTCCCGGTGGCTGCCGGTGATGTCACAGGAGCTCACCGACGGCCACCGGGAGATCAGCTCAGCCTCTGGTTCTTCTCTTCTTCTTCCCTTCTTGTCTTCTTCCCCGCCGGCGGTAATCTCCTAGCGATGTCGGCGGGGAGAACAGCTGATTTGACAGCTGTTTGAATCTTCCCGCGCCGACATCTCCTCTCGGTGTCGGCGCGGGAAGATTCAAACAGCTTTCAAATCAGCTGTTCTCCCCGCCGACAGTCCCGGTGCTTACCGGCGGCCGGGGGGCGGAGATCTCCGGCGCTGATCTCCGCCCCCGGCCCGCCCCCGGACAGCGCCGATTGGCTGGCCGGGCTCCCTAGTGATGTGTCCGCAGGCGGACATTATCCGCTGCGGACACATCATTCCACACTGCTTTTGACAGCGTTTGTGTCTGCATACCATCAGCATGCAGACACAAACGCAAATGTGAAGGTAGCCTAAGTCTCCTCAGCCGACAGTCAGAATGCACAAGGAGAATAGCTATTCCCCCAGACCTATGTATTGATAGTAACACGATTGGGGTTCACCAGGCCGGGCAACGTACAAAAATATGAAACCTCCTCTGTAGTCTTGGATTGACTATCTAGACGCAGAGAGGACTGGAGCCTTGAGACAATGGTACCTCGGTACGGTTTTAATTTGTTCCTACAGCTGCTCAATATTTTGTGTAATTTGTGACAAATCAGGAAGCTTCATGTGACTTTTACATGTATTATCAACTATACTGTGATATAGTGTCTGTGCAGTGGTTGCTGCATGTTTTTGTAACTTGAGATGAAGCCACAGTGTTATGATTTATGGATGTAAAGGCCACTGTGAATAGAAGTGCAGGTGGGCCCCTGACTTCCCAACAGGTCCAACCTTGGTAATATAAGACAGAAAAGTGAGGATACATATTACATCTTTCCTTAAAGGGAATCTGTCAGATCAAAAATCCATATGTAACTGATACCATTTTCTAATCCCGTTCTCTAAGCTCCCTCTATTCATGTATTTCTATTATTTAAGCTTCCCTCCTGTCCTGTGTAAACTTCAAAATAAAAGATTCTTTCCATCTGTCAATCACAGTGAGTTCTCTGCTGCCCACTCCCCAAGGAATGAATTTTCATTTTCAGCCCTGACCTTGTCTGATCTGTATTCTATGTGACTCATTGCAGACAAGGGAGGGGGGATGATGTGTGTGCTTAGCCGCAGCTCTGACCTCTTAATGTCATTGTGCGTATCTGAGGCACATGTGTAGTGTGTGCCGTCTGACATATTTGTATGTGATTATAAGAACATTTGATCATTTGCTCAGCAGATACACCCATTACCAACCTTCATATAGAAATATTAGACACCACACAGTGCAGGACAAAACATATCCCCCTCCCCAGATTTGCAGTGACTTTAGCACAGAGGGGAGGGACAGAACACCATACTTAAATAACATTCACAGCCGATTAGTTCTTCTGTGTAAAAGTAATGGAGCTGGACTAATGCACCAGCTGCCGCATGCAAGGTGTGAAAATGCTTATAGCAAGAGAACTACAACGGGTACATTAATGATTTTACATGTTTTTAAAAGGTCTGCCCAGGCACTATTCAAAGGTAATATTAGTATCATACTGAAACATGACCTGACAGAGTCCCTTTAAGGCTTGAGAAGATCCAGGTTCTTAGTCTGGACATTAAAAATGTATAACTATTTTTTATTTTATTCTTCTGTTGTAGGAGATTTGAGATGGACCGGGATCCAGCTAATGCTCGTTACTGTGCTGAATGTGGAAAAATGCATCCAGCAGAAGAGGGAGACTTCTGGGCAGAATCAAGTATGCTGGGTCTCAAGATCACATATTTTGCAATGATGCAAGGGAAAGTGTTTGATATAACAGGTAATGAAATGCAGAGAACCCCAAGACCTTTGGGATATATATATGAGATTATTAACTTTCACCTAATTAAGGTCACTTTGGTTTTTTAGTCTGTTTCCATTCTGTATGAACAAGTGACATGCAGAAATTGTGGTAACATCTCCTAAGCTATTTACATCACTTAACATTGCGCCTTTTCCCTTCTTTAGAGTGGGCAGGATGCCAACGTGTGGGGATCTCGCCTGACACCCACCGGGTTCCATATCACATTTCATTTGGCTCAAGAAATTCTACAAACACAGGACGTCAAAGGTTTGGACTATTTGTGTTATGGGAAGCATTAAAAACGGGTTGTCTTAACTACTTAAATAGATAAAATTTCCAAGTGCTTGAATAAAAAAAAATCAATTGTGGAATACCGCTTACTAAAAATCCTCTCTGCACTCAAAAACAGCTTGTTGCCAAGTTTACCGGCCACTTCTGCAGTCTTTTAGTAATTGCCAGTTTCCTAGGTAAGGAGCAGACGCTTGCTAGCACTGGTCTGAAGCTCGATGGCTCCAGACAGCTTCAGTGTAAAGGCCCCGTTACACATAACGATATCGCTAAAGACATCACCGCAACGTCACAGGTTTTGTGACGTCAACCTGTAAATGTGAGATAAATGTGCATAGGGTCTTATCCTTTTTACAAAGGGTTATAGCAGTGTATATTAGGAACTGCTCACCTGGTTCGGTTGTGTTACCCACAACCGGTATAATCGCCTGTAAGATGGCTTGTAGGATGGCTGCTGCAGGGCCGCACCTTCACGATAACCGTGGAAACAGGAATGCTGTAATGGGACAAAATGCCGGAATGCCCGCGCTGCCACCAAGAATCACCAGGAAACAAAGAGTTAACTGGGCAGATTTTTCTTTTATTCTACCTACGCGTTTCATAGCCTCTATCCGAGCTCCTTCCTCAGGGTCATGATTTTGTGACGTAGCAGAGAACTTGCCAGCGACATCGCTTTGTGTGACGCTTAGCAGCGAGCGGCCCCCCCACTGGGAGATCGCTGATCGTTAATGAATGGCCTGGACCATTTTTTGATCGGCGATCTCTCGCTGTGCATGCTGGATCGCTGTGTGTGACAGGGGCAACGTCCAGTGATCCCTATTCTGCGGCCAAGAACCTGACGGATCCCAACGACCGTCGGGTTGTCGGCACACCGCTTGCAAGTCTGCCTGTGTGGCATCTCACCAGCGACCACATAGAGATGCACCAGCGATCCCGGACAGGTTGGATCGTTGTCGGGATTGCTGGTGCGTCGCAACGTGTAACGGGTCTTTTAGGTGCGTTCAGCTGGGCATACAAATTGGTCCAATATTGGCCCGCAATGCTCTGACCTGACTGGACAGGTGTCTCATGACTAGAGCATGGCGGCTACATAGAAATAAATGATGCTGTCGTGCTCAGGATAGGGGAGCTGTGGCCATTCTGAGCATTCACTCGCTTCTTAAAGAGAACCTTTTTTGATTTTTTTTTTCAACCGCCCCTAATGTTATCTAGATCATGCACCTTGCATCACTAACCTGGTTTAAAAAAAAATAAATCAATGCATCGATCATAAAACAGCACTTTAGATGCATAGCTGTTTGCATTAGGTACCTGCACAAACAGTTGGGTTGGATACTTCAGCTGGAATCAATCACATCAATCCACTTCTGTTATGCAATTTTTTAAACGTAGTCACGCCCCCCTGCAGTGCAATGTTTACATTGATCACTAAAGGTCCTGCTGGTGGTGAAGGACCTGTGGTGATGTCACAACCATGTGACCGTAATGGGTGGAGCTTAGAAGGCCTGAAGTAAGACCCTTTGGCCTTATCTCCGCCCTGATGGTCTCATGGCTGTGATATCACCACAGGTCCTGCAGTGATGTCAATCTATTACAATGCAGGGGGCATGACAAAATTCTAAAAATATTATGAATGAACTTGATTGACGGTAAACAATGCCTCCCCTATAACTGAAGCCAGGGACGTGTGTGCAGTCACCTCAGCTTATAAAGGTTTTCTTTATGTAAATACATGGGAATTTGTTATTAGAAAACCATGAGTGATGCGCATTGCATCTTTTAAAACACATTGAGGGCAGTTTAATATCACAACAGGACATACTAAATACTTTCATGCTAGTGTTAACTCCTTCACCACCCGGCGATTTTTCGTTTTTCATTTTTTATTTTTGCTCCCTGCTTCCAAGAGCCATAACTTTTTTTTATTTTTCTGTCAATATAGACAGATGACGGCTTGTGTTTTGCGGGACAAGTTGTACTTTCAGATGCAATCATATATTTTACCATATGGTATATAGGAAAATGGGAAAAAATTCCAAGTGGGGTGAAATTGCTAAAAAAAAGTGCAATTACACTTTTGTTTTTTGGGTATTTTAGTCGCCATGTTCACTATATGGTAAAACTGACGTGACGGTGTGATGCCTCGTTTTGGTAAAAGTGTGTAGATACCAAACATGTATACCTTTACTGGTATCTAAGTGGTGAAAAAGAATTCAGACGTTTGAAGAAAAAAAAAAAAAAAAGAATCTCACTCTTTGCGCCATGTTCAGTGACCCCATACCGTTCTCATTTTTCGGGATCTGGGGCTGGGTGACGGCTTATTTTTTGCGACTTGAGCTGATGTTTCTTATGATACCATATTTGGGTGGATGCGCTGTTTTGATCGCCCGTTATTGCACTTTATAGCAGTGACTAAATTAATGTAATTTAGGTGTTTGGACCTTTTTTCTGTGACGTAGTTTACGGCTCTCATTAATTGACTTTACATAACGATAGATCGAGTGTTTCTGAACCCGGCTATAACAAATGTGTAATTTTATTTTTTTTAATACTTTTATTTTGAATGGGGAAAAAGGGGGCTGATTTTAACACCCCCCCCCCCCCCCATGTTTGTAAAAACTTTAATTCCTCCTTTATTTTACACTGTCCCATAGGGCGCCACACTGCTACACAGTTCGATCGCTTGTGGCTGGTCCTGGTGAGCTGCAGTACATCGGTACCTGTCACAAATGCAGTGCTTGCCAACCGCTCACAGGTAGTGGTCAGTGATATCTTCCGGGGTCTCGACAGGACCCTGGGCTATCACGTGAGCATCGGAGATCTTGTGATATTTTTGCGGAATCTCCGGTGAAAGCGGGGAACGTCGCGATCCCTGCCACGGCGGTTTCGGATCCTGCTGACAGTGAATGACAGCGGGATCCAAGGGGTTAACAGCATCGATCGGATCTGATCAGTGCTGGAAGCCCGACATCTTGGCTGATGAGATCAGCTGAGGTGTCGGGTGTTTGATGTGAGCGCCGCAGTGGAATTCACATCAAACATCGGGCCTGACCCTTGACTACGTATTACGTCGAGGGTCAGGAAGGGGTTGTATAGGTCGTAGATATTGATATCCCTGTCACGTTGATCAGATGTTTTTTTTTATTTTCCCATTTCATATCATAGAGCAGTGTAGATGTTAATTTGCTGATATGTTAATTTCTTTATATGTTAAACACAGCTGCCATTGTTGAACCTTTTTATCTTCTACACCAGAGCACCATCAGAAGGCACCCCGACCAATGTTGCCGATTTACAGAATCTCCTGAGCAGAATATTCCAAGGATCTCCTGGTCAGATGCCCAATGGGAACATGTTCACCCCTCCCCCGCAACCACCACCACCACCACCACACGGAGCTCAATCTCCTCCTGCTCCATCTAAATCTGACACTGCGTCCAAGAGTGAAACAAAGTCAAAGCGAAAGAAGAAAATGAGGCGCCCTGTGCAGAGATGAGCAAACACCAACCATCCAAACTCTAAATGTGAAGGAACAGGGGTATAAGACATTAATTGCACACACAACTTTCTTCAAACTCATAAGTGTCTAGTGGTTTCCAGTCAGACTGCTGTACACTGACAGGAACCGAGCTGTCAAGGGCTTAACACTATTCAGATGAACACATTATTTTACTTTTACCGATTTGCAGTGGGGACCAGAACGTTTTCCCTTCGCAAGTACTTTTAACAAATCAGACTTTTTTTTTTTTTTTTTCTTTCTTAATAAAATGAAACCTTATCTACTCATCATACCAAAGATACCTGGTGTAGACCTCTATGTGGAGAGGACGACCTTACTGTGTATGTGGGCGGTGGACTCCAGTAGATTGTGTGGTTGGCCATATGCACAGGAGCATTGTCCCTCCTAGTGTTATACACAGGAGCTGGGACACTACATTTGGCTTTGCTTTGGTTCCCCTTTCTCCATATTTTAGAAATTGCTGTTAATGATATCAAACATGAAAGCAGAGTGGATAAATTCTTTTCTTCTGACATTTCATGATCTGCTTCCAATTTCTGCATATTTTTTTTTTTTTTTATCCCAATAGTGTTTTTGCTTGTTACTGTGTAACCATTGCATTATTGGCCTGTGCATTACTTTAAAATTAACAATAATGACATATCGCTATAAAGGGGTGAGAAAGCTTCAGAGGGTTTTCAGACAAAAGGCCTTTATGGCCTGTTAGGGTACCGTTACACGTCACAACATTGCATGCAATTTCATTGGCAACTCGCTGGTTGCAGTGAAATCATGGACACATTGTTCCATTTGTACACTGCAACAAAATGGAACAATGTGTCCATGATTTCACTGCAACCAGCCAGTGAAATTGCATGCAATGTTGCAACGTGTAACGGTACCCTTAGATCCATACAGCTAGAATAATTGCTGGATTTGAGAATGAAGATCTTCTATTCCTATTTGTGTTCACTGGAGGTGCCCACTTGTAATCGGTGGGATTTCGGATGCTCTTGTTAGAGTACGTATATAGCTTTTCGTGATTCCCAATAATTGGAATAGCAAGATATGCCATATGCACACCCAGCTGTTCACCGGTGACAGGCATTCCCCTGCTCGAGATTGCTGTGATCTTACCTGCCAGACTGACTGCCATTCTTGATAATGGGTAGTGTCTAGTAAAGCCCGCCTCTGTTAATTAGAATACTGAAGTCATAAACTGACAACAGTGAAAAAGGAAAAGCAAAGTGTTTTTAAGAACTCCTTGACATTTTACCAGAAAATCTATTTTAAAGCGAGAAGTCAATTATAGCAGCAATGTCCTTTTAGGATTTCGTTGGAGATTAGCAGTACTTTAAGGGCCACTTTACACACACCAACTTGTCTGTCCAACTTCTGACCAACTTGCTGGGTGCAGTGAAATCATGGACACATTGCTCCATTTTGTGACTGTGTACAATGGAGCAATGTTTCCATGATTTCACTGCAACCAGCAAGTTGGTCAGAAGTTGGACAGATAAGTTGGTGTGTGTAAAGTGGCCCTAAGAGGGTATTTTAATAATTAGATTTCACTTTTCCACCCCTTAATAGATAGCTTCTAGATCTGTAAAGTCTGATGGCTGAGACCCTGTCCAATCCCAAAGAACCAGGTACTTCTCCCTATTGTTTGAATGGAGCAGCAGCGCATATGGAAGATTACTGTTCCATTAATTTTGGGACTATCTGAGAGGTTGGACTACTGCACTCTGCTCTTTCATGTAGTCCCATAGATAATGAATGGAACAGTGATGGAACATGATCGTTTCTGCTTTATTCATACAGTGAAGTAAAATAGTCTGTTTTGGTGATCGATTAGGGTCTCAGCCATCAAACACTCACAAATCTGAAAGTCATCAATTTATCCTGTGGATTTACCATGATGCCCCTTTTAAGGGGTTTCTTGACCACAATTAAATAGGTTTTCTCCTCGTGCAAAGTTCATTTTAAAGTTGATTTTAATCAATAGATCTTGGGAGTAATAAGTTTCACATTTGGATGTGATAAAAAAAATGTTCTTGTGCCGAGATAATCTTATATATGTGTCCCTGCTATTTCTGTGTAATGGATGTGTCTGACCGTACAGGGACATGGTCTGATCATATCACAGCTCCCTGGCAGGGGAGGACACGAAGGAGTATAGAGACATTACAGAAAGGGCTCATAGCTGATTCTTTTTTGAGGTAAAGCATTTTCCTACATGTTTTTAAAAAGTGTTTTATCGTAAAGACAGAATTATTTGTGATCCTGTGCTTTAATGTCTGTATACTCTCCTACTCCTTGTCCTCTCAGGAGATGTAATATGATCAGACCATGTGTCCCTCTATGGTCAGACACATCCATTACACAGTACATAGCAAGGACACATATATAATATTATCTCAGCACAGGAGATGTGGTATGATCAGACCATGTCCCTGTATGGTCAGACACAGCCATTATACAGTACATAGCAAGGACACATATATAATATTATCTCAGCACAGGAACACTTGATATAACATCCAGTTGTAGAAACTATTATTATTCCAAGATTTGTTTATTAAAATCAAGTTTAAAATGGCCTTTGTGCGTGGGAAAATCCCTTTAAAACATACCTACCCTTTCATAAGGAAATGATTAAGGCGCAGAACTCTACAGTATTGTCATTGTCTATATCTCTGTATTAGTGATTTCTGCTGCTAATCCGCAGTACGGACTGCCCAGAGTCTATTCTGTGTAATACACGTTAATATGCAGCGTGCTGCTCGTCACTCTTGGTTCCCATCTTGAATAAGGCAACGATCGCTGTATAATCTAATGACATGTGATCCTGCACTGAAGCCGAGGGGCAGAAGTATGCTGCATATTCTAGTGCAGTCTCTGCACAGACTTGGTGTTCTGCATTGCTGGTTATTTCTGGAAATTGCTATGGGTGATTTAGAAACATAATTATACTGTGGACTCCTGCGCTATAATCATGTTCTTGTGAAATTACAGGTACACCTTCTCTGAAGAGTCGTATTTTAAGCATAGTATGGAAGCAAACGTGTTTGATGGGTATCGTTGCCATGACTTGTCTTCTCTTACGTTTTTGAGTCATTTTTTTTTTTAAGTTCTATCTGCTTTGTTTGGTTACTCAGGCAATACTAGTAAGAAAGCCGTCCCCAAGCTTCTTCGTGACAGTATTCAATGCTAGGGATAAAGTTTGTGGTTGCTTTGTCTTTTAATTTTTCGCCTGGGATAGCCATTCATATACTGATCCCACTGTATAGAATATTTCTGCAGGAACGGTTTATAGGACAATCAAATTTAACAGGATTTTGTTTTTGAATCTTTTCTATTTTCTAATTGTACAAGTGTGATGCCTCCCTGCCCGAAGGCTCGCCCTCATACTGTAGTTCGGGTTTGGTGATGGAGCATGTATAGGTAACATGTTGTTCACTTGCTGCGGCTGAAATATGATCTAACTCAGGATAATGTTATGTAACATCTAATATCTATATAATACAGGAACATAAAGTCAGAGGTATGTAATGTGATGTAAAACCACATGAATCTTTCTATTCCATGCCTTAACAATCACTGCAGGATACAATGAAGGAGATTTATCCAATTTGGTGCATGTATGAAGTGGATCACTTGTCCATAGCAACCAGATTCCAGATCTCTTTTGGGCCACCTCTGAGACTGTTCTGCAACTTCTCCTTTGATCTGCTCCAGATTAAATGAATCTCCCAGTTTGAAATAATCTATTAATAAGTATAGTCTATAAGCCATATCCTCCTACTTTTCTGTTGGCTTTGAATTTTTTTTTTGGGGGGTGGGGATTTCTCTGTAATCAAATTACAGATCAGGCGCTTGACATTGCCCCCCCATCATGTATTGGGGGTTTCCCACCTGCTGCCATGCTTCTCGTCTCCTTTGCGGTCAGCACACCAGTCTTGTCTGACAATCTGGTTGCTAGGAAAACCCTGCATAACATTTCTTTTTTTAATGGATGTGTTGGTACCGTGGTCTCAAAACCTTTTCTGACTCCTCAGGTTGTCTGCTGAGGGTCACGTTGCCATTCGAGAGAGCACGGAAGGGGCATAAAATCTTTATGGAACTTTTTCTCTGCTGCACTAATTATATTCCTCTGCACAAAAAAGTATAGATTGAGTACCTCTTTAATAATGTTAATAAGTGCTTTTTATGATATATCCATCTCACAGAACGCAGCTTGTTCACAAGGTGTTTACTTATAAGTCCAAACTGCATTACAATGAAGGAATAGCTGAATGCGTATGGCAGAATTACAGTATGGGTTGATCTTTGGGATTGAGGGGTTAAATGGTCTTGTATAATATTTTGTTAAATTAAAAATTTTATGCTTTGAATTCTGTTCTTTTGGCTTTGCTTTTTGGATGAGTGAGCTGGAGGAGAATGTGTAGTCTCTTGTACATTATATTTCTGCATTAGGTAAGCTCTGATCTTGCTAGCTGCTCGAGACATAGTACTGTTGTTAAAGCACCACTCCAGCTGGGTTTTTTGTTATTGCACTGGTGGAGTGGTGTTTAACTTCTGTCCCCTGCCCTCTGTCTGATACTCTCCTTCTGGGAATTTCATCTTTTTCCAGAGTCTGGAGCTGCTGGAAGGTCTCAAATCACAGGAGACAGTTTTTCATGTAGTGTGCCAAAGGTCACAACTTGATAAGTCTTGAGCCTCATTTTGGGCTCATTTTGACTCTCAGAGATGCATTGTCTGAAAGTCTGAAGTTACGTCACAAGAGCTCAGTCAGAAGTTGTGTGCACAAGATGGCGCTGCAGGACCAGAGCAGCATCTGTAAAGGCCCGTCACACGGGGCGACATCGCTGCCGATTACATCAGCGACATAGGGGCGTAGCCTATCAGCAGCGACGTCACCCCTACGTCGACTCATGTGAAGGGGCGATGTCTGTGCCGCCAGGAGGTCGCCTGGTTTCAGAGCAGTGCTCTGAAACCAGGCAACTGATCTGGGGCGATGTGCACACATCGCCCCATGTAACCAGCCGCCGGCTCCCATTGTCCTGCATCGCCGCTGGGGTTTTCAGACACCCCGACTTTTTCAAAAGTCTGGGCTCGGGACCGGACTGGAGCCCGAGCACCAAACGTGGACTGCAGTTATAAAATGGTGGCTGTAGAAGAAACAAAACAGTGATTAAAGCAGCAACAATATACTTACCGAGGACCGTACACTTGTAACACCACTTCTAAGTCCACTCATTCATCTCTGGTTTATTCACTGAACTCTTACTCAAACAGCCAATCGCAGGCACCCACTCTGTTTCAGCGTCTGTGATTGCTGTTACGCCCCCACCCATTGTGCCAGCGTCTGTGATTAATTGCCATTGGCAACTAATCTGCTGTTTATAGGGGTGTAAATATAAAAATTTGCATAGGTCTTTGCCATATTTTTGGTTCTCACCACAGATGAAGCTGACAGCTACTGCCTGCCACACCCAGCTGCCTGGTTTTGCCATGGCTGGCAATCAAAAATACAGTGGAGCCGATTTCTTTTATTAAAATTTAAAAAAAAAAAGTGCTGCCCTGTTTTGATTGCTAGCCATGGTAAAACTTGGGAGCTGGTATTCTCAGCGTGGTGTGGCCCATAGTTATTGGGCCCTCAGGGTACAGAATTGCAGCCGCCACTGAAATTGGCGAATTCATTAGAAGCACCAGTTCCTAGCTCTTCCCAATGCCCTGGTGTGGTGGCATTGGGGTCAGGGCCCTGGACAGGTGAGGAGGCCCACTCACTGTTTGTGAGTGGAAGCAAAAGAGGAGACCAGCTCACAGAGACCCGCTGTCTCTCTCCTGCTTTGCACTGATCTATGTGATCGGTACAGAGCAAAAGAGAAAGGTTACTCGTAGCTACATGGAGTCTGCAGGGGCTGTGCAGCTGAAGGACCTTCTAGTCATGTGACTGATAACATCACTGAAATGAAGGTATGAGGGTCATGGAAGATCTGCAGCTGCTCAACTTCTGTAACCTCCTTGTAGCTCCTCTTTCCTGCTCTGCACCAATTAAGAACTGCAAGATGTAGTAATGTATCGTGTGTGCATGTATTGTCATGTGACAGAGCTGTGTGTGTCTAATATATAATTTGCAGAAAAACAATGGATTTATTGCCTCCATATTCTACCCTAGTATATTAACATTAGCAGCACTAATGACCCCCCTCCCTTTTACACTGCCAGTTTTGATTTAATTAAAAGGAAGAATGTTTTTCCTATTTTCAGCTGTCTGATGGTACTGTCACATGTCGCGAACAATATCGCAGATACAACCCCTTTTTTTGAGGCATGGCTACGATGTCCAAACGATATCGTAGTGTGTGACTCCTAGATATGACGACGATAATGTGTCGTATCACTCATCGCAGATATGAGAACATGACGATTTTCGACCGTACGATGTGCAAGAACCGTGCTGTGTGACACCGTGCAAACGATCTCCTTAACGTTTTTGCCTATTGCGGACACTGGCTGGCCTCAATCGGTGGGTTGTGCGCTGGATCGCTGGTGTGTTGCCAAATGTGAAATCGTTAACGAGATCTATGCTTGTGACACCGCACAAGAGATATTGCAAAATTGTGCTAACGATCTCAATCACGTGACTTTCCAGCCGATATCGAGATTGAAACGTGACGGTACCATAAGCCCCGGGTGCAGCTTAAGGTGTGAATGTGCAGCAGCGGTGAGGGACTGAGTGATAAAGGGGCTCATTGAGTCTCTTTTTGCCAAAGGAACACAGAAACCTGTAGCCAGCCCTGAACCACAGTAAGAGAAACATGCCCATAACATAATGCTTGCACCACTATGTTTTACTATCTTCAGAGTGTACCTTGGCTTGAACTCAGTTTGGGTGTCGTTTGAACTGTTTGCGACCCTTGGACCTTAAAACAAACAATTTTACTTTAAGGGCCACTTTACACACACCAACTTATCTGTCCAACTTCTGACCAACTTACTGGTTGAAGTGAAATCATGGACACATTGCTCCATTTTGTGGCTGTGTACAAATGGAGCAATGTGTCCATGATTTCACTGCAACCAGCAAGTTGGTCAGACGTTGGACAGAGAAGTTGGTGTGTGTAAAGTGGCCATAGTCAGTCCACAAAATGTTTCTCTGTTTCTGTTAAGGCCAGTTCATGTGTTCTTTGGCAAATTGGATCCGCTTAAGAGTAGGACTTCTTGCTAATAGATTACGTTCACACAGGTGTGTTCTGTGACAGTACTCACAGGTAACTTGAGACTGTCTTTGATCATGCTGGAGCTGATTATTATGGTACAGTCACACGCTTCAATCTCTGTTGGCTGGAAAGTCACGTGATTGAGATCGTTAGCACAATTTTGCGATAGCGCTTGTGCGGTGTCACAAGCATAAATCTCGTTAACGATTTCACATTTGGCAACACGCCAGCGATCCAGCGCAAAACCCACTGTTCGAGGCCAGCCAGTGTCCGCAATAGGCGAAATCGTTAATGAGAGTTTGTATGATGTCACACAGCACGATGCAGCAGATCGTATGGTCGAAAATCGGCATATTTGAAAATGTTCTCAAATCTGCGACGAGCGATACGTCGCATTATCGTGGTCATATCTAGGAGTCACACGCTATGATATCGTTTGGACATCAAAGCCACGCCTCAAAAAACGGGTCATATCTGCGCTATCATTCGCGATATCGCGACGTGTGACTGTACCATTAGCAGAACCTTTGCCAGTCAGGCTATTCTTCGATCCATTTGAATGGTAGTCTCACCTCTTCTTCCACATTTCTGGGGTTTTGCTTTTTATTTTAAAGCATTGAAGATCATAAGAGCTGTAATATCTTCTGCTCTTCTTTAAAAAGTTAGTTGAAGAGGGTCAAACTTCTAATCAAAGTACACTGTACTTCTGAACAATGTCTTAAATGACCCATATTTCTCAAGGCCCAGTTATACACACACAGATAATTGTGCAGAGATTGTTTGCAGATCTCTGGTTGCAGTGAAATCATGGACACATTGTTACATTTGTACACGGCCACACAATGGAACAATGTGTCCATGATTTCACTGCAACCAGAGATCTGCAAACAATCTCTGCACAATTATCTGTGTGTGTGTGTGTGTGTGTGTAAGGGCCGCTTCACACTGCGGCGTGATCCAGTCCGGATCTGTCCGGGAGGACCCTGACAGCCGCGGACCGGATCAGCTCACAGGACTGGGGGGCTATTAAGCCCTCTGGTCCGGTGTGCAGCGCACACAGTTCCCGCTGCTGACCTGTCGGCGGCTGCAGTTGTGTGCGCTGCACACAGGACCGGAGGGCAAAATAGTGTGAAGCGGCCCTAACTGGGCCTTTAGGCTTTCAAGTACAAATGCACGTACAACATGTGCTGGCTTCACCCTTAAATAAGGGCCACCTGATTCACAACTGTTTCTTCACAGAATGATTGACCTCATTAATTGATCTCCACACTGCTATTATTTTGAACCCCCCCCCCCCCTTTTCAATTCAAGCATACACTCAAAAACCTGCAAATCATGAATGTGAAAGTCTGTTAGTTTTCTAAGGCTGGCTTCAACACTGCAGTTTTTTCACTGATCAGTTTCCATCCAGTTTGTGTGCCAAGACCAGGAGAGGAACTTGAAGAGAAAAACTATAATTGAAAGATTGACACCTGTTTTGAGTGTTGGAGACACTCCTGGTTTTGGCACACAAACTGGATGGACACTGTGTCCAGGATTTCACTGCAACAAGTAAGTTGCAAGTGAAATTGCATGCAATGTTGTGACGTGTAAAGGTACCTTAAGCATCTACTATACCAACTGGTAAATTGTTTGATATGTGGTAATCTGGTCAGCCATACTGGACTGCTATTATTTTGAACACTATTGTACATATACTTAAGTTAACAATTTTCCTGCCTTTTGAATCTCACAATGTTTCCATGTACTGAATGAGCGTAAGCAACTGCTGCAATTGCTTTTTTGCCTCCATAAACCGACACACTGCAGATATAAAACGGGGACCACAGATCATTTCTGCAGCGTCTGGATGAGATTTACGAAAAACCTGCTCATCCGTAAAAATAATCCAGTATATCTGCCCTGTGTGATTGTACCTCTAGTGTGCAGAAATGAGAAATCCATGGCACTTAATGTCGGTTTTGAGTTTATTTGCATACAATGTCAGAACATTTCTGAAATATACATTATATACACACCATAACTCAAGCGCAAAAAGTAACGATCAATGAAGTAGTAAAACCTTTGGTCCCCAGTTCTGACAGGTTTTAAGATAACCTATTACTATGATTTTCTCCTAACTTCGCATGCTGCTGCTCTATAATGTGGTTATTGTGCTCGTCTCTTTTTTTTTCCTAAGTTTTGTTAAATTGAATTACAGTGTTTCCAATATTAGTGTTATATTCACATAGATGAATTTTCAGCCTATGATTGATCTCTACATTTTTCATTTTTTTTTTGCAGTAAGAACCAACATTATTACAAACAACAGGTTTACCTATTGTCTAAGAGGCTTTCAATATAACTAAGTAATGTTATTTTTGGTAAGGAAAAAAATGGATGCTTCACAAACTAAAACTGAGGGGTGTGACCCCCACCAAAGGCTGGTCTTAGGGTGCCTTCACACTGTGGCGTGATCCTGTCTGTGATGACCCTGACAGCCGCGGACTGGATCAGCACACCGGATTGGAGGGCTAATATGCCCTCCGGTCCGGTGTGCAGCCGCACGCAGTTCCCGCTGCTGATAAGTCAGGACCGTGGCGCCGCGGTCCTGACCTGTCAGCGGCTGCGTGCGCTGTACACTGGACCGAGGGCATATTAGCCCTCCAATCCGGTGTGCTGATCCAGTCCGCGGCCGTCAGCACCTATACACTGCTGTAAGCTGACCTCATGATCTACTCCATGACATCTGTTGATCAGTACGGCAGTGAGGGCTGCGGACATTTCAACAGTGCGAATCTAAAGGCCCCGTTACACGCTTCAATGTCTCAGCGATCCGACTTGACCTAGATCACTGGAACGTCATTAATGAATTGCTAGTGAGGTGTCACACGTACAGATATCGCGAACAATGCAGCAACAATTCCACCACAAGCGAACACTTGCAGCCGTTTGATCACCTACGTCCTCCAGTTCTGAACAGGCGAAGTCAAACGACAGTTATCAAGCTGTCACACACACCGATGCTGCAGGTTAGACGGACGATCAACAACTGATTGAAGGTCGTGATCATAAACCTCCGATCAACCATCAACTGACTTATCATTGATCATATCTACGTGTCACATGCAACGATGCTGTTGCTCCGCCCCAAAAGTCGTGACGTACCAATGATATTGTCAACGATATTGTAAGCATGTAACGGGCCCTTAACATAAATGATGCAACTTGCTAAAATATCGGGTTTACTCTATACATATGTAATTTACACTTAATGATTTTTTTCTTTAAGATATTCTCTCTTTTGACAGTCTGTTGGAACAGGTGCATTTATTTTCCAAAGAAGCTGGCAAAGTCATAGAAATTATCCAGAGCACTGTAAATTGAGCAATTCTGCATGGGCAGCTAAACTAATGCCTAAAGCCACAAATGTCCATATTATGAAGCCAATGTAAAATCTATATTTTCCCTACCAGGTCCAAAGCTCTATGCATGCCAGCTAATGGGAGTCAAGAAATCAGTTCTGGAATCTCCAATAGTCGAGAGTTTACTTTGTCTAGTGTCTATTGTTGCTAATAGCTATGTCGTATCTGCTTGGCTTCATTCTAAGATGTGTGCTACCATATATTGCTTTAGGGACTTGACTCCCCTGTATCATATACTACTGTTAATTTAAGAGGTTCTGCACTAAAACTGATCGTGAAAGACATGCATTGTTCTCTATTTAATAGAACTTCTGCCTTGAGCTGAATAATGAGACAGAGCTTGTGGGACAATTGCTTAAAACCAAGCAATGGGCATGTAAAGATTTTATAGACTCGCCACACAAAAAAACAACCTCCCGTCCTCTGTACAGAGTGAACAAGACACACATCCATTCCTGGATTCTGCTGTTAAAAAGGAAAAGTAAAGCCCAAAGACAAGCTGGACCGATGATGGATTAACAATGAAATATCTACGTGACGTTCACTACAGATGTATATTTATACTTTACATCCACAGAACTATACTGTGTAATTCATGTGACAGCATTCAATATTCACTAACCTGCAGCAATACAGACAAGAAACGTTCACAGCACTGGCGTCCTCCATCAGGAACACTATGAGCATAAATATATGAAAAGCTTCTGACATTAGAGACCATGAGTATCAGGTGGGCAACTCTGAACGCTGTTTATTTCCCTCCTTCCCATTGCATATGGCCATGCTGCAGTTCTAAGAGCTAATCTGGTCCAGATGAACCCTAATATCAGGTGCTGCGTTATCCATTACGATAGACTGGATAAGGTCAAGACCGACTATAAAATATCATCCTGTTATGGGAATGTATGGGTCCATTGCTGCCATTTTCCTGATTTATTTTCATAAACCTTCTGTACATTATTGTGCAAAATGAAGCGGTCCAAACTAACTTTAATGAAAATTAAAAGAGAAAACACATTTAATACTTTACATAAGGGACTGCTGATTCACACCTTAATTTACTGCATGGTCTCCGTGTACCACACAGTATACATCACTTTAAGCCCTACTGTATTTGACAGCAGATGACCATGCTCCCTTATTGTATTTAATTTAAATCAATTAAACTCCCCCGCCCTCCCATCCCCCTATGTCCCCACTCAGTCCAAAATGTCACTTCTTCAGTAATAAGTTGTGTGTATGATCGTTTGATTATCCTTCTATTTGAATCTTGACGCATCACAGTATAAAACGTGTGTGCAGGACGGGAAACTTCTCACACAATATTATACAGCCTGGTATCTTCAGCTCCATGAGAATAATGTCCCCATATTTGATCATGCCGAACATGAATCGTGTGACAGGCAGCATCCTCATCTGACAGCTTCAGTATTTGTTAATCCCAAATATCCGTACTCCATGGAATTGTGGGAGTTTGGGAAGAAGGACGCTGAGCAGTGACACAGTGTTGATAAAGAAGTGGACGGCGTCATATTTGGTGTAGAAGCTGGCAAGGAGGTATCTGGTGGAATGAAAACACAAGAATCCATCACATATATTTTCTACTTTTGAGATCTCACATCAATAGCATATTCTACAAAATGAAAGGTGTAAAAAAGCTTTCCTAGAGTGGCTGTACATTCACCTTCCTGTATGTGTAGACCAGGTAGGACAGAATACTTCTAAACATACAGTGCCAGGGCCTGTTGGCTGAGATTCAATTCTAATGGTACCTTTACACGCCGCAACAGGATGGTAGAAACAACCGGGTGCTTCACGTGCACGAGCACGCACAAACGGTTGCAAACGGTAATCGCACCACCTTTACACGCCGCAACAAGGTGCGCTACGGTAGGTTACATCTATCTCTGGATACACCGCCGGGTGCCACAAGTTACCTTCTGTAGCTCACCTTACCTCATTTACACGCCGCTATAACAAGGTAATATGGGTGGAACAAAGGCAGCAGGGACAACACATAGGCGTGCCACAATTGTGGATTACGAGAATTCCGTACACTGATAGGACAAAGCAATAACATCATGATTGGCCAGCCAGCGCAGGAGGCTGACTAATACATGACGCTTGAGCAATTGTGCAGTGTGACTGGTCAGCTCCTTAAATATGCCGCCCTATGCAGCGTCTACCAATCATAACGCAGGAGCTTCCACCAATGATCGCTGATGGGGCGCGGTAACCCGGAGCCTGTGTCACGCCCCAGGTACATAGCTTGGTGTTGAAACAACCCTTCTGTTCCTTATTTACACGCCGATACAGGCCGCAACCATCGCCTTGAAATCAACCTGTTTTAGGGCACTGCTCTGAAACAGGTGCCTCAAGTGGCGGGTGGCAACAACCGTCTTCACACGCCGCTACCTCGGGTTGATTTGGCGGTGCAAGATACATTTCTCTCATGTACCCGGTTGTTGCCACCATCCTGTTGCGGCGTGTAAAGGTACCATAAAGGTGCCTTTACACACGGCACCTTTTCTAGGAATTTCACTGGCAACTTACTGGTTGCAGTGAAATCATGGAGACATTATTCCATTTGTACACAGCAACAAGATAGAACAATGTCTCCATGATTTAACTGCAACCAGTAAGTTGCCAGTGAAATTCCTAGAAAAGTTGCCGCGTGTAAAGGTACCTTAACAGTTTAGTTCCAAGACTACAGCTCATTTACGCAGGCCAAGAAGTTATCAGGACAGCTCTGTTCACATCACGATTTTGTGCCTGTCCGTGGGATCCGTGTTGAAAGGAGGATCCCACGGACAGGCACGGATCCACTCGGATGGCAAATAGATCTCTTAGATCCTGGGCTTCCTTCAGAGAGGTCTAGAGATGCGTCTTAAATCAAGCACTTTGAAAGTGCAGGTTTCTCAAAAATAAGTTTAAACTTACTGCAGTCCTCGAGGTTGGGGGACTGGGAAGGCATGGCCACGCTTCATGGTGCACGCCCCGCTGGGCGGCATTATTCTTTGTCCTCTCTGCCCCACCATTTGGAATCTCCCGCCCTCTGTCATTCTATGCACCGGCCGGACTTCACATCCGGCGCGGTGCATTATGGGGCTTGATTTAAGACGCATCTCTAGACCTCTCTGAAGGAAGCCCAGGATCTAAGAGATGTTTGGGTGAAGGTGGTCCGGGGTATTCGGGCCACACCAGGTGGAAATTGTTTTCCATACTTTACCATAAATGGTGTTGGTTACAGTTTTACGAGATTTTTGTAAAGTGGAAATTACACTTTCTGAGAGCCCTTTGGCTCTCAAAACCTTGGCTTCAGTAACCATGCCGCTAATTTGAGGTTGTGAAAATCTGGGTGAAACAGAAGGCGCTGGGATAGGAGATTGTGGCTCTGAGGTAGAGGGATAGGACCTTCTAGACTGAAACTTGATATCACATAGCGGTAATGTACGTTGTCCAGGGTCATGAGTGCTGAAGCAATCAGCACAGTCAAACTACTGTGCTGATTACTTAGCTGTTCATGACCCTGGACAGCGTACATTAACGCTGTTCACTGACAGGAGCCGCAGGAGTTTAGCAATGAACCTAGAAAGCCGACAATTACCGGCGTTCCAGATTTTTATGCATAAAACACAAATTTGGCCATTTATGACCTTCAGCATGTGTCCAGGGCGCTTGGACAGTCTCTGGACACATGCAGACATGACTGTGAAAGCACATTAACAGAATTATCTTGCCCCGCTGCTGTCACAGCGGAGCAGGATGATTATTACTGTACACGCATGGTGGGAAATTGAATTCCCCGACGAATGCTGCCCGCGGTCCTTCAGGACTGTGGACAGCATCACAAACACATGCACACACACACACACACTCACACCTCATACTCGCAGCACACTCACATCAATATATGCAGGCACACTAACCACACTCGCACCACACACACCCACAAATACGCATTACACTAGCATCACTGTTGTGCATCAAATACGCTCCGTGTTTGATGCATGACAGTGTGTGTTCAGCCTCACCGTGGCTGGAGTAGTGCTATATTCTGCAAAAGCAGGAGCAGACATCATAGCAGTAGGAGAAGTACTCACCCTCTGATGTCTTCAGATCAGGTCTTTATAGCAAAATACCGGATCTCCCAGCGAGGAACAGGTGTTCGTTCCCTCCCTACTTCTGAGTCAGGACAGGCTTCAGCTGAGTGGGACGAGTCTAGCGCGCTCCCCTGCAGCCTGGAACCGCCCAACCAGGAAGCGTGTGCGTTCGATCATGGAACGCACAACCCGAAGTGACTCGCGCTATGACATGACTTCCGGGCCACGCTGGAGCAGGGAAGCGAGCCCAAAGCAGGAGAGGACTGGAAAGCTCAGGGAGGCCTCCGGTTCGAGTACTCAGGTCTGCTTTACTCCAAAGGGCGCAGGAAGGCCAGGACCGGTCCAGAGTCCCAAGGAGACGGGTGCAGCAAGGAGGACGAGGGCAGAGCAGACTACCACCGCTGCCCAGCAGGTGAAAGCAAAAAACAAAAATCCATACTTCTCCATCCGGCACGCAACATAGAACAACCTCTCCATGTCCCATGAAGGACAGGAAAGACACTGGCCTCTAGGAGGGGTTTTTAACCTCTTTGTGTTTCCTGTCCCCCATTAGGGCATGGTGACATCCTCCTACGCTATCGTGGAAGGTGAGTAGAGAAAATTGAGATCTATCAGTTTGGAAAATGTTATAAAGCCATTTCTAAAGCTTTGGTGCTCCAGCGAACCACAGTGAGAGCCATTATCCACAAACTGTGAAAAACATATAACAGTGGTGAATCTTCCCAGGAGTGGCTGCCCGACCAAAATTACTGCAAGAGCGCAGCAACAATTTATCCAAGAAGTCACAAAAGACCCAACAAGATCTTCAGGTCTCACTTGCCTCAGATAAGGTCAGTGTTCATGACTCCACTATAAGAGACTGGGCAAAAATTCCCTGCATGACCGTGTTCCAAGACAAAAACCACTGCTGAGCAAAAAGAACATAAAGACTTGTCTCAGTTTTTCCAGAAAACTTCTTGATGATCCCAAAGATGTGTGGACTGATGAGATAAAAGTTTAACTTTTTGGACGGTGTATGTCCCATTACGACTGACGTAGAAGTAACAGCTTTCCAGAAAAGAAACATCATACAACTGCAAAATATGGCGTTGGTAGTGTGGATGGTCTGGGACTGTTTTGCTGCTTCAAAGACCTGGAAGACTTTGTGGTAAATGGAGCCATGAATTCTGCTGTCTAACAAAAAATCCTGAAGGAGAATGTCCGGCCATCTGTTCATGACCTCAAGCTAAAGAGCAGTCAGGTTATGTAGCAGGACAATGAACCAAAACACACCAGCGAGTCCACCTCTGAATGGGTTAAGAAAAACAAAATTAAGACTTTGGAGTGATCTAGTCAATGTCCTGAGCTTAACCAGATTGAGCTTGCTGTGGCACAACCTTATAAAGGCAGTTCATGATCGGAAACCCTCCAATGTGGCAAAATTACAATTCTGCAAAGATGAGTCGGACAAAATTCCTTCACTGCATTGCAGAAGACTCATTGTCAGTCATCACAAATGCATGATTGCAGTTGTTGCTGCTAAGGGCCCAACTAGTTATTTGATTTAGGGGGCAATCACTTTTTCACACAGGGCCCTGTAGGTTTGGATATCTTTTTCCTTTAATAATAATGACTTTCATTTATAAACTGCATTTCTTGTTTACTTATGTTACTAATATTTATATTTGTTTGGTGATCTAAAACATTTAAGTGTGACAAATCAGGATGGGGGCAAAACGTTTTCACAACACTGTATAGACCACGTAGAAACCAAAAAGACTAAAAATTCCCCAGAGGTGTCTATTGTCTTTAAGAGCAGGGACACACTGTCTGACAGACATACGAGTCACTCAGACGAGTCTCAGATGATTAACTTGGAATGGCCTCCCCCCAGTCAGGACGGGAGTGTGGACCTGCTTAGAAACACAAGCAGCTGGAATAGCCTCCCCTCTCTGGATGGTAGTGTCAAGTTAGTCATCAAAGATTCGTCCGAGTGACTCGCAGCGATTCCAGCCTTAGGGCGATTGATTGTCTTCTGATTTAATTTAGGATATACGGTATCTACTCAAGTATAAGCTGAGTTTTTCAGCACGATTTTTGTGCTGGAAAGTGCCCCCCCTGCCTTGTACTCGAGTCATTGTCAGTGTCAGTATCAGAGCGGTGACTGGGTGGGACTTGAGGAGGTTGTAGAAGGAGCATGAGGTCACGTGCCCCTGCTCATTAGTGCTGTCCCCCCATTACAGTTTATGGCCCCCATGCTGGCACGCACTATAAAATAATAAAACATTGAACTCACACTCCGAACTTCTATGCCGTCAAAGTGCGTCCTCAGTCTGGTCTTCCTGCTTCTAATCATGTGACCGGCGACGAAGTGACATCATCGCTGTGAGCCCTGGTCACTTGATTAGAAGCAGGAAGAATGGAGGGAGGGGGGCGCTATGCACCAGTGATGGGGGCGCTATGCACCAGTGATGGGGGCGCTATGCACCAGTGATGGGGGCATATATGGCAATCATGACTGTATAAAGCCCCATCACAGTATACAGTGAGGGGGCATATACCAGTGATGAGGGGTTATATACCAGGATGGGGATCTGCTGCATTTACCACCCTAGGCTTATACTCGAGTATATACAGGTACACAATTAATTGGGACTATTTCTTACTAAACACAAGTTTAACTCGGCTGAAAATATCCACTAAAAGCTTTTATAACCATGTTCTGCCACAGTGACAATTACCATTGTATAACCTGCAGAACCTGCTCCATGGAGGATGAGAAGTCAGCTGTACAATTATGTCAAATACTCCATTCAGTAAGTCTCCAAAAGAGAATAATATAAATTAGAATATTCCTTAATGATTTACAATTGGAATAGTCTTAACTGGTCATTAGTTCTTTCTGGGATTAACAAAGCACAAGTCTACATCAATCATATTCTTTAGGACATATGCATACACAGCAGGTCATTTCCATAACGATGTGACAGGGTAAAGGCGGCAAATCCCTGCTGGGATCATTGGGTATGGTAACATTATGTCCAACACATCAAGAATCTAGATCTAAATCTGTAAAACACTAATGTTGGATTGACTGATATACAAAACCTCATACAGAGCAATTAAATTATTGTAGTTGTCAAGGGAGGAAAAAAGCAGAAAAAAATAACTTTTATTCTGAATACTTACAAAACAATTGGTGTTATAGTGAGAAACTTGCGTGAAGAAGTAAACTGGATGCCGTAGTCCATCTGCTCCCAATGAGTAAGGAGTCGAGCTTTACCCTGATCAGGGGTCTCAAATGGAGTGCCCTTCACTGTGTGCAGGAACAGGTACATGACCTGGAGTGGAAGTCACAGAAGAGGAGTCATATTTTTGCCATGTAAGTGATACAAACATTTACAATATAGAGCTGCTCCCTTAGTCTGGTGTCACATATGAATCTCAGCCCCATTAGGCTGAGACGCTTATGATCTGCATCAAGAGCTCGATTGCAGACTCCACTAAACACTGCCACGCACCGTCTTTTTGGATTGCGGAGTTTGGGCGGCCTGGAGGGTGTATAGAAAGAGGGTAGGAGAGGAGAGGGAACAAGGAAAAGAACATAGCCCGGAGCTGTTCTGAGCATGCTCAGAGTGAAATCCTGATGCGTCCTATTCACCTGCAACTGGATGCACCCTCATAGGAAGCAATGTTTCGTTTCGACGCATTGTGCCGCATCTGGACCCATCAGGATTTTTCAAGTGGCCCCAAACCGCAACATGCTGCGGTCGGGGGTGCAGCGGAAACGCCGCACTAATCTGTATCAGGCAAAATTCTGATGCTACCTGATCTCCCCATGTCCCCATTGTAAATATAGGGAAACAGGTCTGATCAGGAGGCATCAGGATTTTGCCTGAAACAGACACACCCCGTTAGCTAAAGTTATGGCGCGCAAGTTGACGGGAGTAATTACTGAAGTGATTCACCCGGACCAGTCTGGGTTTAAGCCAAGCAAGTCTACAGCCATAAATTTGAGGCGGTTGTTCCTGAACATTCAAGTACCTGCAGATAATGCGGGATGTAGGGCGGTGGTATCCTTGGATGCACATAAAGCATTTGACAGCATGGAATGGGACTATTTGTGGTTGGTGTTAGAGAAAATGGGCTTTGGTCAGTCATTTATCTCCCGGGTAAGGCTGCTATATTCTTCTCCCATGGCCCGTATAAGAGTGAATGGAGAAAGATCAGAGAAGTTCTGTCTTACTAGAGGTACCCGGCAGGGTTGCCCTCTTTCTCCATTGTTGTTTGCCCTTGCAATAGAGCCACTTGCAGCACATATTAGAAGAGCTGTTGAAGTGAAAGGCTTCAAATTAGGTCCAGTGAAGGAGAAGATAACATCATGTGCATATAAGGTTCTTTTATTCTTACAGGATCCCATGGAGTCCCTTAAGCAAGCAGTTAATATAGTTGAGAGGTTTGGTACTATGTCAGGATTGAAGATCGACCGAGATAAATCCCACCTTATGACGGTAGACAACGATAGAATGAGTTGGGTGAATTTGGATGTACTAGATTAAAAGTGGTGGATCAATTTAAATATTTGGAAATTCAAATTTATCTACCGGTTACAGACTTTATCAAATTGAATGTGGCGCCACTGCTGGTTCAACTGAAGGATAAGGGCCCAGGCATGGTGCAAATTGTGTCTCTCGGTGGTGGGAAGGACAAATCTGTCTAAAATGATACTCATGCCGAAACTCCTGTACGTGCTCCATAACTCACCGGTGTGGTTACCCTGGGGACTGTTTCAGACACCTAATTCATTATTCCAGGATTTGAGGATTTGGTTTGAGGTGGATGTCAACCCAGACTAAAATTGGAAATTTTGCAGAGGCTGAAAAAAAGAGGGGGGGACTAGCTCTACAAAATCCATGGATCTATTTCCTAGCTTCCCAGGGTCAGCATATCAGAGGGTGGGCTTCAAAGGAAGGGAGGAGTTCCACAAAGTCAATCCTAGAATATATGATATGAAGGGCCCCTCTGGTACAGGGTTTAGCGGCCGGGGATTTTAACCGCTTGGGGTAGGGGGGGAGGAGTTCCCCCTCTGTGTCTGACACATAGTTTTTTGATTTTTAGACCAAATCCTGAGAGGGGTTACTGGAGTGACAATATATACCCCTATGTGATGCATTGCATGTATTTTTGCTGGTGAAATATGTAAATCCAGAGTAATCGTTAAAGGACATGAGATGTAATGTTTCACATCCCTTTTTTATTGTTCATTAAAAACTTATCCGATTTAAAAAAAGAAAAACAAAACACCCCCCCTGAAAACGCAGATGTGAAGGCACCCTTATTATCCCAAAAGGTCTACAACAGAGTCTAGAAATCCATATGTCTTAGGATAAACTATTACCACAATCCTGGGATGAATATACATTATCATGTGTATAAAAAGCCTAATCAGTTAAAGCTGGAGGGGCATATGAATCAAACCTTTTATGCCAAAATTTTGATACAATGTGAGACAAAGGTAAAATTTTGGGAATTTCTGTGTGCCGCCTAGAGATGAGCGATGTTCGACATGTTCACCAATTTCAAATTCGACCTGTATTGGGCTATGTTCAAGTCATTCGACGAATGCGAACAATTCGCTAAAGATGCGGTAATTCAAGGTTATGTTCGTGGTTTGTTGACCAAAAGCATCCCTGACTTTTCACAGTAAGCTTTTGTTCAACGTTATTATGAGTTTCAGTGTCTTGGAATCGTGGGGAGAGGTCTGTGGTCAAATAATGGAGATCTCCATTTTTTCCCTCCCGCACTTACTGTGCATGGTCCGGTTTGTCAGCCTATCAGCACGCATAGTGCAAAGTGCACTTTTTGCACACAAGGGCTTGTGTCATTGGCTGGGTATGTCACATTTCCTTGCCATATAAGGACCGGACATTTTCCCTCCTCACCATTTTATCAGTGTTGGAGCTCAGAAAGCTACTCCTCCTGTGTTTACTAGGCTTTTTTTTACTGCATCTAGCCAAGCAAATCCTTTTTGTCTAGCAGCAGTGATTGGACAGGTAGCTATGGCCTGCTGTTCTGTTGAAATCTACCACCACACAGCGCAGAAAACACTTTTTTATTGCATCTGCCCAAACCTACTTACCAAAACCTATTTAGGGTAGTACCAGTGTTTGGCCACTCTCTCTGCTAGTTTTACATCGATAGATTTTTGTGCCAACAACAGAGTTGCCAATTAGTTTCCTGGTGGAAAGGGGAATAGGCGTGTTGGAAAGAGTAAAAATCTTTGTGTCCGTGGGGTAGGTGCTAAAGTAACAGAGACATCTGAACAAATCAGGTAGGTCGGTGACCTGTTTAGGCCTACTGGGCCGGATAACCTGAAAGCTCATGCAAGCTCTCCCATCAATGTTATGCCCCGCCACTCACAGGGGGACAACTACAAGTTTTGTGGAGTATTACAGGAAGAACTAGTCATGTAAGTCAGTGAACCTGTATGGGCCTAGTGGACAGGGGAGATGAGATTAACCAAACAATGCTTTTAAGCACCCCAAAAACTGTTCATGTATATACAGTACATTTGCCAAAACCTGGTCTGATGCCCAAAACCAGTTTACGCAAACATTAATAGAGATGTAGTAATCACTGCTTTTAAGCACCCAAAAATGGTGGATGTGAATACAGCTAATTTGTTCATCACTGGTTCTTGGACAAAAAGGTTGAATATTCAGAAACGGGCAGGAGTGTCAGGGATAGGTATTGAGCTCAGTGGGCCCTACTCAAGTTACGCAACAAACACAAGGAGATCCCAACAACAGTCTCCTCTTTTTTTAAATAAAATTAGGAACAGACACCACTTAAGTGGCATCAATTGCCCTAGAGTAGAAATATGGAAAGTAGAGTTTAATACAGCACATTGTAAAGTACACAACCATTCAGTCTCCCCAGGATGACACAGGGGTGGAAAAGTCCTTGCGGATCTATGACTTGTTCATTTTGATAAACGTTAGTCTGTCTATACTGTCATTGGACAGAAGCGTGCGCTTGTCTGTCAGCACATCACCAGCAGTGCTGAAGACACATTCAGAGAGAACCTGGCTGCAGGGCACGACAAAATCTCCAAGGCATGAGTGGCGAGCTCAGGCATTTTTCCAGTTTTGAAGCCCAAAATGCACAAGGGTCTAGTTGCCCAAGCATGGCATCGATATTGAGCTGTAGATACTGTACATTTTTATGCATTCACTATGTGTCAGACTTGTTCTCTCTTCTCGTGTAGCAAAGGATGGTGTAAAAAATTGGTGAAACGATTCCACAAAATTGCTGTTACAGATAGACTGCTACTGTTAACGTTTGAGTGATTGATGACGACTCGACGTTCCCAGGGTTGGAAAGTTAGAACTGCGATATTCACTATGTGCTCCACTTGTCTTTTGGGGAAAAGCAGATCTAAGATTGTGTAAAAGCTTGTATTGATTCTCCTGCATGCATGAATCCCTTTCCAGGGCAAGAATCATTTGGCCAAATTTACTCTTGTACTGGGGATCTAACAGTGTGGCAACCCAGTAGTCGCATTACTTTGAATTCCAACAATCCGAGGATCATGTTCCAGGTGGTGCAGCAAGAAGGCGCTCATGTGTCTTGCGCATCCAAGAGGACCAAGTCCTTGTTGTGTAATATTCACGCTTCCTTCCTCTGCCCTCTCCCCCCAACCTCGCACAACAGAAATGTGATCAAGATCTCCCTCATCAGCTGAGTCTTCCATGCCCATAGCCTCTTCGTACTCCATTTCTTCCTCGGCTCCTGCACCTTCATCAACAGTTTGGCTACTGCCATGCGCCCTTGTTAATCCCTCTCGCCCACCCTCCCATGCCTGCGCATTGGTGCTGCCGACCGTCTGGACTTTTGAGATCTTGTTATCCCTTCCGCATACGCCTCCTCCTCTACTTCCTCCCCTTCCTCTTGGCCCACCACCTGACTCCAAATACTGGTTTAAGTGTGTTCCAGCATGTAGATGACCGAAATGGTCATGCTGATAATGGCATTGTCAGCGCTAAACATCTTAGTAGCCATTTCAAAATTCTGCAGAAGGGTACAGAAATCCTTGGTCTGAGTCACTCCAGCAGCGTGATTTTCCCCACCTCTGGATCGCGTTGGCCAGACTATACGTCACAACATACTGCATCAGGGCTCATCGCTGCTGCTACAGTCGCTGCAACATGTGCAGAGTGGAATTCCATCGTGTCGGCACATCGTATTTCAGGCAGTAAGCGGCAGGCCGAACGACTTCTGTAGAGATGCAAGTTGCTGAGCTGCAGTATGCGAACGGCGGAAGTGAGCACACAGCGACCGTGCCCTGTGCAGAAGCGCATCTTGGATGAGATGGTGAGCTAGAAATTGCTGGACGACCAGGTTTAAGATGTGAGCCATACAAGGCACATGTGGATTCAGAAGTTTTTTTTCGTGTTAGGGAGCGCTCCGGACACAGGACCTTCATATGAAGGGGCTCTCATAAACAGCCAAAGGTCTGTTACCCAATGCCCCTAAACAGCCTACAAACAATACACAAACAATACAAAACTAAACAATACAACCTAAACAGGTGAAAGGCCATCCCCTCGTCTCCCCAGTGTGGTTTTAAATAGTACCTATGGATCCTTCTCATTTGCGCCTTTCTGTTTTCTTCTATTTCACATACAAGGCACATGTGTTCCTTGCCCCAGCGAAAGGTCGCACCCAGGTTTGCAGTATTGTCGCACACGGACCTTCCCTGGCTGAAGGTTCAGTGGAGACAACCATTGATTAAACTCGGTCTCCAGAGATGACCACAACGCCTCAGCTGTGTGACTCACATTTCCTAGACATTTTAACATAAACACCACCTGATGGCGTTGAGCCATGCTGCCAGCACAGTATAGGGAGGTGCAGGCGGACATATTATGTTGCATTTATAAAAAGGTGGTGCTCTTGATGTCCGACAGCGCTCAACACCAGCACGGGTTTCCATTTCCAAAACAGCTGACGACCTGTCAATCACACTGGCTGTTGCAGGTAAAGAGGTGGAAGTTCTGTGGCCGAAAGCCTGTGTGAAAGCTGTCCTCACAGTCACACAGGGATGAAGAAGCCGCAAATACACTTGATGGGGCAGAGGGTGGTTGGCCAGGCCCGCTAGGCTGCATTGGAGCACAGTGAGCTTCCCACTGTGACTGATGCTTCATGTCCATGTGACGGTTCATGCATGAAGTACTCAAACTATAGACTTTTTGGCCTCTACTCAGATTTTATTTACAAATTTTGCAGTTGAGTTGGGTTATCCTTTACGATCTGAAAAAAGGCCCAGGCTAGGCAAGGCTTAGCACCCATGCGACCTGCAGAGCCACCACGACTTCTGCATAAAGGCAGAGTTGTGGCTGAGGATGCAGTTATTTACGTGCTTCCAGGACTCCGTCTCTGTCCAGGAAGCAGCAACCTAACCTCGTCACTAGCATCCTCCTCCACCTCCTCTGCTGAGCGCATCAACTGCCTGCCTGTGGGTTGACAATAAGTGGGATTTCCAACCTCATTATCACCCTGTGTGTTCTCACACTCGTCGTCCTCAGAGCCAACTTCTTCCTGCCTGAGCGCAAAGTCGTCATTCTAATCATGTATCTGAGTCTCATCATCACCAACAGAGGTTACAGTTTGGGAATGAGGGTCTACATCATGCTCGGATGCTTCTTCATCTGGGCCTGGATTCGACTCACAAAGATTTTGGGCATTGGTGCAGATCATTTCCTTGTCTTGACTCAATGAAGTTTGGAGCAGACCTCTGATTCCCAGGCTATAGTATGAGTGAACAGCTCTGCAGACTCATCTATCTGTGTTAACCCATAGTCAGTAAGACGGCTGGAAACTTGTGAGCTGTGAGGAAGCAAGTGCGATTGGGGTGACACCACTGAGGACTGGAGTGCTTGTGATGTTGCAGTTGAGGTGGAAGAGAGTCCACTTGATTGAGCGCTTGATATCCATTGCAGCACCTGCTCCTTTTGGGCCTCATCTACAAGTTTTAGCGATGCTCTGCTGCGTAAAAAAGGGATGATAGATTGTCCATGAAAAGAAGCAGACATTTTAGTTTGGCTTGAAGACGGTACTAGTTTTTTTCCTGTAATACTCCACAAAATGTATACTTGTCCCACCTGCGTGTGGCAGGGCATAACATTGATGGGAACGCTTGCATGAGCTTTGAGTTTATCTGAATCCACTAGGCATAAATGGGTCACTGACCTACCTGAATAGGTTTTCCGGCAATACTCCACGAAAGTTATAGTTGTCCCACCTGTTTGTGGCAGGGCATAACATTGATGGGAGAGCTTGCATGAGCTCTGAGTTTATCCAGCCCACTAGGCCTATTCAGGTCACTGACCTACCTCTCTAGTTTTTCCTGTAATAGTCCACAAAACGTATAGTTACTGAGCAATGTTTAACCTTGAAATGCTAGGCCAGGTCCTGTTGCAGACAATTTAGCAATTTTTGGTCTGGGACAATTGATGCCATTTTGCTATGGTCTGACCCTTTGGGAAGAGTGAGGGCTCTTGTTGGAGTCTCCTTGCTGTGTGGTACATAATTTGAGAAGAGTGTGACATGCCTATACCTGTGTCTCATCCTCCTTTTACCCCTCCATCTCTTTTTACTTAATGTAGAAAACTAATGCCATTTTTCCCCTTGTAACTTATCCATTTTTCAATTCAAAGTCAGTTTCACTCACCTCTGAAATTTTAGGTGAATGTTAACTACCTTCTATTTTGAAGTACTTTGGAAGAGTGTGCAGGCTGGCACAGACCGTGTCTCGTGCGCCCATGTACACCATGAGACTATTTGTACTGTGAGTTGTCACTTTTCCTGATGTTCGTTGTCTATTCTGAGTAGTTTGGCAGCTTTTGGAGACCTTTCAAGATGTTTTCTACTCGTTTGCTGTTGCCTGCCATTGATTCCAATGGGGTTCGACGGTGTGCGATGAACAATTCATCAAACACACCCCAATTCAGCGAATTTGAACGCTTAGGTGGTAGCTCATCACTAGTGACGACGCCTTTGTCGTCCAGCTCTGTAAAAATAGGCAACATGGAGGAGTGGCAATCCGAACTTGTCAAATTTATAACGAGCTGTGGCATTCCTAACACAACGAATCTTACTCTGGTCTCGGCTGGAATACGATTTTTGGTGAGGAAGCCACGAGGCACATATCACTTTTCAGGTTTGCAGCTTCATGAATCAGGAGCATCTGCCTCCAGTTACCCCCCTCATCAAGAATGTTTCACCAGGAATCCCTTTAATTTAAAGGTAACCGTCATTTTAATTATCTATTTCATAAACCAATAGTACATAACAATAAGCAGCTTTGTAATATATCTCAGATACATTTGATTCTTTCTCTGCCAGAGTTGATCAGTTATTAATAAAATTCTGATTTCTGAGGTAAAATCTGTACTCAGTGAAGACTTTCCCATTACTGAGATAGGAGATGGCAGCTGGTACATAGTATAAGATTCTATGATGATTGGAGGAGTGTGGAGCTGGAGGCAGGGGAGGAGCTGGTAGGAGGAGCTAGAGGCCAATGGGTGAAGCTAGTTTAGCTCCTCCCTCTTGAATCTGCATAGAATCTCATCATATACATATTAACCAGTGGTAAATTATATGCCTATGGTCAGCTAACCAATTTCAGGCATTTTGCAGCTCAACACATAAATTATTAACATAGAAAGCACAAGAGTGGAGCTAGATGCTTATAAATTTATTACATACATTTCATAAAAACCAGACAATGTGACACAAATAGTGCAGGATGTAAAGTGACAGCATGGTCTGCAGGTGGAAAAACAATCGAATCAAAACAGATGATTTCTTTGTAGTCATAGAAAAAACAATTGATACAGTACATAAACATACATTGTATACAAGTTAGGCCAGGAGATTACATATAAGGCCAGCATCCAAAAGGTTAATAACATGATGAAGACCACTTGCACTTTATACTTTTAAGCGAAACGTACGTGGGGTCAATCCTGGGATCCTTATCCCACTACTTGTCTGCTGACATCCTATCAAACCAGGTGAGAGGTGGGGCTTTTTGGCTGTGGTGGTATGGGTATATTTTATGCTGTCATTGTGCAGAAATGATGTAATGTTTATGCCCTATACACTCCTGCCGTGAGTTCCCTCCTCTTAGATTAACAATTGATGTACCACACTGATGCACTGTATTAAATACGTGTTAACTACTCAATATGGTTATTAACCTTTTGGATTCTGGCCTTTTATGTAATCTCCTGGCCTAACTTGTATACAATGTATGTTTATGTACTGTATCAATTGTTTTTTCTATGACTACAAAGAAATCATCTGTTTTGATTCGATTGTTTTTCCACCTGCAGACCATGCTGTCACTTTATATCCTGCACTATTTGTGTCACATTGTCTGGTTTTTATGAAATGTATGTAATAAATTTATAAGCATCTAGTTCCACACTTGTGCTTTCTATGTTAATAATTAGTGTGAGCTGCAAAATGCCTGAAATGTTAGTGACCATAGGCATATAATTTACACTGGTTAATATGTATATGATGAGTTCTATGCAATTCAAGAGGAGGTGCTAAACTAGCTCACCATGCCTCTAGCTCTCTGTTAATAGAATCTCATCAGTAACAGTGCCATCTCCTATTCAGTAATGGAAGTCTTCACTGAATACAGATTTTACTTCAGAATTGAGAATTTTGATAATGATATCTTACCTCATAAATCGGCACTGCTGCAATGTTGGTGCTGAGGTTCCCAGTCATCACAGCTGTCATACAAAACAGTTTAACCAGCTGGATGTATGGCGTCCTTTACAGGTCAATATCACAGCGCCGGACCATCAATCTTCAGGAATCAGGGCTTATAGCACTAATTGACCAGAAATTATTCTCCTAAACTCTAGTATAAAACATGTTGAAAATTATAATTTTATTTTTGTACAACTTGTAGCTGCAGACAGATGTACTGTATTTATCGGACCATAAGACGCACTTTTCCCCTCAAATTTTGGTGGAAAGTGGGTATGCACCCTATGGTCCAGATATACGGACTGTGGTGATAGTGGTGGCTGTGCTGGAGGAGCAGTGACTTTGTCTGGAGCAGGCTGAAGGATGCTGGCGCGGGCTGCAGAGGTAGCGGGAGGTCACGTGGGGCCACTCATTAGGCTCATGTAATATTCACTGCATCCCCTTGACAATCACCTCAGCACTGATAGGTGGGCAGGAAGGGGCGATGAGAGCTGTGCATATTACATGAGCCTATACTCACCCCCTATCCTGTATTTGGCACCCCCATCCTAGCCCACACACACAAATAATAAACGATTTAACTCACCCTACGCAGATCCCTGCATCGCCTTTTTTCTGTGTCCTGGGCATCAGATCATGTGACCGGGTCGCACAGCAATGAGGTCACTGTGCTGTGCTGGACACGTAATTGGATGCCCGGGACACAGAAAGATGGGGATGCAGGGAGCTGCGGAGGGTGGGTTAAATCGTTATTTTTGTGTGTGGGCTAGGATGGGGGGGGCCACATAGCCTGACCTGGGGGGGTCATATTCAGCATGGGGAGGCTATGTACCAGGATAAGGGGGCCCTGATTCTACACTGGGTTAATAAATATCAAAACATTATATCTGAATCCAAATAAATCAGCACCAACTATATTCGATTATCACTGACAATAAGAATAAGTTACATAACTTACGAGATTGTGAATAACGTTAGTTAGGGTCCAGACAACAGGAACGCTGAAGAAGGGAAAGCTCAAAAGGATAATGTGAAGAAAGCCTACTAGAATGATGTAAGCCAGCCATATTCCTCGACTATTCAACACCCGTGTATTGGGATTCACCTCACTATGCGCCACCCCAACATTCATTCTAGAAGACAAAAATAAATATTTACATGTAAATAGAAAATGGGAGACACTGCTGTATTAAAGGGTAAGTCCAGTGAGAGAAAAACTTCTTCGTACAGTTCCTGCCCTCCTACATGATGAAGCAGAGCTGTACACTGCAGTTCTAGGATCTATAGATCTCTTATAAATCAATAAAATCATACCTGCTCCTTTGATCTCCTCACTCATGGAACCCCAGATTTCTGCAGCTTCATCTAGGAGCAGAGAAGAGGAAGTGTGTCGGGAACGCGGATGCTGGGAGCTGCAGAATCAGCCTACATTCACGCCCCTCCACATTTCTGTATAGGGAGGGGTGTGGCTGCCATGCTCACACTGCAATCCTGTCCCTGATATACCATCCTATGTGACAGGGGTCCAGGCTTCAAATAGCAATCATGTCACCAAGCAGATACAGATACATGTTGTAATCCTCTGTTGTATGATGATGTATAATGTGTACTGTTATTGTGAGGATACAAAAAGAGGCAAATAATTACATTGTTCAATTCAACTCTGAATGGTCTCCCCTTCCCCATAGGAACATAGTATCTTCTTATCTCTCCAAAGGTCAATGAATCATCATCACTCCTCATTGGAATGTAGAGTGATCCTGCAGCCCCAGAATCCACGCCCCTGACACACCTCCTGCTTTCTGCTCCAATGTGAAGCTATAAGGCTGAAGATTCTGGGTTCCCTGAGGTGGGGCCCAGAGCAGAAGAGCAGGTATGATTTTATCGATTTATAAGAGATCTATAGATCCTAGAACTGCAGTGTACGGCTCTGCTTCATCATGTAGAAGTGCAGGAAATGTACTAAAGTTTTCTTTCACTGGAGTTAACCTTTAAGTCAAGATAAGAAGCTCCGATGATCATAAAGGCATCAGAGAAACAGAGACAGAAGTAAGAGATATTGAGCTGTGCCAATGTGGGACTTCTATAGGCCCCGTTACACGGCACGACATCGCTGATACGTCACGGGTTTGGAGGCGTACCAGCAATGTCATTGCGACCTCATTGCGTGTAAATCTGGCAAGTTGCAACGATAAATCGTAAAGAGTTGACAGGTTTACCAACCTGTTGGTAAACCTGACGATCTCAACTCCAGCAACCTGCTGTATCGTTTTGTAAAACACCGCGATAACGATGTCATGGACGACTTCACCCTTTCACAGCAATGAGCAGGGATCGTTCGCGGGGTTCGCGAACGATACCTGCTCACAACATCGTTGGTGAGTTGTTCACGATATCTAGACGTGTGACATCTCACCAGTGATGTTGAAATTATGCCAAAAACGACCACACGCCCACGAGATCGTTGTGGACATCATTCCAACGTCGTGCCATGTAACGGTACCTTATGTGAGACTTCCACAATCAATAAAAACCACCTTTAGTAGTGGTGAGCCCAGTTGCAGTGGTAAGCCGGTGAATTCAGACCCTCCTGTTCACTCATCACCTCAAAGTTTGATTTCGATTTGTTTAAATCAAAATTGAGCAAAGATTTAAATATAACAGAAAACAGTAGGATCTGAGGCCTGAGTTAATGAGAAGCTGGCTGTCGGGATTGAAAGTTAAAGGCAATGAGCCGCTTACAATGTATAAGGCTCCATGCACACACTCGGTATTAACAGCGTTTTGAATGCAGCGTCTTTACAAGTTTTACAACACAGTGGAGGGGATTTGTAGAAATCCCACGCCCACTGTGCTTCTCTCCTCTGCATCGTTCACTCACTTGCAGTGCAGGTTGCTGCATTTCTGCAGGATGTTAATTTCATGCTCTCGGTGTGTGAATACAGGAAAAAAGGTGTCCTGCCCTGTACGCAGATCGTAGGCATAGGGCGGCTGCACTCACCATGCATTCTCCCGTGGCTTCCCTCAGGTCCGGATACACTGCATCCATGATGCAGTGCCTCCAGATTGTCTGCACATATACCGTACTTATAATACAGTACATGCCTGGAGCAAAAATAAAATACTGCCAGGTACAACCACATGTAACGTATAGCTGCTCTCTGGTACAACAGGCTATGGTGCCCTAAGACGTCAGTGAGGATCAGAACTAAGTTGAGGATATTAATAAAGATTCCAAAATTCCTGGCTAACCACTTTAAAGGGTTTGGTGCTCAAGAGGACATAAAGACATAAACACAGACCATCAATTTACATTCCTAGAATTGACCTTTAAACTTCTTTAATAGGAAACTCTCAAGGCCCCTTCACACCTGGAGACGGGGCTGGGGATGTCGGCGGCGACTGGTGGGAGCGCGAATGTTTTTGGCGCCCCACCAGCGTCACCGTTCCTTATTTACACAAGGCAACATCTCCAGCCCCGCGCCGGCGAGCTGTCAGGCGGCATTGCCACCAGGGTGTCTGAAAACCCCAGTGGCGATGCAAGACAATGGGAGCCTATGGCTGCCATCGCCTGACAGGTCGCCGGCGGCCGGTTACATGGGGCGATGTGTGCACATCGCCCCATGATGCTCACCTGATTTCAGAGCACTGCTCTGAAACCAGGCGACCTCCTGGCGGCGCTAACATCACCCCTTTACATGAGGCGACGTAGGGGCGATGAGGCCGCCGATAGGCCACGCTCCTACGTCGCCTCTGTTATCGGCGGCGATGTGGCCCCGTGTGATGGGGGCTTCAGAGCTGCAAACCCATCTATACATTCAACATACTGACATTCTGAGACATAAATGACTAATACACAACAACATCGTATACTGGAGGATTTGTGACAGCACAAGGTGATGCTTGACTTGATTTTCCCCTATCTAGACCTCGGGGTCACACGAGCAGGACAGAGAGAATCGGCCGATTATGTTAATGACACTGATCCGAGTTTGATCAATGTCATCAGCTCAGTGTGAGCCAACGCTGTAACACGAGAGAATCATAGTACAATATGAGAGAACGATGGAGAACAAAATCTCTCCATATTCTTTATTCTGAGTCTCTGGATATCTGAGTGCACTCTGATAATTTCCACCCATCCACAGACTTGAATAGGAGAGCACAGTCCGATATAGGATACTAATTGCAGTATGCTGCGCTTTTTCTCAGGTCAAATCGAACTGAGAATAAAACAACACCGATCAGCACTGCCCCAAAGTATAATGGCCACTTTACACACACCAACTTATCTGTCCAACTTCTGACCATCTTGCTGGTTGCAGTGAAATCATGGACACATTGTTACATTTGTACACAGCCACAAAATGGAGCAATGTGTCCATGATTTCACTGCAACCAGCAAGTTGGTCAGAGGTTGGACAGATAAGTTGGTGTATGTAAAGTGGCCCTAAGGGTACCGTTACACGTCGCAACATTGCATGCAATTTCACTGGCTGGTTGCAGTGAAATCATGGACACATTGTTCTATTTTGTTGCCGTGTACAAATGTAACAATGTGTCCATGATTTCACTGCAACCAGCAAATTTCCCGTGAAATTGCATGCAATGTTGCAACGTGTAACGGTACCCTAACACTGGAGTGAGAGGACATGATACAGCAGCAGGTAGCGCTCACCTGAGTTATACACTTATATGAATGAGCCATTGACCCGAGGGGCTCCTCCGACTGGTGCTGATCCACTGACTTAACAGCGGTTCTTCTAGCCCCTCTGATCCAAAATGATCCCCCTTCAGAAATAAAGATATAAACTTTCCCATCCACCAAATGGCCGTATACCACAGACCATCTCTGTGGGAGCAGCCTTGTTATGATTCTTCTGCATCAGGAGAAAAAACAAACACTCACAGAAATGGTCTGCTATATGCCCGGTTGGTGGATGGGACAATTTTCAGCTTTGTTTATGAAGGGGATAATTTTTGATCAGAGGGTACAAAAGAACAACTGCTCCAGAATCAGTGGATCAGCTCCAGGTGGAGAGGCTCAGCTTAAATATTAAAAGGAAACACCAGTGAAAACTCTTCTTTAGAGGAAATCGGTCATAAGCTTTACCACCTAATCTAAGGGCTGCAAGATATAGAGACAGAGACCCTGATTCCAGTGATGTGTCACTTACTGGACTACTGATAAATCTGCAGATTTATCAGCTGGAAATGATCAGTGGAGGACCAGTAAACCTGCTGCCATATTCATTACCTGTGTATGAACCCCCAACTGATTGGTAGCTTTCTGCCTATGCACAGCGTACAGAGAAAGCTGCCAATCAGTGATGTAGGTTCAGCATTCAGACAACAGGTAGATCTGTGTTGATAAAACAGAAATTTTATAAAAACTGCAGCATTTTTGTGACACATTGCTGGAATCAGGGTGTCTGCCCCTACATCATGCAACTCAGAGACGGGATAGCAAAAAGCTGGTGACAGATTCCCTGCAAAGGCTTAATATGAAGACAGTGATAACAAACCTAATGGATCGTGTATCACCCTTCAACAGTGTGATAGATGTGGACTGTCCTGTGTATAATCACCACATAAATCTGCACTATACACAATTACATAATGTGCCTGTATACACCGGAGTGACATATGTGGACCATCCTCTATAGTTCTGTGTATAATCACCATATAGGTCTGCACTATACACAATTACATAATGTGCCTGTATACACTGGGGTGACATATATACTGTAGATCATCCTCTATAGTTCTGTGTATAATCACCATATAGATCTGCACTATACACGATTACATAATGTGTCTGTATACACCGGGGTGACATATATAGATCATTCTCTATAGTTCTGTGTATAATCACCATATAGATCTACACTATACACGATTACATAATGTGTCTGTATACACCGGTGTGACAGATGTAGACCATCCTCTATAGTTCTGTGTATAATCACCATATAGATCTGCACTATACACGATTACATAATGTGCCTGTATACACCGGTGTGACAGATATAGATCATCCTCTATATTTCTGTGTATAATCACCATATAGATCTGCAATATACACGATTACATAATGTGTCTGTATACACCAGTGTGACAGATGTGGATCATCCTCTATAGTTCTGTGTATAATCACCATATACAGTAATCTGCACTATACACAATTACATAATGTGTCTGTATACACCGGTGTGACAGATGTGGATCATCCTCTATAGTTCTGTGTATAATCACCATATACAGTAATCTGCACTATACACAATTACATAATGTGCCTGTATACACCGGGGTGACAGATGTAGACCATCCTCTATAGTTCTGTGTATAATCACCATATACAGTAATCTGCACTATACACAATTACATAATGTGTCTGTATACACCGGGGTGACAGATGTAGACCATCCTGTATAGTTCTGTGTATAATCACCATATACAGTAATCTGCACTATACACAATTACATAATGTGTCTGTATACACCGGTGTGACATATATAGATCATCCTCTATAGTTCTGTGTATAATCACCATATACAGTAATCTGCACTATACACAATTACATAATGTGTCTGTATACACCAGTGTGACAGATGTGGATCATCCTCTATGATTCTGTGTATAATCACCATATACAGTAATCTGCACTAGACACAATTACATAATGTGCCTGTATACACCGGTGTGACATATATAGATCATCCTCTATAGTTCTGTGTATAATCACCATATAGATCTACACTATACACAATTACATAATGTGTCTGTATACACCGGTGTGACATATATAGATCATCCTCTATAGTTCTGTGTATAATCACCATATACAGTAATCTGCACTATACACAATTACATAATGTGTCTGTATACACCAGTGTGACAGATGTGGATCATCCTCTATGATTCTGTGTATAATCACCATATACAGTAATCTGCACTATACACAATTACATAATGTGCCTGTATACACCGGTGTGACATATATAGATCATCCTCTATAGTTCTGTGTATAATCACCATATAGATCTACACTATACACAATTACATAATGTGTCTGTATACACCGGTGTGACATATATAGATCATCCTCTATAGTTCTGTGTATAATCACCATATAGATCTGCACTATACACAATTACATAATGTGCCTGTATACACCGGTGTGACATATATAGATCATCCTCTATAGTTCTGTGTATAATCACCATATACAGTAATCTGCACTATACACAATTACATAATGTGTCTGTATACACCGGTGTGACAAATGTGGACCATCCTCTATAGTTCTGTGTATAATCACCATATACAGTAATCTGCACTATACACAATTACATAATGTGCCTGTATACACACGGTGTGACAGATGTGGACCATCCTCTATAGTTCTGTGTATAATCACCATATACAGTAATCTGCACTATACACAATTACATAATGTGCCTGTATACACCGGGGTGACATATATAGATCATTCTCTATAGTTCTGTGTATAATCACCATATAGAGCTACACTATACACAATTACATAATGTGTCTGTATACACCGGGGTGATATATATAGATCATCCTCTATAGTTCTGTGTATAATCACCATATAGATCTACACTATACACAATTACATAATGTGTCTGTATACACCGGGGTGACATATATAGATCATCCTCTATAGTTCTGTGTATAATCACCATATAGATCTACACTATACACAATTACATAATGTGTCTGTATACACCGGGGTGACATATATAGATCATCCTCTATAGTTCTGTGTATAATCACCATATAGATCTACACTATACACAATTACATAATGTGTCTGTATACACCGGGGTGACATATATAGATCATCCTCTATAGTTCTGTGTATAATCACCATATACAGTAATCTGCACTATACACAATTACATAATGGGTCTGTATACACCGGTGTGACAGATGTAGACCATCCTCTATAGTTCTGTGTATAATCACCATATACAGTAATCTGCACTATACTCAATTACATAATGTGCCTGTATACACCGGTGTGACATATATAGATCATCCTCTATAGTTCTGTGTATAATCACCATATAGATCTACACTATACACAATTACATATTGTGTCTGTATACACCGGGGTGACATACAGTTAGGGCCAGAAATATTTGGACAGTGACACAAGTTTTGTTATTTTAGCTGTTTACAAAAACATGTTCAGAAATACAATTATATATATAATATGGGCTGAAAGTGCACACTCCCAGCTGCAATATGAGAGTTTCCACATCCAAATCGGAGAAAGGGTTTAGGAATCATAGCTCTGTAATGCATAGCCTCCTCTTTTTCAAGGGACCAAAAGTAATTGGACAATGGACTCTAAGGGCTACAATTAACTCTGAAGGCGTCTCCCTCGTTAACCTGTAATCAATGAAGTAGTTAAAAGGTCAGGGGTGGATTCCAGGTGTGTGGTTTTGCATTTGGAAGCTGTTGCTGTGACCAGACAACATGCGGTCAAAGGAACTCTCAATTGAGGTGAAGCAGAACATCCCGAGGCTGAAAAAAAAGAAACAATCCATGAGAGAGATAGCAGACATGCTTGGAGTAGCAAAATCAACAGTTGGGTACATTCTGAGAAAAAAGGAATTGACTGGTGAGCTTGGGAACTCTAAAAGGCCTGGGCGTCCACGGATGACAACAGTGGTGGATGATCGCCGCATACTTTATTTGGTGAAGAAGAACCCGTTCACAACATCAACTGAAGTCCAGAACACTCTCAGTGAAGTAGGTGTATCTGTCTCTAAGTCAACAGTAAAGAGAAGACTCCATGACAGTAAATACAAAGGGTTCACATCTAGATGCAAACCATTCATCAATTCCAAAAATAGACAGGCCAGAGTTAAATTTGCTGAAAAACACCTCAAGAAGCCAGCTGAGTTCTGGAAAAGTATTCTATGGACAGATGAGACAAAGATCAACCTGTACCAGAATGATGGGAAGAAAAAAGTTTGGAGAAGAAAGGGAACGGCACATGATCCAAGGCACACCACATCCTCTGTAAAACATGGTGGAGGCAACGTGATGGCATGGGCATGCATGGCTTTCAATGGCACTGGGTCACTTGTGTTTATTGATGACATAACAGCAGACAAGAGGAGCCGGATGAATTCTGAAGTGTACCGGGGTATACTTTCAGCCCAGATTCAGCCAAATGCTGCAAAGTTGATTGGACGGCGCTTCATAGTACAGATGGACAATGACCCCAAGCATACAGCCAAAGCTACCCAGGAGTTCATGAGTGCAAAAAAGTGGAACATTCTGCAATGGCCAAGTCAATCACCAGATCTTAACCCAATTGAGCATGCATTTCACTTGCTGAAATCCAGACTTAAGACGGAAAGACCCACAAACAAGCAAGACCTGAAGGCTGCGGCTGTAAAGGCCTGGCAAAGCATTAAGAAGGAGGAAACCCAGCGTTTGGTGATGTCCATGGGTTCCAGACTTAAGTCAGTGATTGCCTCCAAAGGATTCGCAACAAAATATTGAAAATAAAAATATTTTGTTTGGGTTATGTTTATTTGTCCAATTACTTTTGACCTCCTAAAATGTGGAGTGTTTGTAAAGAAATGTGTACAATTCCTACATTTTCTATCAGATATTTTTGTTCAACCCTTCAAATTAAACGTTACAATCTGCACTTGAATTCTGTTGTAGAGGTTTCATTTCAAATCCAATGTGGTGGCATGCAGAGCCCGACTCGCCAAATTTGTGTCGCTGTCCAAATATTTCTGGCCCTAACTGTATATAGATCATCCTCTATAGTTCTGTGTATAATCACCATATACAGTAATCTGCACTATACACAATTACATAATGTGTCTGTATACACCGGTGTGACAGATGTAGACCATCCTCTATAGTTCTGTGTATAATCACCATATACAGTAATCTGCACTATACACAATTACATAATGTGTCTGTATACACCGGGGTGACAGATGTAGACCATCCTCTATAGTTCTGTGTATAATCACCATATAGATCTACACTATACACAATTACATAATGTGCCTGTATACACTGGTGTGACAGATGTGGATCATCCTCAATAGTTCTGTGTATAATCACCATATAGATCTACACTATACACAATTACATAATGTGCCTGTATACACCGGGGTGACAGATATAGATCATCCTCTATAGTTCTGTGTATAATCACCATATACAGTAATCTGCACTATACACAATTACATAATGTGCCTGTATACACCGGTGTGACAGATGTGGACCATCCTCTATATTTCTGTGTATAATCACCATATAGATCTGCACTATACACAATTACATAATGTGCCTGTATACACCAGTGTGACAGATGTGGATCATCCTCTATAGTTCTGTGTATAATCACCATATAGATCTACACTATACACAATTACATAATGTGCCTGTATACACCGGTGTGACAGATGTGGACCATCCTCTATATTTCTGTGTATAATCACCATATAGATCTGCACTATACACAATTACATAATGTGCCTGTATACACCAGTGTGACAGATGTGGATCATCCTCTATAGTTCTGTGTATAATCACCATATAGATCTACACTATACACAATTACATAATGTGCCTGTATACACTGGGGTGACAGATGTGGACCATCCTCTATAGTTCTGTGTATAATCACCATATAGATCTGCACTATACACAATTACATAATGTGCCTGTATACACTGGGGTGACAGATGTGGATCATCCTCTATAGTTCTGTGTATAATCACCATATAGATCTGCACTATACACAATTACATAATGTGCCTGTATACACCGGGGTGACATATATAGATCATCCTCTATAGTTCTGTGTATAATCACCATATAGATCTACACTATACACAATTACATAATGTGTCTGTATACACCGGTGTGACAGATATAGATCATCCTCTATAGTTCTGTGTATAATCACCATATACAGTAATCTGCACTATACACAATTACATAATGTGTCTGTATACACCGGTGTGACAGATGTAGACCATCCTCTATAGTTCTGTGTATAATCACCATATACAGTAATCTGCACTATACACAATTACATAATGTGCCTGTATACACTGGGGTGACAGATGTGGACCATCCTCTATAGTTCTGTGTATAATCACCATATACAGTAATCTGCACTATACACAATTACATAATGTGCCTGTATACACCGGGGTGACAGATGTGGACCATCCTCTATAGTTCTGTGTATAATCACCATATAGATCTACACTATACACAATTACATAATGTGCCTGTATACACCGGGGTGACAGATGTGGACCATCCTCTATAGTTCTGTGTATAATCACCATATAGATCTGCACTATACACAATTACATAATGTGCCTGTATACACCGGTGTGACAGATATAGATCATCCTCTATAGTTCTGTGTATAATCACCATATAGATCTACACTATACACAATTACATAATGTGCCTGTATACACCGGGGTGACATATATAGATCATCCTCTATAGTTCTGTGTATAATCACCATATAGATCTGCACTATACACAATTACATAATGTGCCTGTATACACCGGTGTGACAGATATAGATCATCCTCTATAGTTCTGTGTATAATCACCATATACAGTAATCTGCACTATACACAATTACATAATGTGCCTGTATACACCGGGGTGATATATATAGATCATCCTCTATAGTTCTGTGTATAATCACCATATAGATCTACACTATACACAATTACATAATGTGTCTGTATACACCGGGGTGATATATATAGATCATCCTCTATAGTTCTGTGTATAATCACCATATAGATCTACATTATACACAATTACATAATGTGCCTGTATACACCGGTGTGACATATATAGATCATCCTCTATAGTTCTGTGTATAATCACCATATAGATCTGCACTATACACAATTACATAATGTGCCTGTATACACCGGGGTGACATATATAGATCATCCTCTATAGTTCTGTGTATAATCACCATATAGATCTGCACTATACACAATTACATAATGTGCCTGTATACACCGGGGTGACATATATAGATCATCCTCTATAGTTCTGTGTATAATCACCATATAGATCTGCACTATACACAATTACATAATGTGCCTGTATACACCGGGGTGACATATATAGATCATCCTCTATAGTTCTGTGTATAATCACCATATAGATCTACACTATACACAATTACATAATGTGCCCTGTATACACCGGGGTGATCCCTGTCTGCCCCTGGTGAGACACCGCAGTGACGGGGGAGGACATTGCTCAGGACTGATGACCACTCCCTGCACGAGAGGCTGCTTCCAGAGAACAACAGACTCCCAGCACAGCACAGCACGGTGCACAATCCAGCCCTTGTGGGCTATTGCAGACGGACGGGAGCCGTGTGCGGAACTCAGTGTAGCAGGAAGCAGCCATATTGCTCTGTCAATGCAACCGAGTGAACGCATCACTGTGTCTGCCCAATACGGCCGCCTCATACAGCGTCCCGTCTGGCTGCACCTCCCCCCGTGACCCCCGGGGCCGCAGTCACCTGTAGCCGGGGCCTCCGCCTGTCACCGGTCTCCAGGAAACACCAGCACTTCCGGTAGGGATCTGGCGGGGGCGGAGTCACCATGACGTTAGTAGCCCCCACTGTGGCGTCCTCTAGCTGTTGGTTGAGCGTAGTGACGCACATTGTCTGCGCAGCACACCGGATTGGCTCGTTCTGTTCGTGACGTAGATACTGATGATTGGTCATTGTAGCAGCGCAGTTTCCGTACCCACAGGCTGTTCTCGGTCTCCCAGGACGCATTACCGCCCTGTGGCTGTGCCGGGCCTCGTCCTTCCGTCTGTCTGTCAGTCCGGCTTCTCTCTTGCAGTGCCAGAGCCGTAAAACCTTAATCAAAATTTCCCGCGCTTTTCCGTAGCCGTGACGTCACGTGTGCGCCGGACCAATAGGAAACGACATTGCTCAGGAATCTCACCCGAGTGTGAGGTAAAAACATGGCGGACATCGCAGACATTCACAAGCTGAAGGTAAGAATAGAACAGCGGCGGCCGAGGAGACAGAGCAATGGTCTCAGCGCTGTCCCGGGCCCCGAACATAGGAGGCTTCACTAACTGCGAGCTGTATAGTGTTAAATGTGTCAGGAAGGAGACAACGGCCACATATCACTGGCTCTGATTATTCATGCCACAGGAAAGCTGGAAAATCACTCATATACACTTATATTAAGGTGTGGCCACCCGGAGGGGAACTAGAACCATGTGCTCAATGGGAGAGGGGCAAAAACTAAAGAAAAGCAAGGGGGTGAGAGCTGATGTCTGCAGTGAGAGGATACATGTGATGTACAATGCTCAAATCGGCACACTCAACAGTAGTTGTCCTCGGTGGCCCGGGCTCGCGCTCTCTTCCCCCCCCCCGATGGCCCGGGCTCGCGCTCTCTTCCCCCCCCCCCCTGGTGGCCCGGGCTCGCACTCTCTTCCCCCCCCCGGTGGCCCGGGCTCGCACTCTCTTCCCCCCCCGGTGGCCCGGGCTCGCACTCTCTTCCCCCCCCGGTGGCCCGGGCTCGCACTCTCTTCCCCCCCCCTCCCCGGTGGCCCGGGCTCGCGCTCTCTCCCCCCCCCCCCTCCCCGGTGGCCCGGGCTTGCGCTCTCTTCCCCCCCCCTCCCCCGTGGCCCGGGCTTGCGCTCTCTTCCCCCCCCCTCCCCGGTGGCCCGGGCTTGCGCTCTCTTCCCCCCCTCCCCCCGGTGGCCCGGGCTTGCGCTCTCTTCCCCCCCCTCCGGTGGCCCGGGCTCTTCCTCCACCACCCACCCCCCCCGGTGGCCTGGGCCCGCGCTCTCTTCCCCCCCCCCGGTGGCCCGGGCTTGCGCTCGCTTCCCCCCCCCCCCCCCCCCCCCGGTGGCCCGGGCTTGCGCTCTCTTCCCCCCCCCTGGTGGCCCAGGCTTGCGCTCTCTTCCCCCCCCTCCGGTGGCCCGGGCTCTCTCTCCTAAGGTGGCCCGGGCTTGCGCGCTCTTCCCCCCCCCCCCCCGGTGGCCCTGGCTTGCGCTCTCTTTCCCCCCCCGGTGGCCCAGGCTTGCGCTCTCTTTCCCCCCCTTCCCCGGTGGCCCGGGCTTGCGCTCTCTTTCCCCCCCCTTCCCCGGTGGCCCGGGCTTGCGCTCTCTTTCCCCCCCTTCCCCGGTGGCCCGGGCTTGCGCTCTCTTTCCCCCCCCTTCCCCGGTGGCCCGGCCTGCGCTCTCTCCCCCCCCCCCCCCCCCCCCCCACCCTGGTGGCCCGGGCCCGTGCTCTCTTCCCCCCCCCCCCTGGTGGCCCGGGCCCGCGCTCTTTCCCCCTCCCCCCCCCCGGTGCCTGGGCTCTTGCCCAGTAAATGCTAGAATGTATGGGCTGTTTCCAGGTTACTGCTCGGGTCCAACAGCCAATCACAGATGCCCAGTCTCTGTGACAGCATCAGTGATTGGCTGTTGTGCCCCTCCTCCATTGTGCTGGCATCTGTGATTGGTTGCCATAGGCAATGAACCTGTCGTCGTAATAGTGTAAAAATAAATCATTTAAAAAAATAACGTAGAGATTCGCTGTATTTTTTGCTTCTAAGCGTAGATAAAGCAGGCAGCTGTGAGATGACATCCTGAGCTGTCTGGCTTTACCTTGGCTGGCATTCATAATACAAGGGAGTCCCATTATTTTTAATTATTTAAATAATAGAATTATTCTTACCGTTAATTCGGTTTCTAGGGCCCTTCCACGACAGCATAGAGGTTGCCTCTCCACGCCCTATTAGGGACAGGAAGCACAAGAGAGGTTAAAAGGACCCTCCCACCTCCCCTTAGCCAGTGTCTTACAAAGAACCATAGCATGACCCAAGCAAGACATAGCATTCCATGAAAAACCAAGGAAATAAAGGGAGGGAATTAGGTGCTGTCGTGGAAGGGCCCTAGAAACCGAATTAACGGTAAGAATAATTCTATTTTCTCCAGGCCCCTTCCACGACAGCATAGGAGGAATACCAACGAATACAAACCTAGGGCGGGACCACAGCCTGCAGGACTTTCCTGCCAAAGGCCAAATCCCTGGTAGAACCCAGGTCCAACCGATAATGTTTAGTGAACGTATGCAGGGAGGACCATGTAGCAGCAGTACAGATCTGCTCCGGAGAAGCCCCCGCCTTTTCAGCCCAGGAGACCGAGGTAGCCCTGGTGGAGTGGGCCGTAAATCCAGAAGGAACCGGCAGATGTTGAGACAGGTAGGACGTGGCAATGGCCCGCTTTATCCAGCCTGCAATGGTGCACTTTGCCACCTTCCTGCCCTTGTGGGGACCAAAGGGCTGGACAAAAAGGTTGTGATCAACCCGCCAGGGTGCCGTGACCTCCAGGTAGCGAAGCACGATCCTGCGAACATCCAACAAGTGGAACTCCTCCTCTTTTGGAGAATGAGAAGACTGACAAAAAGAGGGCAGGACAATGGACTGGGAGCGATGAAAATCCGAGACCACCTTGGGGAGAAAAGAAGGGTCCAGCTGAAGGACGATGCAGTCGTCACGGACCGTCAAATAAGGCTCCCTAATGGACAGAGCCTGGAGTTCCCCCACTCGGCGGGCGGTCGTAATAGCCACCAGAAAAGCTGCCTTATGAGAAAGCAGCCGAAGATCACAGGACAACAAAGGTTCGTATGGGGGACGGGACAACCCAGTCAAGACCACGTTGAGATCCCAGGCGGGAGTAAGAACCTTAATCCGTGGACGAATCCTCGAGGCGGACACCATGAACCTGCGAATCCAGCGATGGGCTGCCAAAATCCGCATCAAAAACAGAGCTCAGAGCGGAAACCTGGACCTTCAACGTGCTAGGCCGAAGTCCAAGGTCCAACCCCGCCTGGAGGAAATCCAAAATCCGAGACACATTAGGATGGAGGGGATCAGGAGGGTGAGAACCACACCAGGAGGAAAATCTCTTCCAGATCTTATTGTAGATAGCATTGGTGACCGGTTTACGATTCTGTTGCAAGGTCGCCACCACCTTGGCAGACAAGCCCTGAGACTTCAACACACGGGCCTCAGAAGCCAAGCAGCTAAGCTGAGCTTCCGGGGATCTGGATGAAACAGCGGACCCTGCGACAGCAGACTGGGATCTGCTCCCAGAACCACAGGACCGTCGACCCGAAGAGACATAATCAAATTGTACCAGCTCCGTCTTGGCCATAATGGAGCTACCAGGATCGTCGGAACCCCGTCTGTTCGGACCTTCCGTAAAGCCTTGGCCAGGAGGGGAATCGGAGGGAAGGCATACGCCAGATGGAAGTCCCAAGGCTGAGAAAAGGCGTCCACCCCCACAGCGTCGTCCCGAGGATCCAGGGAGAAGTATGCTGCGACCTTGCGATTGGCGCTGGAGGCGAAGAGGTCGACATTCGGAACACCCCATCGGGCCACCAGGGAGCAAAACACGGCCTGATCCAGACTCCATTCGCCCGGATGAAGGTCGGTGCGGCTGAGAAAGTCCGCCTGAACGTTCAAAGACCCCTTCAGGTGGACCGCGGAAAGAGACAGGAGGCACCGTTCCGCCCAGGAAAATATTCGAGAGGACACCGACCCCAGAGCCCTGGATCGAGTCCCTCCTTGATGACGAAGGTGAGCCACCGTGGAGACGTTGTCCGAATATACCATAACGTGGGAACCTGCAGCAGATCGGCAGCGGCCAGGAGGGCTTCCTCTACAGCCCGCAACTCCCTGTAATTGGACGAGCGAGCGCTGATCAACCGAGGCCACAGCCCCTGAAACGGGGTGCGGGCAACGACAGCCCCCCACCCCCTCTGGCTGGCGTCCGTAGTGAGAGTGACAACCGGGAACTGATCCCAGCCGCCCCTTTCCGCAAGTTGCGGCAATCCAGCCACCAGGGAAGGGACGAGGAGGCAAGACCCGACAGACGAACCCTCCTGTTGAGGGACGAAGGCAGGCCGTCCCAGCGGGAAAGGACATGGGCTTGAAGCGAGCGGGAGTGAGCTTGAGCCCACATGACCGAGGGGATGCAAGAGGTCATAGACCCCAGCACCGACATAGTCGTCCGCAGTGTGGGAGCGGACATCCGACACAGAGCGGAAACCTTGGTCTGCAGCAGCAACCGGTGGTCCTCCGGGAGAAAAGAAGCCTGAGCGTCTGAGTCCAACAGGACCCCGAGAAACCTCCGTTTGGTCGATGCCTGGAGCTGGGACTTCTGAAGATTGGGGATCCAGCCCAATGATTACAGTACCCTGAGGGACTCCGCCACACCCCCTGGAGGGCCAACACTGATGGAGCGACAAGAAGAAAGTCGTCCAGATATGGCACCAGACAAATGCCCCGACCCCTCAGGAAGGCCACTACCTCCGCCATGATCTTCGAGAAGACCCTGGGAGCTGAGGAGATGCCGAAGGGAAGGACATTGAATTGGAAATGTAGAATCTCCCCGTTGCGCACAATCGCAAACCTGAGGAACCGGCGGTGGCGAGGATGAATAGGAACATGGAAGTAAGCATCCCGCAGATCGATGGTAGCCATTTGATGATGATGGCCGATTAAAGGAATCGCCGACCTGACAGACTCCATTTTGAAACGCCGGTAACGGACATGTCGATTGAGGCGTTTCAGGTTGATTATCACCCGAACATCGCCCGACGGTTTTTTTTACTAGGAAGAGGGGGGAGTAGTGACCCAATCCTGTGTCCTGACCCCGGAACGGGAGAGACCACTTTGGCAAGCAGCATGGCCTGTACTTTGGAGTACAGGACATCCTGAGCCGCCCTGGAAGGCAGTGCAGTGACCTGAAGACCCGAGGGGGGTTCCGACACAAACTCGATGAGGAGACCCCTGGAGATGATGTTCAACACCCACTGGGAAGTGGTGACCTCTCTCCATTGCGGGAGGAAGGCCGCCAGGCGACCCCCCCCCCCCCCCCCCCACCGGGATCGAGTCATTGTCTATCGGAGGGCTGAGACCTATGGGAGGGGACAAGAATATTCTTCCCTCTTCCCTTCTGGTAACTCCAGCGACCCGTCTTGCCCTTGCCTTTGGGCTGGGAGGCCTGAGGCACCGAGGAACGAAAAGGCCGTTGGCGGACGAGCTTTTGCTCAGGGAGGGCCTTGCGGTCGGTCGCCTTTTCTAGGATCTCCTCCAAGGCAGGACCAAACACCATCCCCCCTTTAAACGGAAGGGAGCATAACTTCAGTTTTGAAGTGGAATCCCCACTCCACAACCTTAACCACAAGGCCCGTCTAGCAGAGTTAGAGAGAACAGACGTCCTGGCTGCTAAATGGACCGAATCCGCAGAAGCATCTGCGAGGAAACAAGCTGCTTTCCGAAGCAACGGAAGAGACTCCAGGAGATCCTCCCTAGGGGTACCCTGTGAAATATGAGCCTCCAGCTGGTCCATCCACTTAAGAAGTGACCTGGACACACATGTGGAGGCAATATTCGCCTGCATAGAGGCTGAGGACGACTCCCAGGAGCGCCTCATAAAGCCCTCAATCTTCCGGTCAAGCTGATCCTTGAGCTGGGATGTGTCTTCAAAGGGAAGTGCAGTTTTTTTGGCCACTTTGGCAACCTGCACGTCTACCTTCGGCACATCCCACTGGATCTCACAAGGTTCCAATGGAAACCGGCGAGAGAGATCACTAATGACTCTCCTCTCCGGGAATTCCCATTCCTGGGAGATGAGGTCCAGGAGTGTAGAATGTACTGGAAACCCCGTCTGCTTAGCTGATCGGAGGCCCGCAAACATGTCATCCTGAACGGATGAGGGTGTAAGAACTTCCTCTAACCCCATAGTATTCCGGACTGCCCCAATAAGATCCCCTAGGTCATCAGAGGGGAACAAGAATCTACGGAGATCCGCCGGAGGAGCCGCAGCGGAGTCCTCGGGGTCCTCAGAGTCGGAGTCAGGGTTAGGGGTCGGGTCCTCCAAGTATATCGGGGTAGCCTGAAGCTTCCTTCTCTTAAGGTACCGTCACACAGGGACATATCGCCGGCGATGTTGCCGGCAACCGAGGGGCGTGGCCAGGTTGCGGCGACATCGCCGGCGAATTGCCGCGTGTGACAGGGCGATAATCAGGCGATGAATCGCCTGAGCAACATCGCCAGGTTTCCCAACAATGTTGGGAAACCTGGCGTGTTGCTCAGGCGATCCTGCCTGATCGCCGTGTGTAACGCGGCAACCTGCAATGTTGCGGGCGATTCCGCCTATATTCAACATTGCGAGTGATCGCTTGCTGGGTTGCTGGGCAACCCAGCGAGCGATAGCCGCGGCAACTAGCCGGCGACATCGCCGGTAAGTTGCTCAGTGTGACATCTCACCGGCGATGTTGTCAGGGATGCGCGCTCCCGCGATCCCCGGCAACATCGCCGGCGATATGTCCCTGTGTGACGGTACCTTCAGGGGAGGGAGGTCCAGCCACTGAAGACACAGGTGAAAGAGAGGCCAGGGAAGCCTGAATCTCCTGCTTGACCATGGCCCTCAAGTCATCCACCAGGCTAGGGTGCTCAGCCCTAACCACTTTATCTGTGCAAGTCTGGCACAGCTTCTTATCCCATCCAGCAGGGAGCTTCTTACTGCAGACAGGGCACTTAAGAGACTTCTTAGGGGCTGGCTTGTCCTGTAAAACACAAACGCAGGACCAGGACCATCAGCCACAGAGCCACCCTCGCAGGAAAAGGACCCCCCCCCCCCTGTACACCACACTTACTGGGGCAGGGGGACCACTGGGCTCCGCAGATGCGGGAGAAGACATGGTAATACGGCATACAATAACCTTACCAGTTGTAGACATAAGGGCAGCCTTTAAGCAGAAAGGGTGCCCCACCCAGCGGAAATCCGACCCCAGCCTCCCGCGCTCGGTCCAGGGCAGGCCGCCATAGGAGACGTGCCCGCACGCTGCCCCCAGGACTCCCCGCCGGAATCCGGAAGAGACGCGCTCCCAGCGGGGAGCGCGCGCACGACCGGAAGTTCCGCCCTCACCGCGTCACTTCCGGTCTCGGGGCAGCGCGCTGTGCGCGGGAAGCAGCCGGCGGGCTGCACCGAGTGAGGCCGCCAGCTGGGGGACACCATGGCCCGCATCACCCCACCGGGATTCGGAGGGCCAGGCGGCGGGCCCACAGCTCCAGCCATGGGACCAGCAGAGGAGGAACCGAGGCCCGACCAAAGCTGTCCGGCAGCTCCAAGGTAAGCTGTAGGTTGCCGGCCCCCTACAGCCTAGGAGAACCTCTCCATGCCCCATGGGGACAGGAAAGACACTGGCTAAGGGGAGGTGGGAGGGTCCTTTTAACCTCTCTTGTGCTTCCTGTCCCTAATAGGGCGTGGAGAGGCAACCTCCTATGCTGTCGTGGAAGGGGCCTGGAGAAAAATAATTAAAAAATGTGTGGGCTAACATCCTGTTTTGAACTCCAGCCTAGGCGACACCCAGGCAGCGGGAGAGCTCGTTTTCAGGGGTTAATGACATCTGCTGTTTGACAGCTGTCATTAAGTCGAAATTGATAATGTTCAGGTCTTCATGAAACCCAGACATAGAAAGAAGAAAAGATCCAGCTGATTGATTTGTGCAGCATGACATGACTATTTGGCTTTTATTTTATTCCTTACCTGTGGGCTTGTCTTTCTGCTGTAAGCCAAACCCCCCTCCCCTCCCCTCCTCTCCTTTCATCCAGACGTGGGGATGGGGAGGTTCAGCTTACAGCAAAAAGACAAGGCCACAGGGGAGAAATAAAATAAAAGCCAAGTAGATGTCATGCTGTACAAGTCAATCACCTGCTGCATGGCACTAAATCCTGGTGCCTGGTTCCATGTAAGTGCTGAGCACCTGAAACGCAGAAGACATATATGCTATTTTAATAATAGATTTCAAATAAAGGACATTTTCTTTCTTTAATCCTGTTACCTCCATTTTTCTGCTGGAAGCTGGATATTTTCTTCTTTTCCTGCCTGCAATTACCTGGGAGTTGGCCCTGAATTTGTAATCCCTGCACTGCAGTAATACACTGTTAGTCCTTCAGCCTGGACTGGTGAGCTGATTAACTTTTTTCCCTATGAGACCCGCCCATTATCAATCCTGTGACCTCATAGTTAAAAAACACAACACACATAGAAAAAAATCATCCATTTAAAGGGATCCTGTCACCCCCAAATCACCTCCTAAGCTATTAAAGGGAACCAACCACCCCCAATGACCCCCCCGGACTATTAATATTGGTCCCTACACACAGCACATATATGTGCTGCAATGATTTTTGCTAAAAAAACCCGTTTTTAAAACTTGAGATAATGCTTTTTAAAGTTTAAAACGAATGGACGGATGGGCGGCACTTAGCTGTTTGAAAAGCCGGGTTGCATCTGTCAGTCATCCCCCCCGTGTCCCCTCGCAGCAGTAACGTCCAGCCCTTTGCAGCGTCACAGCCCTGTGCACGGGCTCGCATGCCCGTGCACACGTCATCATCTACAGCCGGGTTGGGAGCGCGCGCTCTGACTCCCACAGCCGAGCGCAGGAAGTCAGAGCGCGCGCTCGCTTCCCGGCTGTAGATGATGACGTGTGCACGGGCATGCGAGCCCGTGCACAGCGCTGTGACGCTGCAAAGGGCTGGACGTTACTGCTGCGAGGGGACACGGGGGGGATGACTGACAGATGCAACCCGGCTTTTCAAACAGCTAAGTGCCGCCCATCCGTCCATTCGTTTTAAACTTTAAAAAGCATTATCTCAAGTTTTAAAAACGGGTTTTTTTAGCAAAAATCATTGCAGCACATATATGTGCTGTGTGTAGGGACCAATATTAATAGTCCGGGGGGTCATTGGGGTGGTTGGTTCCCTTTAAAAGCTGTCCCTAGAGCATACTAACACTTACCCTACACTCCTTTTAGCTCCTAAACGCAGCAAGTGAAACTGAATATAAACGTTATAAAAGTACCTCCATTACTGATGTTAATGAGTGACTATGGTATTCATAGTCACTCAGCCAGGCTGCCCCTCTTCATACTATCACGCCTCAATAGTTGTGATCTTCATGATACATTCAAATGCGCGCCTCCCCGCTCTCCCCTCAGCCTGGTGCTGCTGTGTGGGGGCTGTATGACGCGATTCGCGTCATTTCCGGCGCCGGGTGACGTATTTACACCCGTGCCGCTGTTAGAGCTTCAAGCCCCGCACTGCGCATGCGAATCGCGTCATACAGCCCCCACACAGCAGCGCCAGGCCGAGGGGAGAGTGGGGAGGCGCGCATTTGAATGTATCATGAAGATCACGCCTATTGAGGCGTGATAGTATGAAGAGGGGCAGCCTGGCTGAGTGACTATGAATACTGCTTTTGGCCAAAAACGTCCATGCACACATATGTCATCCATGTGCACAGACCAGGGCCAAAAGTTTAAAGTTCAAAAATAAAGAATTTCCTTCTCCCCCCTGCTCTGCTTTTTCCTCTCACTTCCGGGGCCGCTTATTAGACGCATATAATATTCACTGCACTGAGAGCTGCAGCAGCCCTGGAAGAAAGAAAGGAACAGTGGTGCTGTAGGGAGGCGAGTATGAATCACAGGCTATCCACGGATAGCACATGGACAGAACACGTGTATGACAATCGGAACCACAACCCCCCTCAAAAACGATTTCCATGGTTTCCACGGATGTATGAAACAAGCCTGAAAGGTCTTATTTTCCAATGCTGTTTAAATAAAAAAATAAAAAAAACAGTCTGCACCCAAGTGAGAAGGCTATAATGTTTTAATCATCAGCTGTTTACTCCATAACTGGACTGGTTCTAGAGGGTTCTGTAGTGTAGAAGCAAAACAATTCCAATTAAATAGTTACTAAAGTGTTTTTCTTGTTTCAGTGCCCTTATAAATACTGTACACGCAAATCATTGGAGTTCAGGTCTTGAGATCCTAATTGATCATTGAAACCCAACCACCTCCTTTTCTCCCCACAAGGTGCTCAGTACACACTCGTGCACAGAGTCTAGAGAACAAATTCAATAGAAGCTGTAAGCTGTGACCCTATCACTTTCCTTTGAATCCGCGCTCTGCTTTTGTGTGTGTGTGCAGAGCAGGCAGGAGCTGTGCCATCTTGCTTGCCGAGCTGCGCACCTCTAGGGTGGGAAACAAGGTGGGCATGAGCGATCAGTGGGGGTCTCAAAACCAATGTTTAAGGGGCACTGATATATTAAAAACCATTATGTAGGTTTTAATAAACCTTTTATAACATTCATTTAATAACCTGGTCAAACATATTCGCAGAAGACAACCCAGATAGTTGGACCCATTAGATTAGTCAAACCACCCTAGTCTACAAATCCAAGCACAATAATACCTTGTTCTGTTTTCACAATTGTTATTCTTTTTGCAGCTTGCAGAACTTAAGCAGGAATGCCTTGCCCGTGGTTTGGAAGTCAAGGGTAACAAGAGTGATCTGGTGAACAGACTTCAAGCATATATAGACGAACACGGTTGGCTAAAGTTTTAACTCTTTACTGACTTTATGAATGGGTTATTCCCATAATTATAAATGGATATTATTGGATAGTGCCTGTAAAAACAAGGTTCTTGAGAATGGCTTTTACTCCCTTACAACATGGAAATGTATACACATTGAGATGACCTGTTTGTCAATGTAGGTTTCCATAAGATAAGGAGGGGTTTTCTGGGAATCGAAAAAAACAAGAAAATGTCATTATAAATAAATTTAATTATCAAATCAAACTCATTTTGTTTAGGGAGGTAATCCACTACAAAACCGAATTGCTGCTGTTTTGTTACTTTGACAGAAACTTGTGCTAGAATGTTAGTACTTGCGAGCATGTTCTGCACACGTGGGTAGATGTGCTCCCAGTGGATACGTTGATGTAATACTAAAGATACCAGGGTTGCTGAGGTAAGAAGAGGCTGCTCACACTGCTGTTCAGCCTGACCTGATTGCTGAACGGATGATGTTATGTGGAGATAGATGACAGTATGTGGTATAAGTCAAAGCAGCAGACCTCTTTGTGCTCACAGACATTGGTTTTAGTATTGTAGGACAGATTTCTGTCAGTGTAACAGCACAGTTGCCAAGTTTAATTCTGTAGTGATTACCTCAAAGGAGAAAATGAGCATTACTTTCTGATTAAAGATCTTTAGGAATTTATTTATGTTGCCTTTCCTTTAATTTGTTGCTTTTCCTGGAAAACCCTTGTTAAGGTTGGAAAGTATGCAAGTCCACCTAGTACAACCCATTGTCATACATTTTTGATTTCTGGAATTTATGCTCTAGGTGGATTTGTTAAAATACATACATTCTTGGTATTGATTTTGCACACTTTGAATATATGATTTGATGACTGTGATAGACTTCTCAAGATTTTGGTAACTATCACATGAAATTTTTGTTCTTTGTATTTAATATACTGAGCCCCTCATCAATAGAGCGCCTCTTCACATGTACACTTGTTATTGAGAAAGAGTTTAAAAATAGCAACATTTGGGGTGTCACTCGATTCAAATTTTTTTGGGGACTGACTAAGGCTACCTTCACTTCTGTGTTTTTTCAAATCAGCAGAATTCCACCTTTTTAAAAAAAAAAAAAAAAAACGGATGCTGCAACATTACGTTCTGTCTAATGCATTTGTTGATTAGTTTTGGACATGTGTGGTGACTTGCGGTTTCATCAGGATCTGGCAAATCTGCCACTTCCGACTTGTCTTTAACCGCAGTTAGCGGGTTTTTTGTCTAGTGCCGGGTCCAGATAAAAACGCAAGTCGCCACACATGTCTTGAACTCCGTTAATAATGCATTTTACAGAACACAGTGTTGTTTTTTTTTTCTCAAAAAATAGCCAGGGTCTATATAACGTTGGCATGATCATCAATATGCCATAGATGCAGATAAGCAGAGACCTATAGACACTGGCATCAGGCAGGAAGAAGTCTCTGGGGATCCACCATTCACACTAGTCTTCAGTGCAGTCTTGGTCCCTGGCAGCCTTAAAAGCACTATTACTGTGGGTTTTTTTTGTTGTGTTTTACCGCTGCAGTGTTGCTTTAAATGTAAGTCCCCTGCCTTATACTCCCCCTCTGGCATTTACATACTTAAAGGGGAATTCTGGGAGTTTTTATCTGTCCAGAGTTTCCCTTTAACATACACTGCTCCAGTCCCACACCGCCATCTTGTGTTATTAACTTTAAGCTGCATGAACCATCATCCGTCAGTATCTGTTTAGGGCCTTTCACACTTGCGTTTTTTTCCTGATTTGGAAGATCAGGAAAAAACCCAATTCTTACAGTATTTTGCCCATCCACTTTAATTTTGTCAGGTAGAATCTTGTTGCTTCATGTTTTCTCCTGAAATCATTAAAGAGAATGGGCAAAAAAAATGAATCCTGTAAGAATCAGGTTTTTTCCTGATCTTCCAAATCAGGAAAAAACCGCAAGTGTGAAAGGCCCTAAGTCCAGTTACTGTGTGCTATTTGGTGCATTAATATAGGTATTGTTACTGTGAAGTAGCAGTGACTCCCCAGCGCCTGCACACATCAAAATTGATGTCTGTTCCCACAGAGGAGAGTACAGTGAAGGGGAGAGACAGCAGACAGATTGCAGGCTGCGCACTTGACCTCACAGGAACACTAAAGGCAAGTGAAGGAAGAATCCTGTATAATGAAGACCGGTGGAAGCCTTATCTTCAGGGCAGCGCACGCCCCATAACCTGGGAGATAGATTTTTTTTTTTTTTCCAAAAAGACCCTTCATCCAGGAGGCATACAGATATGCATAATTTCAGCTCTATGCTGTATGTATGTACACATTAATCACTGCGGGCATCCTGCATATGATTTGGGAGTGCCAGAGACTCACGTCCTTTTGGGTAGTAGTTGCTGCTTTGATTGAATCCCCAGAGATCCGCAGTCTGCATATTGGGATATGTGGAAGAACTCCGTTCAAATCACCCTCCTTTTGCCCCATTCAAAATAAAGTATTAAAAATACACATATTTGGTATTGCCGCGTTCAGAAATGTCCGATGTATCAAAATATAAAATAAATTAATCTGGGCTGTAAACTGTGTAACGGAAAAATAAGATCCAAACGGCAAAATTACATAAATTTGGTCCTGCAACATTGTAACAAAATGCAATAATGGGCAATCAAAGCAGCGCATCCAACCAAAAATGGGATCATTAGAAAGTCAGCTGAAGGCGCAAAAATAAGCCATCACACAGCCTCAGATCTTGAAAAATAAAAATGCTTTGGATTGCAGAACATGGCGCAAAAAGTACAATTTTTTTTTTTTTTTTTTTAAAATAAATTTCTGAATTATTTTTTTTGACCACTTAAATGTCAGTAAAACTATACATGTTTGACATCTATGAACTCGTACCGACCCGAGGCATCATCCGTCACGTCATTTTTACCATATAGTGAACATGGTGAATAAAAAAATCTAATGTATAATTGCACTTTTTTTTTTTTTTTGCGATTTCACCACATTTGGAATTTTTCCCCCATTTTCCTGTACACTACAGTCATGGCCAAAAGATTTGAGAATGACACCAAAATTATCACATGATCTGCTGCCCTCTGGTTTTCTTGTGTTTGTCTGATGTTTATATCACATACAGAAATATAATTGCAATCATATTCTGAGTACCAAAAGGTTATATTGACAGTTAGAATGAGTTAATGCAGCAAGTCAATATTTGCAGTGTTGACCCTTCTTCTTCAGGACCTCTGGAATTCTCCCTGGCATGCTCTCAATCAACTTCTGGACCAAATCCTGACTGATAGCAGTCCATTCTTGCATAATCAATACTTGCATTTTGGCAGAATTTGTTGGTTTTTGTTTGTCCACATGTCTCTTGATGATTGACCACAAGTTCTCAATGGGATTAAGATCTGGGGAGTTTCCAGGCCATGGACCCAAAATCTCTGTTTTGTTCCCTGAGCCATTTAGTTATCACCTTTGCTTTATGGCAAGGTGCTCCATCATGCTGGAAAAGGCATTGTTGGGCGCCAAACTGCTCTTGGACGGTTGGGAGAAGTTGCTCTTGGAGGACATTCTGGTACCATTCTTTATTCATGGCTGTGTTTTTAGGTAAGACTGTGAGTGAGCCGATTCCCATGGCTTAGAAGCAACCCCACACATGAATGGTTTCAGGATGTTTTACAGTTGGCATGAGACAAGACTGGTGGTAGTGCTCACCTCTTCTTCTCCGAATAAGCTGTTTTCCAGATGTCCCAAACAATCGAAAAGGGGATTCATCAGAGAAAATGACTTTACCCCAGTCATCAGCAGTCCACTCCCTGTACCTTTTGCAGAATATCAGTCGGTCCCTGATGTTTTTTCTGGAGATAAGAGGCTTCTTTGCTACCCTCCTTGAAACCAGGCCTTGCTCAAAGAGTCTCTGCCTCACAGTGCGTGCAGAAGCACTCACACCAGCCTGCTGCCATTCCTGAGCAAGCTCGGCACTGCTGGTAGTCCGATCCCGCAGCTGAAACAGTTTTAAGATACGGTCCTGGCGCTTGCTGGTCTTTCTTGGGCGCCCTGGAGCCTTTTTGACAACAATTGAAGCTCTCTCCTTGAAGTTCTTGATGATGCAATAGATTGTTGACTGAGGTGCAATCTTTCTAGCTGCGATACTCTTCTCTGTTAGGCTATTTTTGTGCAGTGCAAAAGATGGCTGCACGTGTTTCTTTAGAGATAACCATGGTTAACTGAAGAGAAACAATGATACCAAGCACCAGCCTCCTTTTAAAGTGTCCAGTGGTGTCATTCTTACTTAATCATAACTGACTGATCGCCAGCCCTGTCCTCATCAACACTCACACCTGTGTTAATGGAACAATCACTAAAACGATGTTAGCTGCTCCTTTTAAGGCAGGACTGCAATGATGTTGAAATGTGTTTTGGGGGTTAAAGTTCATTTTCTAGGCAAATATTGACTTTGCAAGTAATTGCTGTTAAGCCTGATCACTCTTTATGACATTCTGGAGTACCGTATATACTCGTGTATAAGCCGACCCGTGTATAAGCCGACCCCCCTACTTTTGCCCCCAAAATCTGGGAAAACCTATTGACTCGTGTATAAGCCGAGGGTGGACCCCAGCACAGGTATACAGCCCCCAGCAGTGTGGTATACAGCGCAGCCGTCCCCAGGGTTATACAGCCCAGTGGTAGTTATAGCGGGGTTACAGCCCCAGTGGTAGTATACAGTAGCCCCAGAGGTATATACAGCCCCAGTGGTAGTATACAGTAGCCCCAGAGGTAGTATACAGTAGCCCCAGAGGTATATACAGCCCCAGTGGTAGTATCAGCAGCCCCAGAGGTATATACAGCCCCAGTGGTAGTATACAGTAGCCCCAGAGGTATATACAGCCCCAGTGGTAGTATACAGCAGCCCCAGAGGTATATACAGCCCCAGTGGTAGTATACAGTAGCCCCAGAGTGTATATACAGCCCCAGTGGTATATACAGTAGCCCCAGAGGTTATATACAGCCCCAGTGTAGTATCCAGCAGCCCCAGAGGTATATACAGCCCCAGTGCTAGTATCCAGCAGCCCCAGGGTATATCAGCCCCCAGTGGTAGTATCCAGCAGCCCAGAGGTATATACAGCCCCAGTGGTAGTATCCAGCAGCCCCAGAGGTATATACAGCCCCAGTGGTAGTATCCAGCAGCCCCAGAGGTATATACAGCCCCAGTAGGTATATACAGCCCCAGTGGTAGTATACAGAGCCCCAGAGGTATATACAGCCCCAGTGGTAGTATCAAGCAGCCCCAGAGGTATATACAGCCCCAGTGGTAGTATCCAGCAGCCCCAGAGGTATATACAGCCCCAGTGGTAGTATCCAGCAGCCCCAGAGGTATATACAGCCCCAGTGGTAGTATAAAGTAGCCCAGAGGTATATACAGCCCCAGTGGGTAGAATACAGCCGCCCGCCCGCCTCCCCCATCAGTATACAGGCCCCCCATCAGGATCCAGGGCCCCCCCTCCTTGCTCCGCAAAACCTGCAAAGGAAAATCCTTATACTTATCACTCTCCAGTCACCGCCGTCCCGCCGCTGCCATCACGATCCCCGTCTTCTTCCAGAGTCTTCCGACTTCCTGTAGTCGCGGGCAATGACTGGATCCTGAAGGGGGGGCCTGTATACTGATGGGGGAGGCGGGAGGCTGTATTCTACCCCACTGGGTATATACTCGCGTATAAGCCGAGGGGGGACTTTTCAGTCATATTGTTTGGGCTGAAAAACTCGGCTTATACGCGAGTATATACGGTATATGCAAATTGCCATTAGAAAAACTGAAGCAGTAGACTTGGTTAAAATTAATATTTGTATCATTCTCAAAACCTTTGGCCATGACTGTATATGGTAAAATAAATGATTGAATCTGAAAGTACAACTTGTCTCGTAAAAAACAAACAGTCATGTTTATGTTGCCGGAAAAATAAAAACTCTCTTGGAGAAAGGGGAGGAAAAAACGGAAAATGAAAAATCGCTGGGTAGGGAAAGGGTTAATTATTTAAATAATTACAGAAAAAAAATTATATAATGGGCTTCCTTGTAATTTCATCGCCAACGAAGGTAAAGCCCGGTAGCTGGGGGTGGCAGCCTGTAGCTGTCTGCTTTATCTGTTCTGAGAATCAAAAATACCACAGAGCGCTACATCAGTTTTTTTCCATCATCGCCACGACAGCACCACCTGAGAGAGAGGACCGCCCATCCAAGACAGGAAACCTCTGAGATAAAAAGGGCGGGACCTCTCCTGGACCTCAGTTTAGGTTTCCTATCTTGGAGGTGGGAGACCTCTGAAGCTCATGCTGTCCTGGCCTGACCTGGTAGCTGGAAGAGCTGTCCTTACCTAGGCAGTGGCTCCGGACTTGGGTGCAGAAGCTCCTCCACGGGGTATCCCCTGCGGTGGTGGAGGGCACGGGGTCTGGAGAGGGCCACCAGCGGCTTGTTCTCGACCCTTGTCGCCGCCCGGGTGTCACAGCTGCACGGTTGGTGGCGGCCCTGCAGTCTGTACCCCGGGTGAAGAGGATGGTTTGCGGGCAGGGCGCAGCGTTCCTGGGTCTGTAATGGGCCTGGGAGCGGTTTTCCCGGTGGCAGGTTTGAATTTCGCGCCGGGATCCGCTACTTCCGGTTTAGGGCACGGACCGGAAGTGGCGTTCCGCGCATGCTCAGTGCGGGCCAAGATGGCGGCGCCCGGCATTCGGCAGCAGGGAGACGCTGGAGCTGTTCCCGGTGGTGAGGGGCAAGGCACGGAGGGCAGAGCCAGCAAGCATCCGGCGGTGTGACAGCATTCCCTTTCGGCTCCCATCATGGGGGAGCCTCAGCAGGTGGCGGCCGCAAGTCCTCAGAGAAGGGATCCAGGATGAAGGGACCTAATGCCCGGGAAGTCGGTATGCGTCTGGTGGGTGAGTGCCTTCGGGCTGTACTTTCTGCATTTTCACCACCTGAGGTATGTGCTTTCTGCATGGTTCCTCTTCCGGAGGGTTGTGCTAACAGACTTATGTGCCCTTGCATTGTGGAGATGGTGAGAGTCACTGTCCCAGTAGGCTCTAGCTTAGAGCTTTAATGTGGGAAGACTTTCCGTCTGCAGCTAGCCGGGATGAATGGGGGACATATGAGGAAGACGGCTTAGGGCTCTTCCTCTGGTACTGACGTGCGCTCGTTATTTTCCTAGGGGAGACGCAGGTTTGCTCATTTTCTGCTCGTCCTCTCATCGTCTCCTCCTCCGGGTCCTCCTCCCAGTTGACGCGGAGAGGGGAGCCATGGGTTCCACGTAAAGACACTGATTTCTGCTTACAGCGGTCCGTTCACCTGTGGGAGTTGGTGGATGCCCGTGGCCCCTCTTCGGTGGCGGATTTAAGGTTCAGTGGTCTGTCTTCCACACGGAGACGGACTTTTCCCTGAAATCTGAGGGTCCAGGCCTTACTTTTAGCTCCTGGACTGGGCCTGATAGGAAGGGCTCTCTTTCCTATTAGGCTACTTGTGTAATTCCTGGGAATCCACTGCTAGCATTTTTTGGTCCCTCGTGTTTTGGTTGCAGCAGTTGGTGGCACAGGTGAGGGACGTGTCTCCTAGGGGCGGAGACCTTGTCTTTCTTCCTTTGACTCTTGCTGCGGCGGCTTTTCTGGCAGATTCCTCGTGGAATTGGAGGCGAAGGCTACGTCTTTCTTTACTGCTCCTCATCGTGCCTTATGGTGCGGGCCCGGCCCGGTGTTGCCCAATCTGGGTTCTTACCTGGTGCGGGTGCTTTTCAGGTTGGTACGTCGCTGGCTGATATCTTGGACCAGGCTTGTGCCAATGAGAATACTTTTCCCTCCGGTTTTCCGGCTTCCACCTTCCGGGGTCGTTACTTTTCGTGAGCCTCGGTTTGCTAAACGGAGGTCCCCTATTCGGTCCCGAAGTTCTTGGACCAACGGGAGAGACATGTAGTCGGGTTTCTTGTTCAGGGGTTCCTCCTTTGGCGAGAATTTCCAGTATCAGTGACGGTCGCTCCAGGGCGGAGGAAGGCTTGCCACTTTCTCCCAGCCGGCTCCGGGATTGGGGCTTGTGATGGGGCTCTCGCTCTTCTCAGTGACGGGTTGTCACTGGGGTTCGCTTTGGCTCCTGTGGGGCCCTGGTGATTGCGTCTGTCCGGTGTCCAGGAAAAGGCACTTTTCTGATAGGAGGGGTATAGGCCCTTGTGCGCCTAGGGGTGGTTTCCCCGGTTCCTCCTGCCGACCGCGGCAGGGGATTCTGTTCCCCGCTGTTTCTCGTGCCACAGCCAGTTGGTTCGTTCCAGACTTTTATACCCCTGAAACCCCTGAACAGCTTTCTGGCAATGGGGGTTTTGTTTCCAGATTATTTCGGGGTGGAGCTGGATCTGACGGACGCATACTTCAATGTTCCGGTTCACCGTCACCTCCGGCAGTTCTGAAGTTCGGCCGGTTTGGGGGCTTCCTCTGCCTTTTCTGTGCCAGGCTCTCCCCTTCGGGCTGGCGATGGTTCCGCTGATTTTCACGATGCTGCTGGCAGTAGTGGGGCCACTTCCGACGTCCACTGATTTTGATTATTCCATATCTGGACATTTGCTGCTTGTGAGGGACTCCTGGGGTCTGTGCCTCACCCGTCTGCAATTGGTTTAGTCTTCCCTGGGTCAGCTGGGTTGGATTGTTACTCTGGGAAGGTCCAGGCTGTTCCCCGCCACGCGTCAGCTGGTTCTGGGGTTATTTCTGGGTTCCCAGTCTTGGCTTTGCTTCCTTTTGGACGTCGGGGGTCGTGGCGTGCCTGAAAGTGGTACAGAGACCCCCACGGGCACAATGTCGGGAAGCTCCCTGCTGACCTAAAGAGGCCATTGCGTCTTCGGTCATCCCTTTCTGCAGTACGGGGCTCTCCTCGAGTGGCTTTATGGAGGGCTGTGTCCCTCTTGGGCTCCCTCTTGTTCTGTATCCCCGCTGTTCCTTGGGCACAGTTGTGCTCTCGGGCCCTTCTGTGGATGGTTCTCCAGCGTCAGCTCGGTTTGGGGGCGGTCTTGGACGCCAATATTGTTCTGTCCCCTCCGACTTTAGATTCTCTAGGGGGGGTGTGCTCCCCGGGCGCCTCTCCAGGGGCGTCCCGTGGGGTGGTCCGGTCTCCGACGTGCTTGCCACGGGGCCAGTTCCCGGGGATGGGGGCCTTCCTTCGGGACCTGTTCGCTCGGGGGGCCTGAGACTCGCGTCTCTCCAGGCTGTCCTCACTTGTGCGGGAGTTCCTGGCAGTTTGGGAGGCTGTTTCTGCGTTCCTTACTTCCCTTCGAGGGCACCATCTTAGAGTCCTCTCCGGCTACAGTGTGTCGGTGGCTTCCTGCCACCGTCAGGGGGACACCCGGTCTCAGGCACTCATTGGAGTTACGCGGGACGTTTTGTCGGTTGGACGCCCGTCTGATTTCCCTCTCTGCCCTTCGCCTGCGGGGGGTGGCGACTTCCTGGACGGATTTTCTCAACAGGGTGCAGCTCCGACGGGAGCAGTGGGCCCTAGATCCGAGAGTTTTTTGGCTCAGATTGAGGCTGGGTTGGGCCTTCCGGAGATGGTTTTCTTTGCCACTCGGGTGCACGGTCTGGTGCGTCGCTTCTGTTCTCTGATTCCCGGAGTCCGGCCTGTTGCTGTGGACGCTCTACTGATCCCCTGGTCCTTGGGCCTTCTGTATCCCTTCCCTCCCTTGGTTAGGTTTCCTGCAGTGCTTCGGAAGGGCAGGGAGGACAGGGCGAAGGTCGTCATGATGGCGCCCTTCTGGCCCCGGAGCACTTGGTTCTTTTGGCTCAGTTGCCTGTCCATCCAGGCTCCCTGGACTCTCCCCCTTTTCAAGTCTCTCCTGTCTCGGGGGCCGGTCCCCCGTCTGCTGGTCTCGGGTCTCCGGCTGACGACTTGGGACTTGACCAGGCGGCTCCTGTCACGTGGGGGATTCTCTGCTAGCCTTGTTCGTGCGCGAGGACCGGTCGGACGCCGGTTGCCACCGTTTATTTCTGGTACTGTGTGGTTTTTTTCATTTATGTCCACTTCACGGACGAGTCCGGACGGTGGGCTCCTGTGCCGGCAATTTTCGACTTCCTCCAGTGGAGGGTGGGGGATTGGTCTCTCTGTCAATACCCTGGAGCTCCGATTTTCGGCTTTGGGCCGGTGCCATTGTTCCTTCGCTGGGTGGTCTTGGGTGTCGTGGTTTTTCCAGTTCTGCCGGGGGCCACTCTGGTTCCCTGTCCAAAGGTGGCTCCTTGGGGTCTCATTTTCGTTCTGGATGCCTTACCCAAGCCTCCCTTTGAGCCTTTCTCTTGTGCTTTGCCTAGGGTCCTGCCTCTGCAGTTGGTCCTGTTGGGAGGTGGCTTGCCGTCAGCCAGCTGTTTTTGTGTCCTGGCCTTGTCGGTGGTGGGGCCTTGTACTCCGGTTTTTGCTGGACAGGGTCGTCATCCACCTGGTTCCTTCCTTCTTCCCAAGGTGGCTACCATGTTCCGCGGGCTGCGGGAGCTTGTCCTCCCTTCCTTCTGTGGTCTTCCTACAATTCTGAAGGACGAGGTTCTCCAATCGTTAGTTGTCTGGTGGGCGTTGCTTGCCTGCTTCATCGGGCCGCGGCCTGGCGTCTGGCTCCGTCCCTCTTGGTTTTCTTTCGGGGGGCCTCTTGGGGTGAGGCAGTGTCCGGGGGTGCCCTTGTTAGGTGGTTGCGGGAAGCCTTTGCTCTTGCTTCTTCCAGTCAGGTGCGGTTCCGGGGGGGGACCTTTGTGCACTTTCCACCTGGGCAGTGGCTGCTTCCTGGGCGGAGGGGGCTGTTGTCCCCTTAGAATTGCTCTGTGGGGCTGCTCCTTGGTCTTCCTTCTCTTTTTCTTCAAGCATGTCAGGCTTGATCTTGCTGCCACTACAGTGGTGACCTTTTGGTTGACAGGTTCTGCAAGCGGTGGATCCCTCCCTAATTTTCTTTTCTCTGAAATCTCTCAGGTGGTGCTGTCGTGGCGATGATGGAAAAATCTAAATTACTTACCGGTAATGTGTTTTTCATGAGCCACGACGGCACCACCACATCCCTCCCTATTGCCTGTTGGTGTTGGTCCCGTTTGGGGGAGAAGGTGTGATTTGTTGAGTTCTTTTGGTTGTGTACTAATGCTTGTTGGGTTCTCCTCTCCGGTCTCTGTAACCTAAACTGAGGTCCAGGAGAGGTCCCGCCCTTTTTATCTCAGAGGTTTCCTGTCTTGGATGAGCGGTCCTCTCTCTCAGGTGGTGCTGTCGTGGCTCATGAAAAACACATTACCGGTAAGTAATTTAGATTTTTTTTTTTTTTTTTTTTTTAAATTACTTATTTTTACACTACTATATGTGTGAGGAACCCAACAGCCAATCACAAACGCTGTAACAAAGAATGGGCATCTGTGATTGGCTGCTGGAACCAGCCCATACATGCTACCGTAGAATGTATGCGTTGACTGCAGATTGCTCGGAACAGTCAATCACAAACATCCATTTCATTCTCTGTGACAGTGTCTGTGATTGGCTTTTTGGTTCCTCACACACCTAGTAATGTAAAAGTAAGTAAATAATAAAAAAAAATGACGTAGAGCTCCTCTGTATTTTTTATTCTCAGCACAGATAAAGCAGAGAGCTACGGGCTGTCACCCTCAGCTACCTGGCTTTACCTTGGCTGGTGATGAAATTACAAGGAAGCCCATTATTTTTTTTCTAATTATTTAAATAAATAAAAATAAAATACGTCTCCTCCTGCCATATTTTGATCGCCAGACAGGTAAAACCAGACTGCTGGGAGCTAAGATTCTCAGCGTGGTAAAGCCCAAGGGTTCTGAGCCCCCTACGCTGAAAACCGCAGCTGCCACTGAAAATAGCTCATTCATCGTAGCGCAATTTCCAGGCGCCTTACCCGGCTCTTCCAGCAGCCCTCGTGGCGGTGGCATGCTGGGTAATAAAGGGTTAATACCAGCTTTCTGTTGCCAGCTGGTATTAAGCCCTGAGATTATTAATGTTGGGCCAAGTTAGACCCGGCCATTAAGAATCTCTACTAAATGGTTAAAAAAAAAGTCACAAGACAGAGAAAAATAATTTATTATAAATAAAAACACAGACACTTAATGACTCCATCTTTATTATTTTCCCTCCCCACCCTCGTAACCTTCCACGATTCTCGTTCTGTCTTCCTGAACACACTCGGCTCTTCTAAATCAGAGACCACGGGGAGGAAGAACACGTCTGCTCCCCGTGGTCTCTGATCACTGAATGACTGAGTAGGAGACCTGCGGCTGTAAGCTCTGACGTCACCATTATTCAACTTTGTGGTTACTATGGCAACAGCTGTCCTGGGGTGAGCTCAATTACCGGCAGCTAGCCCATGGGCTCATAACACTGAAAGAATGTGCCACGGGGATAGCGTCCAATAACTGAGCACATCCCAGGACAGCGTTGCCATAGTAAATGCAGCGCTGTTCAAGGGTGACGTCACCGCTTGCCACCACAGCTGTCTGCTCAGTCTTTCAGGGCGCCTGCGTGAACAAAGACGAATCTACACAGGCGCCGAGCACATAGAAGAGGTGAGGAAGATCAAAGAGGAGTAAGATCCAGACACAGTGAGATCATGTGAGTATTTATTTACATACAGGATGGGAAATATTTAGGTGTACAGGGGGTAAAGGTATTATAGTCACCTTCACAGAATGCAGCATAAGCGCTACTTAAGGTGGCGCTTTTAGTTTAATAGTCCCTAGGAGGGGGTGACAGGTTCACTTTAAAGCAAAATGATTTTCATGAAATCGTATTATAAAAGAATCATTTTTAGCACCAAACACCTGAAAATAAAAATCCCAATGGTGAACAATCACTTGGAGACAAGATTGATATATTTTGAAACTGTAAGGCTACTTGCACACCTAGCTTTTTTATGTTTTAATTGCAGTTTTTTGCAAGGAAAAACTTATTCTAGCAAAGTGTATGGGTTTTCTGAAGTGCTGGGATCGCCTTCAGGTTTTTTCACCTCCAGATTTAGTTGCAGAAAAATAAGAAACGTTGAGTTTTTCTTTGAGTTTTTCTCATAGACTATATGATAGAAACACACTGGAAAAAACGCATAAAAAAGCATCGAAAAACAAAAAAAAATGCTGTGTTTTTCTGAAGAGTTTTGTCTGCCATGAGATGTGTTTTTTGATGCAGAAAATAATTGCTAGGTGAGCACATAGCTTAAAGGACTTTACTCTAGGGCCTTCAATTTAGCAAAGATTGTTTCCTGTAAAGTGTTGCTTTAATTGTACTGTATTTATTTTTTTGCACTGCAGCTGAAGAGGATGCCAATGAAGTAGATGTACTAGGAGATGATACAGAGGTAATTATGTTGTGAAAATATTTATTGATCACTCACATATGAGTTGTTGTTCGGGTCCTGAGCTGAAGGGAGAGAAGTTCTCAGATAACCACTGAATGGCAAGCAATCCATACATGGCACAATAAATATAAATGCATTTCTACCTGTATATAAGAACAAAGCTGACTTAAAGTTTCTGCTAAGGAGTTTGACCAAGATAATTAAAGGGAACCTGTCACCTAATCTATGGCCCCTAAACGATCACTACCTGCCCCTACATACCCTAACTAGCTCCCTAACCATCCCTGGCTGACGTAATATGGCTTTATATAAGGTGAAATAAACACTTTATAAACTTACATGATCAGTGCCAGTAGGGCGTTCCTGACAGTAGGGCGGGGTCCCCAGAGCCGCGCTCCCCCCGCCTCGCTCCCTTCCTAACGCCCTAATGGGCGGCATTATCGATTTGAAGAGCGGGGAAGCCCATTGGAATCTTCCCGCCCCGCTCTTCATGACGCGGCCGGAGACCGCGTCATTTCCGGGTCCGCGCATGCTTAGTGCGCCGGGTGAAGCTGACCGGAATCGCAGCGTCGCTAGGCAACGACCGGCGTCTTCGGAAGGTGAGTATCGGCGGCCCCCCCCCCTCCCAAACCAGCCCATATATATGTGTGTGTAATCCACATGTACATATGGATTACACACACACATATATACATTCACTTTGATTAGGCACATTTCATATAATATAATAAGTGTTTATTTCACCTTATATAAAGCCATATTACGTCAGCCAGGGATGGTTAGGGAGCTAGTTAGGGTATGTAGGGGCAGGTAGTGATAGTTTAGGGGCCATAGATTAGGTGACAGGTTCCCTTTAAGATAATGAGTACAGTAGTTAAACAGTTTATTCAATCTGAGATTTAGTTTAGGAAAATACAGTTTAAATGGGTTATCCTGTATGCATTTAAGAAAATCTCTAGAATCTGCCCCATTCTCACGATGGAAACAACAAAAAACACTGCTTTGATTACTGTAATTCTCTATTAATTATCCTCCCCCACACTCCGGTCCAATCTTAGTGCAGCAGCCAGGGTCGCCTATCTCGCTAATTGTTGCATGGGCACTTCCGCTCTGTGTCAGTCATTGCACAGGCTTCCCATACATTATAGGATCCAATTAAATTGCTTGTGCTCGCCCACAAATCTTTCCACATTTCCGCAATCCCATACATCTCCTCTCATCTGTTTATCACCCTACCCGTTCTGTATGCTCCGCAAGCAACTTTATGCTAACATCTGCACTAATCAGTACCTCCCACTTCCGATTTCAAGACTTTTCCCGAGCTGCACCAATTCTCTGGAATGCTCTCCCTCAAGAAATTAGGACTATCCACAACTTACACAGTTTTAGGTGCTCTCTAAAAACACAACTTGTTAGGGTGGCCTATTATGTTCCCTAATTGAAGTCCGTTATATATAGCTCATTCTTTATTTCTCTGAACATAACTCTGTTAAACTCCACCAAACCCAAAAGTGCTACAAAGAATGGCTGGTGACGGCTCATGCAGCTTTTATCTATCACCCATTTGCTCAAGGTGGCTGGAGCATCATTGTAAATAAGCACCTGTACTTTGTGTCACCCCCACCTCATTGTAGATTGCAAGCTCTTATAAGCAGGGTTGTCGAAAAATGGAGATGCTATAGAATTCTGCTGGAGCGCCAAGGAACACCACAGGAGGGGTAGAGTTTAACAAACCTTTATTTGAGCCTCATGTACACTCCACAACGCGTTTCGACGGTATGGGAGACCGTCTTCATCAGGTGGTTACATGAGATATAGGGGGAATGATATTTATAACATTCAGCATGGTCTGATTGGTGAGTCACATACCCAGTAACCCATTAGCTCCTGGTGGGAGGTATACATCCGTTAACCCTCTCCTCACCACAGTTTACACTCTCATTATGTCTCTCCCTATATTGATAACCTCATGTTTGCGGAGGGAAAATATGCTTTTAACAATATTTTGTGCTATATACATTACAATAATTGTTCCTAAAAAATACAAAAATTACATTAAAAAAATACATTATAAAAATGGTTACCAACACACACAGATTCCTTCTAAAAAGGGCACATTTTGCCATGTTAAATACAATATATATGAACAATATAAAATCCATAAAATAAGATTAGAATAAATTACCGTAAAACTGTATCATTATACTGAATCTGCTATAGCTCTCCAAAAGTAGGGGGCCAAATCTCCAGTCCTGGTATACGGTTATGTGCATATACATGTACAGATATAAACCTATGCACAGTTCTTTCTCACTGCATATATACTACACTTTGGCCATATTTACTGATATCGGTGTCTAGCTACGTTTTCTAATATCACGTTATGGCCTTCAGGACTTAGTGTTCCCAACTTGTATATCCAAAAATTTTCCCTTTTGGAAAGGGTACCTAATCGGTCAGTGACCCCCCCCCCCTCATTGAAATGATCTATAATCAAGAGTCTCATTTTATTTGCGTCTTTATTATGACCAGCTGTATAGTGTCTGGAGACACTATGTAGGAGATATCCTGTTTTGATATTGTGTCTGTTTCCATTAAGGCAGTTATGCATTGTCTGTACAGTGCGTCCCACGTACTGGGTCCCACATGGGCACTCCATGAGTTAAATGATATACGAGGTTTGGCAATCTGCTCTGAATTTTATATTGAAAGTTTCCTTTGTCGTGAATGAGGTGAAGGTTTTCACGCCATTCCAAATTACTGCACAACAAAGACATTTCGGAATTTTATACAAGGGAAGCATCCCTTTTCAATGCCTTCCCTGATCTCTCCTGTTCTTCTGAGATTACTGTTTCTATTTTGAACATTGCTTGGAGCCAGCAAACTACGCAAATTACGATTTTTTTCGCTTTGTAGCACAAACCAGTATTTTGCCATCAATTATTGAATTATCCCTCTGGATTGGCAATATGTGGGGGTCATGCTCCTCTTTGCCAATTCCAGAGCTTTTTCTTCAGTCTTTACCTTTTTGTTTGCAACCTTTTCTAAACACAACTCCTGTGTATACTTTTCGGTTCTATTATAGGCATCCTGTAATAATTTTCTCGGATAGCTTTTTCCAAGAAACGTTTTTTCAGAACTTTAGATTTCGTCTGGAAGTCGCACATGTTGGTACAGTTTTTCCTCACCTTCCAATATTGTCCATAGGGTACGCCTGTCAGCCACCTGGGAAGATGGCCGCTATTAAACTCCAAATAGCTGTTTACATCTATCGGTTTGAAATAGGTGGAGGTGTACACCTTCCCCTGGCTGTCAAAGCGTACCCATAGGTCCAAATACTGGAGGGCTGAGTTGGAGATAGACATAGTGAAAATCAGACCCCACGTATTATTATTTAGCTCCATCACAAAGGTTTCTGCCTCCTCCTCCGTCCCTTTCCAAAGAAAAATCAAATCGTCTATAAAGCGTTTATAGAACACTATCTGGTTCTTAACCCATCGGGACTGCGCAATGGAGACTGACTCGTATGCACCCATATATAAGTTGCCATAACTTGGTGCGAATCCCGTCCCCATTGCACAGCCCCTCTTTTGTTTGTACACAGAACCATTAAAGGAAAAGATATTGTTGTTCAGTATGAACAAAATTGACGTCAGTAGAAAATCCCTTTGTTCTTCACAGATATCCTGATCCATCATCAAAAATTCTTTTATCACATTAGTCCCCAGTTTGTGTGGGATATTGCTATATTGTGCTGAAACGTACTTCTGTAGGAAAAGATCCACGTAATGTGAGAGATTACATGTGATGGACTCCACCCAGCGATGATGGGACGTCCTGGGGGGTTTACTGCATCTTTATGTAAATTAGGGAGGAAATAGAAGTGGGGTAATTTATATCTAGGAATATCAAGGAATTGTTTTTCTTTTATATTTATTAGACCCTCCCCATATGCGTTCTTAATGAGTTATTGTATTTCAAAAATACTCCTATAGAGGGGTCATCCTCTAATTTTTCATCATATTTCTTATCCTCCAATATTTTTTCCCCTTTTTCCAAGTACCACTCTTTATCCATCACTACAAACCCTCCCCCTTTGTCAGCATCTTTTATGACAATATGCATTGTTTTTGAGGGAGGTGATAGCTTTTCTTTCTCCTCTAGTGAGATTATCTTTTGGAATAGGGGTTAACAATGTACGAACTTCTTTGAGGAGAAGCTATTGATAAGTTTCAATTTGTGAACCCTTGTGGATCTTTCACTTTTTTTGTGTGTTTTTTTTTTTTTTTTTCTTTTTTTTTCAAACCAGGGTTGTCATTATTTTTGCTTTACTTAGGGTGCTTTCACACTAGCGTTTTTTCAAATCGCGGCAGATGCGGTGAAAAAAAACGCGGTAATCGCGACAGATGCGGTTTTTTTCACCGCATCTGCCGCGATTTGAAAAAAACGCTGATGTGAAAGGGGCCTAATTGTATTTTTTTTTTTATAATTATGTTACTGATGACTGTTTGTATATGAACCTCAGAATTCTAAAGTGCTGCGGAATATGTTGGTCATGTATAAATAAAGATTATGATTATCCGGAACTTAGCTTATTTTTACTGTGTAAGGCTAAGAACTTATGGTCATGTGGCTGCTAACTACTTGCTTGTTTTGCCCAGTGCCTATCTCTGTTTTGGCTTCTCTTCCGTTTTGCTCTGTTAATTGGTTGTCACTGCCAATGTCATGGTAATTTACAGCCGATCCTGGGGGTGTAGCCAAACCGGAGATGTGAGTGGTCGTAGCACGGAGCGCTCCTGCCTGCATTCAGCTCTATAAGCCGTGAGCGCCGCATCGCACAGCCCGGAGATTGCCACACTTAGTGAGAGGAGGTCCCCTTGATTCTGTGAGATTCCCTTAACACTAGAACTACCGAAGGGGTCATTTTGACCCTTTTGCTATTTCTTTTTCCTATGATTTCTAAAATTTTAACAAATGGGTTCTGACTTTTTGTGACTTTTATTTTTTCATGGTAGTGTATATTTTAGGACACAAAAATGAATTGTAACTTTTTCAGGGGCCCGGATTTTACAATTCATACCTATAAGTACTGAAGGGGTCAATTTGACCCCATACATAAAAGTAGTAGTAGGCAAGTCAGCTAATATTACAGAGTACCGAAAATCACAGTTCTTCTCCCTAGTTGTAGAGTGTAATTGGAAACGACAAGAAAAAAAACCCGGAAACGGTAAAATTTTACAATAAACAAAGGTTGGAGTGGACACAGTAGACCTGATGGCTCGAAAGTACACCACAAAATCTGGAAGCCGCCGATGGCCTGTTCAGGTGTTTTGTAATGTACTTGATTTAGCAGCTATAAACGCAACTATACTCTATAAAACAGCAACTGGGAGTAAAATTAGCAGACGGGAGTTCATTCTTCAGCTGGCATTAGACCTTCGCAAGAATTATTTAGAATCAAGAAGTGGCCCATCATCCGCAATGTCTGAACCACAAACAAAAGGACAAAAAATCTGCAAGCGTCGAAAATGTGGAGTTGGAAGATGCAACGAAAACAAAGCAACTAAAACTTGCGCAAGCTATAACAAACCAGTTTGTGGAAAATGTACTGGGAAAGTGGAAGAAAGTACTGTTTGTGTTAACTGTTGGACACTGCATGCTATGACCATGTAAAAGGAAAATGCGTTTAAACTGCTGTACTTGATCTTAACACTGTTCCTGCTAAGTTAAAATAAATGTTCTTTAATTTGTTGGCAACAAAAAAGTTATTTTTACTCTAGAGTCAGTACTTTTGAATGGGGGTCAAAATGACCCCTAATGGTAGTTATAGGTGTTATGAAACATGCGGTAGTTCTAGTGTTAATGCCGTGAGTACCATTCCGCCGCCAGTCCGCCAGACGCAGGAGACAGCGGGATCTCGGAGCAGGGGAGAAGAGCCGGACCCAAAATGGCGTCGAAGCCGAGGAGGAGGCGGTCAAACAGAACGCAGCCTGCCTGAGGAAGATGGCGGCTGGTAAGGTTTGTCAGAGTGGAAGAAGAGGAGAAAGATCCCCGGGGCAGAAGAGGAGGTACTGGAGCGGGATATGGCTGTGGTTGTAGATGGGCTGGAGGATGCAGGGGCTCAGGACAGTGCGAAGGCTGAGACCCTGCTGACATTCAGGAGCCCAGCAAAGGAGAACCCACAAGGAAGCCCTCTATTAAAGACATTTTTCATATAGTGTCCTTCTGCAAAGAGACCTTAAGAACCCTGACCCAACAAATACATGGGATTCAGGGAGAGGTGGCTAACATCAGAGCTGACATGAAAAAGACTGATATCAGGACTGGTGAGGTGGAACAAAGTGTGGGTGCTGCAGAAGACCAGATTGTTAAATTGCAGAAAGCCCAAAGCAATGTGTGAAACAATTTACAAACATAACTGCTAAGACTGATGATCTAGAAAACCGTTCTAGATGAAATAATCTCAGGATAGTTTGGGTCCCGGAAAAAGTGGAGGGCTCAGACCCTGCTGAGTTCATAGAGTCGAGGCTCAGATCTAAGATGGGGGAGTAAAACCTATCCAGAATATTTGCTGTGGAGAGAGCACACCGAGACTCCACAAGACCCTAACCTCCTGGCTTGGCCACACGTACTATTCTTGCTAGAATTCTAAACTACCGTGACCGGGTCAAAATATTGAGGAAGGCCAGAACCATTAAGGGTTTGACGATTAATGGACAGAATATTTCCATTTATTCGGACTACTCGGCAACAATGCAGAAACTTAGAATGAGATTTATTGAGGTGAAACAGCGCCTGAGAGGAATGGGCCTGGAATACTCGATGATGTACCCTGCCAGACTGCGAGATTGGTTGCACTAGGTCTAGTGCATTTCTTCAAGTCCCCAGAAGAGGCCACTGAGTGGAATGATAGAAATGGCAGGAGGCTAAGGGAGAAAGGAGACTGAGACAGCAGTCCTTTATCTCTGGGGTTCTGATGGGAGGACTTCTGACGGCAAAGTATTTGGTGGTGCGGAGGTGGTTGGGCTGTTGCAATGTGGCTGGTCTAATAATTACACAAAATGTTCAATTTTATGTTTTTGATGTTGACCTAAGGTGGGAGGGGGAAGAGGTGCATTGTTATATCGATTAAGTATATAATTTTTCTAAAGTTCTTGCTCTAATAAGGGTAGAAAGCAGTCTAGATAGAGTAGGAAGGTGTGGGAGAGGTTAGACAGTCATTTACCCCACTCTCAGCTAATTAGGTGGGGGAGGTAGAAAGGGGAGGGCAGTGTAGTTGGGGGGTTAGAAAGGGGGGAGGGAGATAATAGGGGAGGGGTGGAATTGTTAAGGGTAAGGTAGCTTAAAGTTTTTTTGCTGGAAATGTTTGGGGGGTGCAGGGGAGGAAGGGAGGGGACGAGGAAGAAGGGTGGGAGTTGTAGACAGTGGATACAGAGGGGTTTGGAGCAATGGGTGCAGACTATGCTGTATCATGGCTGGAGTTGTTAAAGTGTTAAGCTGGAATGTTATGGGTCTGGCGGATAGAGGTAAAAGGGCGGCGGTGTTATGGCATGGCTTCTCATACAAGCTGTCCATAATGTTTGTTGGAGACACTTGATTAAAGATCAGGTTGGAGTTCTAGCCAGAAAATGGATTAGGCATGCGCATTATGCTACATATTCTAACTATGCAAGGGGAATCTCGGTTTTGGCCCATGTTTCAATGCCGTATGAAGAAGTGGAAGTGCCTTTGGATAAGGATGGACAGTGTGTGTTTTTGTTGTGTCGTGTGTATGGGCAATTGATGTTTGGTTGCGGTATATTTTCCACCAACATACTCGGGAGAAACGAGATCCTGGAGTTAACTCGGCACAGGGTGAGGATACCATTATTAGTGATTGGTGATATGAATAATGTTCTTAACTGTGAATTGGTTAGAAGGAGGGGAGTCATGCGGGGCATGGAGGGAGATGGAGAGACACCCTTTGCAAAACATATTAGAGAAATTGGCTTAGTAAATTTGTGGAAGGTGAGAAATTTGGATGTGAAGTGTTATTCCTGTTTCTCTACATCTCATAACTCCATGTCACGTATTGACATGACGCGTGGGGATAGATGTATGGATACATGGATTGAGAATGTAGAATACTTACCAAGGGAGGTTTCAGACCATAAGCCATTGGAAGGGGTATGGCATATTGGTACAAGATTCCAGGGCCAGAAAGGGGAGTGGAAGGTGCATCCAGCGTGGTTGAAATCGCTGGATATGGATAAGATTGTGTGAGGTAGAAGAGTTTTTCACTGATAATGTTGGGAGTGCATCTGAGGGTGTAGTCTGCGACACAGTGAAAGCTTGTGTTCGGGGCTTATTTATTAGAGAAATTTCAAGGTGCAAGACAGTCCAGGAGGGAGGAGCTTCAGGCGTTGGAGGACCTAAGGCTGGCTGAGAGGGGATGCAATAAATCGACCCGCCCTGGAGATGCAGGGGAGTCTTAAAAAAAGCTCAGGAAGTAGTGGATGAGCTATACCTTCGCAATGCTAAAAGGAGGCAGGAATTTCAGAAAATCTCGTTTTATGAGGATGGGGAGAAAGTTGGACATCTTTTATCGGTAGTTGCTCCTGCCCAAAGGGAATTATCGTACGTCTATTGTCTATATATGTTGAGGGAGGTGATTTGGTGGCTGGTACTTATGGTATTCTTAAAATCTTTAGAAAACCCTATGGAGATCTATACACATCTAGGCTGTCGGTCTCGAGGGGGGAGATACAGAATTGTCTGACAGAAGCGAGATTTCCGCGACTTGGTGTCAAGGATAGAGAAAGCTTAAGGTAAAGTCACACGTGGCTGGAGATGTCGGCGGCTACTGGCGGGTGCGCACACGTTTTTGGCGCCCCGCCAGAGTCGCCGTCCCCCATTTACACGGGGCGACATCTCCAGCCTCGCGCTGGCGAGCTGTCAGGCGGCATCACCGCCGGGGTGTCTGAAAACCTCAGCGGCGATGCAGGACAATGGGAGCCTATGGCTCCCATCGCCTGACAGGTCGCCGGCGGCCGGTTACATGGGGCGATGTGTGCACATCGCACCAGATCGGTCGCCTGGTTTCAGAGCACTACTGTGAAACCAGGCAAGCTCCCGGCGGCGCCAACATCGCCCCTTTACATGAGGCGACAAAGGGGCGATGTTGCCGCCAATAGGCCACGCCCCTACGTAGCCTATGTAATAGGCGGCGATGTCGCCTGATGTGACGGGGCCTTTAGAAGCGCAGGTATCAGTGGGGGAATTGGAAGTCGCCTTGGCTTCCATGGCAAACGATAAGGCCCCGGGGGCTGATGGCATACCGGTGGAAGTCTATAAGCAATTTAAAAATCTATTATTGCCTAGACCGAGGGAGGTTCTCCTTGAGGCCTTGAGGGGGGGGTAGGTTACCAGACTCTATGAGGGAAGCAACAATCATTGTCTTGCCAAAAGAGGATAAAGATGTTAGGAGACCGGAATATTATAGGCCCTTTTCTGGTCGTCATAATGGGAGACCCAGACAATGGGGTTTAGGGCTCTGCCCTCCGGAGGTCACACTAGGTACTACAAGTTTGTAGACACCGCCTCCTCCGCTTATAAACCCCCACCGTAGGAGACATCCTCAGTTTTAAACTTAGTGTGCTCGGAGGATCACGCTTTGCTTGCACTTCACTGCATTCTCACAGCTTACGTGATGGCGTATGAAGACAAGGTAAAATGGTCCCGCTCGGGACCCCCGACAGCCTCCCCGCTCACCCTCTGCGGAACACGCTGGTGGAGGTACCGGAGGGCTTTTTAGCCTGGACACTCGCTGTTCTCCCGGTACGCTGTCGCGCTCCTTTCCTTTCCATCCCTCCATGGAGGCTCTGGTAAGGGGGAGCCTGGAGCCTTGCACAGCTCCGCTCCGTCCGAGGCCTCCCTAAATGGTGCTTACAGACCGGACGGAGCCAGCCCAGTCCGAGGCCTCCCTAAATGGTGCTTACACTCCGGACTGGTGCTGTACCCCCGTCCGAGGCCTCCCTAAAGGTGCTTACAGACCGGACCGGCACTGAGGCACCTGGTGTGTCTCCTGTGTGCCTGGGGGTAGTGTCTGTCACTGTGGTGTCATGACACTCAGACCGCGCGGTTACCCTCGGGTCCGCGGTTCTGGCGGTGACCCTGTGCTGGGGTCTCCCTGGCTGACCGCCCTGTGTTTCACAGGGGCTGAGGCTGTAGACTGCGGGTGTTTTGTGTGTACATGCAGTCTGAGTGTGTGTGTGGTGATATTTCACACTCTTTTCCCGCGCTGCGGGCTCCGGCACCTCCATTGCTGAGGCAGCCTGGAGGAGGAGGAAGCAGCCCTTGTGGTGACATCACCAATGGGCGTGTTGTGTGTTCTTCCCGCGTGTTCCTGGCTCCGCCCACGTCTTCACTGTCGGCGGCCATCTTCTCCCTCACTTCCCGGCTGGGATCTGGCGGCAGCGCGTGTCTGCACTCACAAGGGAGACCGGAACTCGCGGAGGTCACACACACACACCGCTTCCTCCTACCGCTTTACTGCGGTCGGTAAGCCACCGGGATTCCCGGTTTTGTTTGTGAACTTTGGCTTATATTCCCCTTACTGTGGAGATGTCCTCAGTTGGGAAGCATGCTGCTAAGGCGGCGGTGGTCTCCATTGCCTGTACTACATGCAACGGGACACTGGTGGAGGGGTCCTGCAATAACTGCGGACGCCCAGAGGCCCGGTCTGCTATTACTGAGTCTGCAAATCCGGGATTATACCCTGAGGTTCAGGTGATCCCAGGGCCATGGGAAACGCAGAATAAGATCAATGAATCTCTGCTGTCCCAGATGTCCTCCATGTCGCAAACCCTGGAGGCACTGCATAGGAGACTGGAGAACCCAGCTACTCCTCCTAGTTACCCCCGGGTGTCTCTTACTTCTGCTGTAAGACCCCCTAAGCGAGCTCGTGAGGCTTCTCCTGAGCTCCAGACTCTCTCTGAGGAGGAGCGTTCCTCTGATGGTGAGGAGGATGATGGGGGTTCTACTCTTGGGTCTATGTCTGAACCTCCAGATGGGGTGGAGGATCTGGTGTCCTCCATCAATGAGACATTGCGTCTTGTCACTCCTCCTGAGGAGGTGACTGTACACCCCAAGGAGGTCTATCAATGGCTGCGGCCAGAGGCTAGACCAAGTGGCTCCTTCATGGACCACACTAATTTCGGAAGGGTGATTAAAGCTCCCAGGTTGCATCCTGGGCGGCGTTATGTCCGTAAAACTAAGGACAATCGCTTCCCCTTTCCCCAGGAGGCGCTCCAGGAATGGTCGCAGTCTCCCAAGGTGGATGCTTCCATGACTAGGATTGCTGCGCGCTCCTTGTTTTCTGCCTCTGATAGCTCCTCATTGAAGGATGCTACTGATAGACAGGTCGAGCAACTCGCCAAGTCTTCCTATGAGGCTGTGGGGTCTTCGTTTGCCCCTAATTTTGCCGCGGTCTGGACCCTACAAGCGATTACTATCTGTTTGGATGGTATCACTGATCTAGCTAGGTCCAGTCCAGAGGTCCTGGCGCTTACCAAAAGGGCAAGAGCTTATGCGGATTACGCCAGGACGGCATCTTTGGAAACTGCCACTCGCTCTGCTGTGGCCTCGGCCAATGCAATTGCGATCCGCAGGCTGTTGTGGCTGCGTCTTTGGGACTCAGATGCCACATCTAAGAAGATTTTACAAAATCTTCCGTTCGCTGGTGACAGGCTTTTTGGCACCGAACTGGACAAATTGATAAAGGATTCTGCTGAGTCTAAGATCCCGCAGAATAAGCCTAAGCCACGGTACACCGTGAAAAGGAACCCTAAGCAGTGGTCCTTTCGCTCCGGTTCACAGTCATCAACGACGTCCACTCGCTCAGGACCGAGGGGCAAGCCTGCTACTCAGTGGCGTTCCAAGAGTCGTCAGAAGAAGCCGGCGGGGGCAGCGGCTGTCACCCCCAAGCCCGCCTCGACATGACTCGCTCTCTCATCCTGCCTCCCCACAGGTGGGGGGCCGCCTGTCTCGCTTTCAGGACAAGTGGCTTCTTCACATTCAAGATCAGTGGGTTCGAGACGTAGTCTCAAGAGGTTACAGGATAGAGCTGACGTCAAGACCAATACCCCGATTCCATCGGTTGGTTCCATCTCCAGAAAAGGCTCAGGCTTTTCACCTGGTGTTGGAGGGGCTCCGCAGAGACGGAGTAGTGGTCCCTGTGCCCACGGAAGAGAGGTTCAGGGGTTTTTACTCCAACCTCTTTATTGTCCCAAAGAAGGACGGCTCTTTTCGTCCGGTTCTGGACCTCAAGTTGTTCAACCGTCACGTGTTGGTTCGGAAGTTCCGCATGGAATCCCTGCGCTCAGTGATCGCGGCTGTGTCACAGGGAGACTTCCTAGCGTCCATCGATATCAGGGACGCTTACCTTCACGTCCCCATTGCACCAGCTCATCAGCGCTGGTTGAGATTCGCAGTGGGGAAGAGCACTTCCAATTTGTGGCACTGCCATTCGGGCTAGCCTCAGCACCACGGGTGTTCACAAAGGTGATGGCCTCCATGATGGCTCTCCTGCATACGCAGGGACACGCCGTCATACCCTATTTGGACGACCTGTTGGTCAGGGCGCCATCGGAAGACCTTTGTCGGGTGAGCCTGGAGGCGACCATGAAGTCCCTGGAACTGTTCGGGTGGCTTATCAACATTCAAAAGTCGACCCTGGTTCCGACCCAGTCATTGACATATCTGGGCATGGACTTCCACACGGACTCGGCCCTGGTGTCCCTACCTCAAGCCAAGCAGCTTGCGATCCAATCAGGAGTGCAGAATGTCCTCCTGTCTCCACAGTCATCCCTACGGGTATTGATGAGACTGGTGGGTCGCATGGTAGCGGCGATAGAGGCGGTGCCGTTCGCACAGTTTCGCCTCCGTCCTCTCCAGCTGGAGATTCTTCGCAGATGGGACAAGAGGACGATCTCTCTGAATCGGCTGGTGACACTGTCACAACCAACCAGGGACTCTCTACAGTGGTGGCTCCAGCCACATCACCTGTCACGGGGCCGGTCCTTCCTAAAACCGTCGTGGTTAGTGGTGACCACCGACGCCAGTCTGAAGGGCTGGGGGCGGTGTTCTTGCACCACAGGGCTCAAGGCCTCTGGACTCAGTCGGAGTCGGCGTTGCAGATCAACGTGCTGGAGATCAAGGCGGTCTATCTGGCGCTACTGGCGTTTCAGAAATTCCTGTCAGGACAGCCCATTCGGGTACAGTCCGACAATGCGACGGCCGTCGCCTACATAAATCATCAGGGAGGGACCAGAAGTGCTCAGGCCCTCGCCGAAGTCCACCGCATTCTACTCTGGGTGGAGGAAAACGGCTGCCTGATCTCCGCAGTTCACATCCCAGGGGTCGAGAACTGGGAGGCCGACTATCTGAGCAGACAGGGGATGGACGCCGGAGAGTGGTCCCTACATCCAGACGTCTTCCGGGACATCTGCGGCAGGTGGGGCACTCCGGACGTGGATCTGATGGCCTCACGGCTGAATCATCAGGTGCCCCAATACATGGCGAGATCTTGGGATCCCCAGTCTCTGGGGGCGGACGCCCTGATCCTGAGCTGGTCCAGCTTTCAGCTGCCATATGTGTTTCCGCCTCTGGCTCTGATTCCCAGGGTCCTGTGGAAGATCAGGACAGAATGCAGAGTGGCCATTCTAGTGGCTCCAGATTGGCCCAGGAGGTCTTGGTACCCGGACCTGTGGCAACTGTCAGGCGGACACAGGTGGGCTCTTCCAGAACGCGCAGATCTACTCGCGCAAGGCCCATTCTTCCACCTCAATTCCAGGGCCCTCAGATTGACTGCATGGCTCTTGAGGCCTGGCTGCTGACATCCAGAGGTTTCTCTCCTACAGTGGTTGCCACTATGAATCGGGCAAGGAAACCTGTTTCCAGGAAGATATACCACAGAACGTGGAAAATCTTTTTTACCTGGTGTGCCTCTGGTGGCCGCTCACCGTGGCCTTTGTCTATCCCGACATTGTTGGCCTTCCTACAGTCGGGGTTGGAGTTGGGATTATCCCTTGGCTCTCTGAAAGGTCAAGTATCAGCCCTTTCAGTGTGGTTTGACAGGCGCTTGGCGCTCCTCCCGAAGGTACGTCAATTTCTGCAGGGGGTGTCTCGGGTGGTTCCGCCCTATAGACGACCTCTGGACCCTTGGGACCTAAACATGGTCCTGGCGACACTGCAGAAACCGCCGTTTGAGCCACTGAGAGAAGTCTCTCTCTCTCGTCTGTCCCAGAAGGTGGTCTTTCTGGTGGCGATTACGTCTCTGAGACGGGTCTCAGAATTGGCTGCACTTTCGTGCAAGTCTCCCTTTCTGGTGGTTCACCAAGACAAGGTGGTGTTGCGCCCACGGCCTGAATTTCTGCCGAAGGTGGTTTCAACGTTTCACCTAAACCAGGAGATTGTTCTCCCATCATTTTGCCCCGCTCCCGTTCATCAGGTTGAGCGCGACCTCCATACTCTGGATCTCGTGAGAGCTGTACGCATTTATGTGTCCAGGACCGCCTCCTTTAGGAGTTCGGATTCCTTATTTGTCCTCACGATGGGTCGCTGTAAGGGGGCCGCGGCTTCGAAGTCGACCTTGGCCAGATGGATCAAGGCTCCCATTCAGGAGGCGTACCGGTCTTCTGGTTTGCCTCTCCCGGTGGGTTTGAAGGCACACTCTACGAGAGCTGTAGGTGCCTCCTGGGCCTTGCGACATCGAGCTTCTGCTCTACAGGTGTGTCAGGCGGCCACTTGGTCCAGCCTGCACACTTTCTCTAAGCACTATATGGTGCATGCCCATGCCTCTGCGGATGCAAGTTTGGGCAGGCGGGTTCTCCAGGCGGCGGTTGCCCACCTTTAGAGGGAACCATGTGTTATCCGTCTTGTTGAGGAACTCTTCCCGCCCTGGGGTATTGCTTTAGGACATCCCCATTGTCTGGGTCTCCCATTATGACGACCAGAAAAAAGAGAATTTTGTTTACGTACCGTAAATTCTTTTTTCTTTAGTCATCAATGGGAGACCCAGCACCCACCCAGTTGTTCCGTTGCATATTTTGCACTTGTTCTGTTCTCTGTTGAGACAGTGTTTGCCGGGTTGTTGAACCGTCTGTGCACGGCATTCTTCCCGATGTCTCGGGTGTGGTTTAATTTCTCCTCGCAGCTTATGGACTAAACTGAGGATGTCTCCTACGGTGGGGGTTTATAAGCGGAGGAGGCGGTGTCTACAAACTTGTAGTACCTAGTGTGACCTCCGGAGGGCAGAGCCCTAAACCCCATTGTCTGGGTCTCCCATTGATGACTAAAGAAAAAAGAATTTACGGTACGTAAACAAAATTCTCTTTTTTCATTACGGTCAGTGGATGCCAAATTGCTGGCCAAAGTTATGGCGACCAGACTGGCGAAGGTGGTTACTGCTGTTATACATCCAGAGCAGTTAGGATTTATGCTGAATAAACCAACAGCCATCAGTTTGAAGAGACTGTTTTTTTAATATTCAAATTCCAGTAAATAATGCGGGTAGTAGGGTTGTGGCATCCTTAGATGCTCATAAGGCGTTTGACAGTGTGGAGTGGGACTATTTGTGGATGGTGCTCAGGGAGATGGGCTTTGGGCCAGTTTTTGTCTCCTGGGTAAAGTTGCTCTATTCCTCCTCGAAGGGCAAGAATAAGGGTGAACGGAGAGAGAGGTCAGATGGGTTTAACCTTACTAGAGGGACTGGGCAGGGCTGCCTCCTCTATCCTCTGTTGTTTGCTCTTGCGATTTAACCACTTGCCGCACATATTCGCTGGACTAAAATGGTTAAAGGATTTAAATTTGGGCCAGTGGAGGAAAAGATTTCACTTTATACAAATGATGTCCTATTGTTCCTTCAGGATCCTTGGGAGTCATTGAATCAGGCGGTGTCTATTATTGAGCTGTTTGGGACAATGTCCGGGTGAAAAATAAATAAGTGGGAGAGTTGAAATGTACCGGACTGGAGGCCCGTTTACACACACAGATAATTGTGCAAAGATTGTTCGCAGATCTCTGGTTGCAGTGAAATCATGGACACATTGTTCCATTTTGTGGCCGTGTACAAATGTAACAATGTGTCCATGATTTCACTGCAACCAGAAATTTGCAAACAATATTTGCACAATTATCTGTGTGTGTAAATCGGCCTTTAGAATTGTGGACCAATTTAAATATCTAGGTATTTAGGTTACCCTTCTGGTAACAGAATATGTGAGATTGAGTGTGCTTCTAGTTAAATTAAAAGAGAAGACTCAAACGTGGAGTAAACAGCGTCTCTCGGTGGTGGGTAGGACCAACCTATCCAAGATAGTACTTATGCCTAAACTTTTATATGTGCTGCATAACTCATCGGTGTGGCTCCCTTGGTTTATTCCAGCGCTTTAGCTCTCTATTTCGAGACTTGATATGGGGTGGACGACAACCCGGATAAAATTAGAAATACTGCAGAGACACAGAGGATGAACGGACACTGCTGTGCCTAATCCTTGGATTTATTTCTTGGCATCGCAAATTCAGCATTTTAGAGGCTGGGCATCAACAGAGGGGCGAAGTTCAGTGCAGGCAATGTTAAGCTATTTTGTATGGAGAGCTCTTTTGGTACAAGGATTAGAAGCAGGTACTTTTGGTAGATTGGGTCGAAGGTTCCCCACACTGTGCATCTCCAACAATCAAGGTAATTAAAGAGTTTCCAGCTGAGGATAATGCCACGACTTTAAAGGGCCATGATCTGGGTTCTGATGTTTATCCCATGCAATGCAGCTTTGGTCTACTATGGGACATTAAACAGGACATGTTCACATTACAAGTGTATTCCTGTGACAAACCCTTCACCAAACAAGGAGTCTTATGTCATAAGCAGCATCTATGAATCCTCTTGGGTTTATAGCTCCCATCGCCATTCAAGGCAGGATACTGCTGGGAACACAGATTATGACACCCCGCTACCATCCCATAAGCAACAACGGTGGGAGACATGGAAGAAGTTTCTGAAAGTCTTCGAATAACTCCAGTCCTACTCTGTTATTCCTTGTCTCCTGCTGCCATCAGAAGAGGAGTCCACATTTTGAAAAAAATGGCACACTGCTTGACTTGAACCCAGTGGTCAATTACTAAGTGTGTGGTAGTATAAAGAAATTTGACCTGTACAATAGTATTTTGCTCCCTATCATTATTTCAGGTTGACACGAGGTTGCTACTCGTTTGTGATAGTGTCGGACCACCCAAGTGCAGCACCAAGGCAAACAGCTTGCTGAACATGTCATTATTTCAGCTGGATTGTGCATCGTGTGGATGAGAGATATGTCTTGTTAGTGCTCCATAGATGTGTTAAGTGTCAAAGGTTAAGAGGAAAACACCAGCACCAGCAAATGGCGAATTTTCCAGCATATTGGCAAAGCACAGATCAGCCATTCTCGTTTGTTTTCGGCCCATAGTCTGTTATTACCACAAACAATAAGTGGTGGACTATGCTATTTACCGGTCTACGAGTCCGTGCAGTTCACATTGAAGTAATTGAATCTATGTGTTTCTCCTGCTTCATCAATGCCCTAAGAAGATTCTATTCCATCCGGAGGTCTGCCAAACAACTCGGGTCTGAATGCGGCACTAACTTTGTAGGAGTGTGCAAAGAATTGCAGTTGGACAACTTCTTGACTGCCAATGGGTGCACCTCTTTGTTCAATCCTTCACACTAATCACATATGGGTTGATCCTGTGAACGTATGATTGAAATCGCACAAACAATCCTTGATTCCATGTTGCTGGACCACAATCTTCCCAAGACGTTTTGGACTCTTTCCTCACAGAATTGTTAGCCATAATAAATGCTAGACCATTGGATCCATAAAACAAGAATGGGTATATACCTCCCACCCTTTAGGAAAGATTTACACAAAAAGATTTCCAAATTAATAGTCAATCTTTATTGTACATCATAAAAAACAATTACCTAAATACAGAGCATTCCCTCCGGGGGGGATTCACAAGAAACAACACCACAGACTATTCGGCAATTCGTATATAGTATGTACTACAACAACCAAAATAATTTAGTCCACAGTGAAGGTCACAATTTACTATATAGAACCTGACTCCTACTGTGCAACTATAATGCCTTCAATCATAAATGCCGACCAAAATAGCATGACAATAACACACTTCAGCTGAAATCACTTAATAATACTGAAGTCATTCAATAATATTGAAGTGTGATGCCTAACATATCTTGGTTATAGCAAAACTAGACACCATGAGAGCTGTGAGATCATCAGAGTAACTACCTACACCGCTACCATAACTATCCTTATGAGACACATATGGCACGGTTGTGCTTCATACCTTCCAGGCCGTGATGTCAGTGTGTACTCGTGCTCCCTCCTCCCCTACGATCGTTTCGCTTCCCTCCTTCTTCCGGGGGGCGTGAACCATTGGTTCCAGTATCATCTGACCCTGATGCTCCAATGATTCTTACTCCGGCCACACTTAGTACACAGAAGGTTTTAGCTACTACAATCCATTCTGGGAATGTTGAACACAGAAACATCGACAGATGTCAGTGGAAATAGGTACAACATCTTTCTAATGTGTTTTGGTGCCGTGATAAATGGCACCGTCACAAATGGCAGACGCCAAGACATAACCTCGAAGGAGACCTTGTCCTTCTGAAAGACAAATAGGCTTATTGCAGTGACTGGCCAATGAGTCATTACCAAGGTTATGCCCAGGGACAATGGAAAGACTCTAAAGGTAGAAGGGAAGGTGACCAAAGGGGGATCAACTTGAAGTTTCCTTCATCTGGTCATAGAGCTTGTACTGCTTCTGGCAAAGGAGTACATCACATGAGCTAAGACATTACTGGTGGACTCCGCTCATGGCGGATAGTGTACTTCCACATACTTCCAACTGTGAATGGACATGGAGCATTTCCCATTTGGATTGAATTTTAATACTTTCCTTTGGATTGTTGAATTCATGGAAGAGTTTGCACATTTTGGTTTCCCATATCCAAAGATGGGTTTTTCTTTTTGACTTTGATTTTTTTTTTTAATGTAGTGGACTAAAAGTCTCCAAGTTTGGACTTTAGAACTGTTTCAGTTTTATTGTTGTATGTTTTTGTGTGCTTTCTTCTGTGTCTTTCATGTTCCAAGAACGGCAGTGGACATCAGCAAAGGACTTCATGTCAAGATGGAGATATCATAAACTCTAAAGATTTCAGGCAGGGAGTGTTGTGTCCCACGACTTGGGATTTATTGTTTTACTGTGTAAAGGCAACGGGTTTGCCTTTAGTCTCCTCCCTTCTCCATTTTGTGTTGTGTCTGCTATTTTAGCGTTCGTCTCTTCTCTTCGTCTCTTCTCTGATCAAAATCCTTCTTTACCCGCTGCGCTTTGTATAACTCAAGATTTCGGTAGAAAAAATAAACAAATTGTTTGAAAACCTCTTGCATGCCTTTGCAGCTGAGTTTCAAGCTATCCAATGACACTTGTTAGGAGAAATGATGGCCCAAGCATGTAATACGAGCAGTGTATTTGTGAAGACAATAGATCCCATTAACGTATACACTTGACTTTAATACTTTTACCTTATGTCTAGGTAATGCTTTTGGCAAAATGAGAACATGTTTCACTAAGCAGTATTTAGAGGAGGGGATTGTGGAACAGTATACAGCAATACATTAAAAACGTAACCTCTTTACCCCAGAGACTGGTTTGCATCTTAAAAGGGACACTGTCAGGACATTTTTTTTTTAGTATGATACTAATATTACCCTTGAATAGTGCTTGGTCAAACCTTTTAAAAACATGTAAAATCATTACTGTACCGTTTGGAGTTCTAATTTTATAAGCATTTTCAGGCCCAGCATGGAGCTGGTACAGTAGTCCTCTCCATTATATCCATAGAGGAATAGTACAGCTGTCTTAAACTGTTCATTTAAATATTGACTCGTTTTCAGCAGTTCTCTCCTCCCGCACTCCTCCCTTTGCTCTCACTGTCAGGTTTCAGTTAGGAGCTTCAGAGGGAGGGATTGCAAGCACACATTTGCCGAAGACTACGTTCACACTCTGCGCTTTTGCAGCGGTTTTCTTAGGATCCGTAATTCCAGTGAAATGCAGTGAAATTTAGCGTTCAGGCGCTCTGTCTTTTTGAGGATTCGTTTTCACTGGAAAGAGGATCCTCAAAAAGAATGAACATGTTTAATTGGTGCTTTTGAGGATGCACTTTTCCACTGACCCCATTGTAGAATGGACTTTAAAAAAAAGTGCAGCGCATCCTAAAAAGCGCACTGTATGAATGGTGATGTTTGGGTTTTTTTTTTTTCGTTTTATTTTTAAAAAGCTCATCTGTTTTACGGATTCGCAAAAAAAAGCTGCAATAATGCATCGTGTGAACATAGCCTTACTGCCTTACCTAATCTAGAAAAGGTATCTATTCTATTTGTTTCTCTAAGCAGGTATCTCTGCTGTGCTGTGACAGATTGTGTTTTATGTTTGTATTTGACCTCTTCCTTGGCTGCAAACAGAGAGCAGAGGCTCTATAGTACAAAGTCGGCTGTCAGTCAGTGTCAAGATGTGCTTATAGCTGCTGCTCTCAGTCCTGGGGTGTGCTTATAGCTGCTGCACTCAGTGCTGGGTTGTGTTTATAGCTGCTACTCTAAGTGCCGGGATCTGCTTCTAGCTGCCACTCTCAGTGCTGGGATCTACTTATAGCTGCCGCTCTCGGTGCAAGGATGTGCTTATAGCTACCAATCTGTCCTGGGATCTGCTTATAGCTGCCCCTCTGTGCTGGGATCTGCTTACAGCTGCCGTTCTCAGCGCCGGGATCTGCTTATAGCTGCAGCGCTTAGTGCAGAGATGTGCTTATAGCTGATTCTCTCAGTCCTGGGTGTGCTTATAGCTGATTCTCTCAGTCCTGGGGTGTGCTTATAGCTGCTGCTCTCAGTCCTGGGGTGTGCTTATAGATGCCGCTCTCCGTGCAGGAATCTGCTTATAGCTGCCTCTCTGTGCCGGGATCTGCTTACAGCTGCTGTTCTCAGTACGCCGGGATCTGCTTATAGCTACCGCTCTTCGCGCTGGGAGCCGTGACTGTTACTGCTCTGGGCACTGAAAGGCTTCAGCTCCCAGGATAAATTAAGTTAATTTTCTCCCAGGTACCAAATTATCAGTACTGCGGTCAATCACCTCCACAACACTGAATTTGTGGATTAACTCCAAATCTGCAGTTTAATAGTGTTATTGGACCTAACTGGTTCCATTTAACTCATTTTCCTACATCAAGCAATTATAGCAGCTAATTGTAAAGCCTAAAAAAGTGGCCAATTTTTTGCTTGTATTTTATTTTAATTGCTAAGGGAAATATAATTCCCCCCCCCCAATCTTTTTTTGTTGCTTTTTAAATTAAATCCGCAATATAATTTGAGTTATTGGCATTTATTTATTTTTTTTTTCTTACCTGGCTCTGTGGACTGTTTCTTTTGGCTTTTCTTAATTACCTTGTGAGCCACACCCCATTGGTAAAAACCATAAAAAGTAGCACTAAATAAAAGGCCTATAACTCAAGAATAGCATTGGGGATTTTTTTCAGTGACCGTTACCAGATTTATGCCACATGCTGACTAAACAGTCAAACCATTTTCTAGTAATTTCCTTCTTTGCAGGAAGATGAACAGAAGGCAGTTGAAGTTCCACTGAAAGAGGATGAACCGCCCAACAAACAAGAGGAAAAGTAAGTCATGCCAAAAAGACTCCTTACAGAAAGTTTTGCCGAGACCATCTCCATTTGTGCTGATTTCTGATCTGATCAGGGTACTGGACCTGGTGATGCAGATACGCCAACATGAATGCAGCTTTTGGACAAGCATGCCTTTTAAGCCTCATGTACATGAGCATATAGGCTTGTATATAACAGGAACTTTACTCCATTTTCTTACTTGTTCTACTAGAAGCAAATTTAGATCCCAGTGGGGGAGTCCAAATCTATAGTAAAAGTTTAAATACATAGTAGAATATCGGGGTGAAATCTACAAGATAAGTGAGCTCTTGAAAATGAATTGATTAGGTTTGCAATTTGGTTTTGGTTCTTTGCTGAATTGCATCGTTGTCCCATATTAAGATTTAATTTTATTGTAACAAACAAATGTTGGTAATTCTTTGCCTTTATGTCAGGGAATTGCATTAGTTTTCAACCAAGGTCTCTTTTTAGATTATGCAAAAACAGGTAAGGCTAGTTTCACACTTGTGTTCTGTATTGATACAGTGGAAAATGTGGCCAACCCATCCAGATTTTTTTTGTGAAACCGGATGCAACCGCACTGGCCTTATGTGGGATCTGAGTGACACAATTACCAAGGTGACACCGTCACAGCTGACTGCAGAAAGACAGATATAGATAAAGGTTACCAGTCTCCCAGTTTCCCCCTGTTTACTTCCAGGGCCTCCCATTAAGCTTCATGAATATTCACTGCACATACCAGCAACGGCTAACTACAGAGGCTCACTTTCTGTGACAGCGTTTGTGATTGGCTGTTGCAGTCAGACTGCGCTCCCACAATCTGTACTGGTGTCTGTGCTTGGTTGCCCTACGCATTAGTATAAGGCACCAACCTGCCCTCATAGTGTGTAAAACAAATAAATAATGGAAACATGGGTAGGGCTTCACTGTATTTTTCATTCTCAGCACAGATAAAGCAGCCTGTTGTGGGCTGACTCCCTCGACTGCCTAGTTTTACTTTGGCTGGCAAAAAAAATGTTTGGGCTTTGCCCTATTTTTAATTGCCAGCCAAGGTAAAACTAGGCATCTGGGGCTGGTATCCTCAGCGTGGTGGGGCCCATAGTTATTGCCCGCCCCAGGATATAGAATAGCAGCCTGCAGCCGCCGCAGAAATTGGCGCATTCATTAGAAGTGCCAATTCCTGGCACTTTTCCCGGCTCTTCCTGATGCCTTGGTGCTTGGCATTGGGGTGATAGAAGGGGTTAATGACACCTGAATGTTGACAGCCCATCATTCCGCCCTGTATTGGTAATAAAAAAAAAACTATGGCATTCATCCTGTGTGTACTGTTGCATGCAAAAACACTATACAAAGAAATCAGCTGCACTCAATGCAAAGTCATCCTATCAAAGTCTAGAAATGCATTACTGCTAGTGAACTATGAAAATTTGAGACCCCTTAGCTTGTACATATGGCCATGTGTATGACCTCCCAGTAGGTACGTCGAGGCGTGTCCGCTGTACTGGATCCTAATGTGACTACATGCCTGTATTATAAATCTTATCCTCCACCTGGATTAAAGAGGTTTTTGTCTATCGTCTCATTGGGGAACACAGGACCATGGGTGTTATGCTACTTATCCCTAGGAGGCTGACACTAAGCAAAAGTGTAAACGAGTCAGCTCCTCCTCTGCAGTATACACAGGCCACACCAGTTTTAGCTTATTGTCCATAGGAGGCACATCTCCTTTTTTTTTTTTTTTTTTTTTTTTTTTTTCTTTCTATGTTTTTTGTGGATTTTCATCTATGCTCAAGATATCTGAACGGGCGCCGGCTCCCTCAAGAGCACCGCTCTCCCAAAACCACCAACAGGCGGGAACGTGTCGTGTCACCTCCACGTACTCCTTCCTGCGACGTTGAATCCATCAAGCCTGTGACAAATTTTTTTAATGACTGCGGGCGACTGTTCCCCTGAGGGCACCGATTTCCCACAAGCACCAATAGACGAGCATGCGGACTATCGCCTCCCAGTATCCCCTTCCGCACCTGGCGCAGACCCCCAGTATCTCAGCATCAGGGACAGATGGCAGGTTCTCCTCAGCCTCCATCACAGGAGCCTGGGTTGCAGACATACAATCTTTCTACAGCACTCTTGCCTCTGAGTTTGAACTACAGAGCAGCAGAGACAGCCTGGCACTGGTTTCCCATCCATCGGCCACGGCCTGCAGTATCTGGCTAACAGTTATGCTCCCCAGCCCCCCACTCTGGGAGCCTGGGTTGAAGTATTATGCAGTGACCCTGACACAGCCACACCACTCTTCCAAATGTCCCCAACCGGCGGAAGGCTCCCCCTAGGTACCTTCACTCCCTGCCTGGCTCTGTCAACCTTTTCCCCCCACGTTCACTGCGCTGCCACAACTGCAAATTTAGGCCCCGGCTTGCAGCCTTCTCTTTTCTTTCCCGCCCCCATCTATGATGCGGCGCCACCGGGTGGGCGGTACATACTCCCCCAGTGACGTCGCTAGGCACGAATCCAGCCCATCGCTCTGCACACGCTCCCAGAAGTGCACGCAACGGCCCCTTGACATCTGGCCCCGCCTCCCCGCTTCCAGCAGCATCGAAGCACTTGCGCACGGCCACAACTCTTCTCTCAGCACCACCACATACAGGGGCCCTGCAGGATACAGGACCATCGGACTACGCTAGTGGATATCCCCCTTATAGTAAGGTCGGCAAACCCCCACTCCCCCCTACACACAGCTGCACAATCAACTTTCCTAGTGTAGCCCACTGCTGCAGCTACACTTAGCTGCTCTTCTGTTCACAATATATTCCTCCCCCTGCATCTCCCCTTTTCCTTCACCAACATGCAGTCCTCAAAGGTCTGTAAGAAACCCAAGTCTCATACGACATAGTATATCTTCTATGTCACCTGCTGAGCGGACCTCCCACGCTGCCACACCACACCCCACTGCCAGGCCTGCACCCCCGCAGAGACCCAGGAGCTTTCTGCCGGCAACACAATATATAATGCCCCGAGCCCACCGGACTGGGCATTGCTCCTTTTCTAGTCGATGTAAAAGCTGATACGATGCTTCCTCCTTCAGCGTGAATTCCTATGCAGTAGAGCTGGGATTATGACGTAGGAGCTCATTTTGGATTATTGTCGGAGGGTATGTTGTTGAGACATTTAATAAATGGGTAAATGAGGGCTGTCGGTGTGTTTTATTTCTAATAAAGGAATGTTCTGTATGTGTGTGTTTTATTAAATATTCACATACCGGATTGGTAATGGGCAGGTATCAGAAGATGCCTGACATTACCAATTCAGGACTTAATGACAAACTGTGAATCATCTTCTGTCATTAACCCTTTCTATCACTCCGATGTCACTGCACCAGTGCATCGGGTAGAGTTTGGTACAGAGCCAGAAAATGATGTTTCAATAAATGTGCCATTTTCTGGGACGGCTGCGGACTGCAATTTGCAGCGGGTGTGGGCTCAGAAAGCTTTGGCCTCACCATGCCGAGGACTTCAACCCCCAGCTGCCTAGTTGTACCTGGCTGGCAACTAATCTTACAGCAAAGACCCACGGTTTTTTTTTTTTTTTCTTTCTTCTTCAACAAACTTTGTTTTTATTTTATTTATTTATTTATTTTAAATCTGGGTCTTTGCCATATTTTTGGTTGCCAGACAGGTACAGAATAATTTGCTGTTGACTGTCAGTGCAGTTAATATTCATGAAGCTTAATGGATGACCCCGGAATTACACAGCAGGAGACTGGTGAACTCTCTCTGTATTTATCGATCTAAATAAACAAACAGAACAGCACCAAACTCAAGTATTACAGTAGAGTGCTAAAGCCTAAAACTGCCTTGCCCAAAGCAAAAGGAACATGGAAAATAATCAGGCAGTTTACTTTTTATTAGTCTGTGTGGCGTGACGTTTTTGCTTAAGTGGCCTTCATCAAGTGCTTGATGAAGGCCACTTAAGCTGAAACGTTCTTCTAGTCTACCTGCATGCTCAGTAGGCAAAACAAGATCCATTTTCACCATATCATGCCTGATTCTGTAAAACTGGATCCAGTGCCCATTGACCTTCATTTTAATTTATGCTGAATCCTTCTGGATCCAATTGGTGGCGTTTTTTTTGTCGACCCTAAAAAATGCTACATTTTGCGCTCTTGGAGGACAACAAAAAACTGTTTTCTGGTCATCATAATGGGAGACCCAGACAATGGGGTTTTGGGCACTGCCCTCCGGAGGTCACACTAGGTACTACAAGTTTGTAGACACCGCCTCCTTCGCTTATAAACCCCTACCGCAGGGAACATCCTCAGTTTTAAACTTAGTGTGCTCGGAGGATCACGCTTTGCTTGCACTTCACTGCATTCTCACAGCTTACGTGATGGCGTCTGAAGACAAGGTAAAATGGTTCCAGTCGGGACCTGCGACAGCCTCCCCGCTCACCCTTGTGGAACACGCAGGTGGAGGTACCGGAGGGCCTAGAGCCTGGACACTTTGTGTTCTCCCGGTACGCTGTTGCGCTCCTTTCCATCCCTCTCTGGGGGGCTCTGGAGAGTGGGAGATGGGAGCCTTGCACAGCTCCGCTCCGTCCGAGGCCTCCCTAAATGGTGCTTACAGACCGGACTGGAGCCAGCCCAGTCCGAGGCCTCCCTAAATGGTGCTTACACTCCGGACTGGTGCTGAACCCCCGTCCGAGGCCTCCCTAAATGGTGCTTACAGACCGGACCGGCACTGAGGCACTCTGTGTCTCCTGTGTGCCTGGGGGTAGTGTCTGGCACTTTATGTGTTACATGACACTCAGACCGCGCGTTACCCTCGGGCCCGCGGTTCTGCGGGTGTACCCTGTGCTGGGGTCACCCTGGCTGACCGCCCTGTGTGTCACAGGGGCTGAGGCCGTGGGCTGCGGATGTTTGTTTGTGCATGCAGTCTGTGTATAGTATTTTACACTATTTCCCGCGCTGCGGGCTCCGGCACCCTCATGCTGAGGCTGCTTGGAGGATGGGAAGCAGCCCGTGCGGTGACGTCATAGATGGGCGTGTGGTGTGTGTTTCCCGCGTGTTTTCGGCGCCGCCCACAGTTTCACTGTCGGCGGCCATCTTTACCCTCACTTCCCGGCTGGGATCTGTATGCAGCGTGCGCCTGCACTCCAGGGGAGACCGGAAACCGTCGCGGAGGTCACACACACACACCGCTTCCTCATACCGCTTTACTGCGGTCGGTAAGCCACCGGGACTCCCGGTTTTGTTGTCTGCAATTTGGCTTATCTTCCCCTACTGCGGCGATGTCCTCAGCTGGGAAGCGTGCTGCTAGGGCGGCAGAGACCACCATTACCTGTGCTACATGCAATGGAACACTGGTGGAGGGGTCCTGCAATAACTGCGGACGCCCAGAGGCCCGGACTGGCACTGCTGAGTCAGCAGCTCCGGTGCTATACCCTGAGGTTCAGGTGATCTCAGGGCCATGGGAGACTCAGAATAAGATCAATGAATCTCTGTTGTCCCAGTTGTCCTCCATGTCGCAATCCCTGGAGGCACTTAATAGGAGGCTGGATAGCCCAGCTACTCCTTCCAGTTACCCCCGGGTGTCTCCCTCTTCTGCTGTGAGACCCCTTAAGCGGGCTCGTCGTGAGGTGTCACCCGAGCTCCAGGCTCTCTCTGAGGAGGAGCGTTCCTCTGATGGTGAGGACGATGATGGGGGTTCAAATTTCGGGTCTGTGTCTATATCTGAACCACCAGACGGGGTGGAGGATCTGGTGTCCTCTATTAACGAGACTTTACGTCTCGTGACACCCCCTGAGGAGGTGACGGTGCACCCGAAGGAGGTCTATCAATGGCTACGGCCAGAGGCTAGACCAAGTGGCTCCTTCATGGACCACACTAACTTTGGAAGGGTGGTTAGAGCTCCCAGGTTACATCCTGGGCGGCGTTATGTCCGCAAACCCAAGGACAATCGCTTCCCCTTCCCCCAGGAGGTGCTTCAGGAGTGGTCGCAGTCCCCGAAGGTGGACGCTTCCATGACCAGGATTGCTGCACGCTCCCTTTTCTCTGCCTCTGATAGCTCCTCGCTGAAGGATGCGACGGATAGACAGGTTGAGCAACTCGCCAAGTCTTCCTATGAGGCTGTGGGGTCTTCCTTTGCCCCTAATTTTGCCACGGTCTGGACCTTGCAAGCGATTACTACGTGCTTGGATGGTATCTCTGACCTGGCAAGATCCAGTCCAGAGGTCCTGGCACTTACCGAGAGGGCAAGGGCCTATGCGGACTACGCCAGGACGGCGACTCTGGAAACTGCCACTCGCTCAGCTGTGGCTTCGGCCAATGCTATAGCGATCCGCAGATTGTTGTGGCTGCGTCTTTGGGACTCAGATGCCACATCCAAGAAGATTTTGCAGAATCTTCCGTTCTCTGGTGACAGGCTTTTTGGCACCGAACTGGACAAGCTGATAAAGGATTCTGCTGAGTCTAAGATACCGCAGAATAAGCCTAAGCCACGGTATACCGTTAAAAGGAACCCAAAACAGTGGTCCTTTCGTTCCAGCTCGCAGTCATCAGCACCGTCCGCTCGCACGGACCGAGGGGGTAAGCCCGCTTCTCAGTGGCGCTCTAAGAGTCGTCCAAAGAAGCCGGCGGGGGCGGCAGCTGCCACCCCCAAACCCGCCTCTGCATGACTCGCTCTCCCTTCCTACCTCCCCACAGGTGGGGGGCCGCTTGTCTCGCTTTCAGGACAAATGGCTACTTCACGTTCAAGATCAGTGGGTTCGAGACGTGATCTCGCGAGGTTACAGGATAGAGCTGACGTCAAAACCGATATCCCGATTCCATCGGTCGGTCCCATCGCCAGAAAAGGCTCAGGCTTTTTACCTGGTGTTGGAGGGTCTCCGCAGAGACGGAGTGGTGATACCGGTGCCTTCCGGAGAGAGGTTCAGGGGTTTTTACTCCAACCTCTTTATCGTCCCGAAGAAGGACGGTTCCTTCCGCCCGGTACTGGACCTGAAGTTGTTCAACCATCACGTGTTGGTTCGGAAGTTCCGCATGGAATCACTGCGCTCCGTGATCGCAGCTGTATCACAGGGAGACTTCCTGGCGTCCATAGATGTCAGAGACGCTTACCTTCATGTGCCCATTGCACCAGCTCATCAGCGCTGGCTGAGATTCGCAGTGGGGGAAGAACACTTCCAATTTGTGGCGCTGCCGTTCGGGTTGGCCTCGGCACGCGGGTGTTCACAAAGGTGATGGCCTCTATGATGGCTCTCCTGCACGTGCAGGGACATGCCGTCATTCCCTATTTAGACGACCTACTGGTCAGGGCGCCATCAGAACACCTTTGTCAAGAGAGCCTGGATGTGACCATGCGGTCTCTGGAACAGTTCGGTTGGCTCCTCAATATTCAGAAGTCAACGCTGGTTCCGACCCAGTCTTTGACATATTTGGGCATGGACTTCAACACAGCCTCAGCCCTGGTGTCTCTGCCACGAGTCAAGCAGATGGCGATCCAATCAGGAGTGCGAGCAGTCCTCCTGTCACCACAATCATCCCTACGGGTGTTGATGATGCTGGTGGGGCGCATGGTGGCAGCAATAGAGGCGGTGCCTTTTGCACAGTTTCGCCTCCGTACTCTCCAGCTGGAGATTCTCCGCAGGTGGGACAAAAGGTCGATTTCTCTGAATCGGCTGGTGACCCTTTCCCAACCGACCAGAGATTCCCTGCAGTGGTGGTTACAGCCACACCACTTGTCTCGGGGCCGGTCCTTCATCAAACCGTCATGGTTAGTGGTGACGACCGATGCCAGTCTGACGGGCTGGGGAGCGGTGTTCTTACACCACAGGGCCCAAGGCCTCTGGACTCGGTCGGAGTCGGCGTTGCAGATCAACGTGCTGGAGATCAAGGCGGTCTATCTGGCACTCCTGGCGTTTCAGAGATTCCTCTCAGGACAACCCATTCGGGTTCAGTCCGACAATGCGACGGCCGTCGCTTATATAAATCATCAAGGAGGAACCAGGAGTGCAGAGGCTCTGGCCGAAGTCCACCGCATCCTATCCTGGGCGGAGGACAACAACTGCCTGATCTCCGCAGTTCACATCCCAGGGGTCGAAAACTGGGAGGCCGACTATCTGAGCCGGCAGGGGATGGACGCCGGAGAGTGGTCTCTTCATCCGGACGTCTTCCGGGACATCTGCAGCAGATGGGGCACTCCGGACGTGGATCTGATGGCCTCACGGCTGAATCATCAGGTGCCGCAATACATGGCGAGGTCATGGGATCCCCAATCTCTGGGAGCGGATGCTCTGGTCCTGACTTGGTCCAGATTTCATCTGCCGTATGTGTTCCCGCCTCTGGCTCTGATTCCCAGGGTGCTGTGGAAAATCAGGTCGGAGTGCAGGGTAGCCATTCTAGTGGCACCAGATTGGCCCAGGAGGTCCTGGTATCCGGACCTGTGGCAACTGTCAGACGGACACAGGTGGGCTCTTCCAGACTGCGCAGATTTACTCGCGCAAGGCCCATTCTTCCACCTCAATTCCAAGGCCCTCAGATTGACTGCATGGCTCTTGAGGCCTGGCTGCTGACATCCAGGGGTTTTTCCCCTACGGTGGTTGCCACTATGAATCGGGCTAGGAAGCCAGTCTCAAGGAAGATGTACCACAGGACGTGGAAAATCTTTTTTACTTGGTGTGCCTCTGGTGGACGGTCTCCGTGGCCCTTGTCCATCCCGACGTTGTTGGCTTTCCTACAGTCGGGTTTGGAATTAGGATTATCCCTTGGCTCCTTGAAAGGTCAAGTCTCAGCACTTTCAGTGCTGTTTGACAGGCGATTGGCGCTCCTCCCGAAGGTCCGCCAATTTCTGCAGGGGGTGTCACGGATGGTTCCGCCCTACAAGAGACCTCTGGACCCTTGGGATCTCAACATGGTCCTGGCGGCATTACAGAGACCACCGTTTGAGCCGCTGAGAGATGTTTCTCTATCTCGCCTGTCTCAGAAAGTGGCCTTTCTGGTGGCAATCACGTCTCTGAGAAGGGTCTCAGAATTGGCTGCACTTTCGTGCAAGTCGCCCTTTCTGGTGGTTCACCAAGACAAGGTGGTGTTGCGTCCTCGGCCAGAATTCTTGCCGAAGGTGGTTTCAACTTTTCACCTGAACCAGGAGATTGTTCTCCCATCATTTTGCCCTGCTCCCGTTCATCAGGTTGAACGCGACCTCCATACTCTGGATCTCGTGAGAGCGGTACGCATTTATGTGTCCAGGACCGCCTCCTTTAGGAGTTCGGATTCCTTATTTGTTCTTACGACAGGTCGCTGTAAGGGGTCCGCGGCATCAAAGTCGACATTGGCCAGATGGATTAAGACTTCCATTCAAGAGGCTTACCGGGCCTCTGGTTTGCCTCTCCCGGTGGGATTGAAGGCTCACTCTACCAGAGCTGTAGGTGCCTCCTGGGCCTTGCGACATCGAGCGTCTGCTCTACAGGTGTGTCAGGCAGCCACTTGGTCTAGCCTGCACACTTTCTCTAAGCACTATATGGTGCATGCCCATGCCTCTGCGGATGCAAGTTTGGGCAGGCGGGTTCTCCAGGCGGCGGTTGCCCACCTTTAAAGGGAACCATGGGTTATCCGTCTTGTTGAGGAACTCTTCCCGCCCTGGGGTATTGCTTTAGGACATCCCCATTGTCTGGGTCTCCCATTATGATGACCAGAAAAAAGAGAATTTTGTTTACGTACCGTAAATTCTTTTTTCTTTAATCATCAATGGGAGACCCAGCACCCACCCAGTTGTTCCGTTGCATGTTTTGCATTTGATCTGTTCCCTGTTGGGACAGTTTTCTTCCGGGTTGTTGGACCGTCTGTGCACGGTTTCTTTCCCGATGTTTCGGGTGTGGTTTATTTGTCTCCTCGCAGCTTATGGACCAAACTGAGGATGTTCCCTGCGGTAGGGGTTTATAAGCGGAGGAGGCGGTGTCTACAAACTTGTAGTACCTAGTGTGACCTCCGGAGGGCAGTGCCCAAAACCCCATTGTCTGGGTCTCCCATTGATGATTAAAGAAAAAAGAATTTACGGTACGTAAACAAAATTCTCTTTTTCTCCCTCGCCTCGTTGGGGGACACCGAACCATGGGTGTTATGCTGCTGTCCACTAGGAGGCGAAACTAGGCAGAATCTGCAACAGACTTAAGTGGCTCCTCCTCTGCAGTATACACCCCTGGAGCAGGCATTGCCTCACCAGTTATTGCTTGGTGTCGTTAGGAGGCACACACAAATTTTATTTCTCCTAAAATGTTTCACTTTTTGAATTTTTACTTCAAGAAGAAGAAAAGTGGGTCTCTGACAAGATTCCCGTCATAGTCCCTCCTCGGCCCCCGACTATTAGAGGCGCCTGGTTGAGGTCGACTTTCTCCCCTCACATGTCGCTCCTTCCTCGGCCACCCACTGCGGGGGGTGCCTGGTTGAAGTCGAGACTATGTCCCTTCCCCATTTCCCCACTGTTGGGGACCCTGGGTTGAAGTTGAGGCTACACAGGAGACCTCTGAAGGTGGACAGCAGCATACCTCCCTGCATACCTCCCTAATTCCCCCTCCGGGTCTCTTCGGTCGAGATGCCGCAAGGTATGTCGAACAGCAGCACATAGCTGCACTGCAAGACAATGCATCACACTGCAAGGGGTCTACCCCAGGAGCCCAAGCTCTGCTGCGTGCTTCTCAGGGGCACTCCAGAGCTCAGTGCTTCTGATAAGCGCATGCTGCAGCACACCTTACGCTGCAGCATATCCAGAGGCCTCAGCCTTGCTGAGTGATTCTGAGGAGCACATGCTGCAGCGCGCCTTACTCCTCCAGCACATCAGGAGCCCCAGCTTCGCTGAGTGCTCCTGCTGGGGCCGGGGGCAAACACTATCCCCCTATATGAGCTCCCCTCAGAGTTCCCACCATTTTGCCTTAGGGTGCGGTGCCAGCTCATGGCCAGGGATCCAGTGGGTGTCTGGACCTCCGCGCCGGCACTCTTCTTCCCTCTCACCCCTGTGGGGGTCTGAGGGTTGAGACCGGCCCAAGATCGTACAGAACCCTGCCGGACACTCAGTCTGACCTGGACAACCACCCATCCCATCTCCCCTGTTCAAGTAGGGGCCTTGGGTCAAGTTCCTAATGCAGGTGGCCTCGGAGCCCTGCCAGCCCAGGGTTTCCTATCAACCCTGTGCCTTGTCACCAACCTGTGTAGGACGGCGGTGACGTTTTTTGCAGTAGTGGGGATGACTCTACATAGTGGAGGGGCGATCTCATACAGCATGACCGACGTGGATGGGGACTTCCGCGCTGGCCCCATCGCTTTCCCGGGGCCGCTATTTACTAGACGCCCTGGCCTAGCACTGACAGCTCCGCCTTACTCCGCCTCCCACCCGCCCCTGGGCTGACTTCAGAGACGCCGATCACCACCTCCCACCCACCGGATGACACTACGGCCGCGTCATGAGGGGGGCGGGACGGTCACTGTCGGCGCCTCTCGCTCCCTCGCGAGATCTCCTGTGCGCCCTGGCTTCCCCAAATGTCCCGTCCCTCCTCCTCCTCTACCAGGAAGTCGGGAGCGAGCAGAGAGAAGGGCTCCGTATAGGATCCTCACTGGAGATCCCGGAACTGGGGCCCGGATTAAGCCTGTGGCTCTGCAGACGCTTGACAGGCGTCCACAGGATTTTAAGGTTAGTGGACACGGCGGTGGTCATACAGGGGCATGGGACTCCATACAGGACAGCATTCACAGCTGTGTGATGTAGGCAATAATGCCAGAGTAAGGGCACTACAGGCAGCACGGAACAATATTGGCAGTGCTGCCCTGCATAATACGAACATTCCTGCAGTATATGCATTATATGCAGCTCCCCTGCCCAGTCCTGTCCTCAGAAGGCCAGTTCAACGTGCTCGCTTCGGCAGCAAATATACTAAAATTGGAACGGTACAGAGAAGATTAGCATGGCCCCTGCGCAAGGATGACACGCAAATTCGTGAAGCGTTCCATATTTTTCTGGATCTCGATACGTCCTTAGCCCTGGAGCCGCCAGACTGACGCTCTAGTGGAAGATCTAAGGGCATCCATTAATCAGGCCCTATATATATGTAGTTGTGTGAATAGAAGGCAATCGCTGCCTCAGTCTCTCACAGGCCTCTCATATCTCAGGGACTTCTGTCCAGAAGACGACTGGTCACATTGATTTCAGATGCCACGGGAGACAAAAGCACTCAACGAGCCACATTCCAATTGGAATTCAGTCGGCTAGTTCACGTGTAGGTCGGGCCAATACCCGGCAGTCGATGCCCGCGGGGGCTAGGCCGCGACAGGTAGGAGGGCTGCTGCGGTGAGCGCTGACGTCCCGGGCGAGGAAAACTGACACAGACAACAATTCCTCAATGTAGGATGCAGCTGACCGCCAGGTTGACCAACTGACCAGATCAGTGTTTGCAGCTTCAGGACCTTCACTAGCCCCTACATTAGCTTCAGTCTGGGCAGCAAAAACCATCTCGGCATTGGCAGGTCAATCGTGCTATATTAAATGCCTCGTCTGCTGACCTTACTCTGACGGTCCAGGCAACTCGAGTCGTCACCTCAGCTGACTATCTGATGCATGCAGCCCTGCATGCTGCCAATTGCTCAGCAATAGCAGCTTACAATGCCATTCCCATTAGACGTGTCCTCTGGTTATGTGAAGGGAAGAACGGACGTGGTCTCCAAGGAGCCCCTCACGGATCTTCCGTACCTTAGTGGACCCTTGTTTGGATAACAGCTGGACAAGTTAACCCTGGATGCTAAGATAGGCAAGGGCACTTCCCTCCCCCAGGCAAACCAGGACTGCCGTTCCTTTCAGAATTCATTAAGGTTGCTCATGACTTGCGATACTGTCTCACCAATCTGAGACAAAAACGTCTCTACTACCCAGAGGCCCAAGCATTTTTCCATGCAGTAAAGTCTCTCATTTCAAGAGTCACTGTACCCTTCTCACGCAAAGAGCGTTTTTTTAAAGATTGTAGTCCAACCTATCCGTGGTGTCCAATCAGGAAGGTACAGTACGATCCATACTGAACCTAAAACAACTGAATAAACATGTCCGGATAAAACATTCCCGCATGGACTGTCTATTCCAAATTGATTCCAAGAAACAATAAGTATTCCTTGCCCCGATAGGTATACCGGACGCCTACCTGTATATTCCTATTGCAACTACTTACCAAAAGTTCCTCAGACTTGCATTCAAACAGGAGCACTACTAATTAGTGTCACTCCCGTTCGACTTAACTACAGCTCCCTAAGTGTTCACAAAAGTCAGGGCAGACGTCATGACTACCCTTCACTCCAGGGGTGCCGTCATCCTTCCGTATCTGGAAGTTCTGCTTATCAAAGGACCAATCCTCGCGGACTACGAACACGGCATCTCCAGCACTGTAGACACTATAAGAACATGGGAGGGCCTTTCAACCTCCACAATTCTACTCCTTTTCCAACAGTTCAATATATCACAGCTGCATCTCAGACCGCCTTCACTCCCCATCCTCAAGTCAGGCAACAAGACGCTCAATTACTCAACAGGAGTTTTTCACCTGTCATCTGAAACAAGGCGGTCGTCCCCCTGGTGGCTACGGCCACTCTCTCTATCACGCAGGGACGGCCTTTCATTCCACCATGCTGAGAAGTTCTAACCACTATCACGAGCCTGACAGGATGCGGTGAGGTGTCACCCATCACAGAATGCAGGGCAAATGATCCTACCCGGTTTCAGGAATGCCCATCAATATACTAGAGATTCTGGAAACAGTCCTAACACTGAAGTCCTTCAGCCACCTTTTTTAGCAGGCTGTTTCATCATCATACAGTCAGATACTGTCACGGCCGTGGCATATGTCAAGTCACTAAGGCGGAACCCGAAGTTTCCAGGCAACGGATGAAGTTAATCACGTACTTCACTAAGTACCGAGTTCGTGAATTCCGCCATCAGCCGGTCACATAACGGCTGTAGACAACAGGGAAGCAGATTCCTTCAGCTGCAAGGGGATGGCCTCACGGGAGTGTTTCCCACACCCTCATGTTGTCCCACAAATCTACCGGTGCTAAGGAACCCCGGATGTGGACCTCATGGCACCCCCCCAGTGCCAAGGTTCCAGCCTTCATAACCAGCTCTTATGACGCACCCTCATTATGACCACACGCACCAGTCCAGGGCTAGGCCCATTTCCGTCTCTCACTCATAGCAGACGTACCATGGCGTTTGCCAGACCGTCCAACCAGACAGTCCAGACTTGCACTCTCAAGACCTGTCCTACCATCAGAATTTCTCAACTCTGAATTTGACAGCGTGGCCCTTGAGACCTGGATCTTAACCCAAGCTGGGTTTTTCTCAGGATATTGTAGCAATCATGTTCAGAGTGAAGAAACCAGCCTCCTCAAACATTTACCATCGCACATGGGAAATCGTTTTTGTTTGCTTGGTGCACCTATAGAGGCCATTCACCTTGGCCTTATTCCCTACTAAGAATTCTCAGTTTCCTCAACTCGGGCCTAGATTCAGCCGGTCCCATCCTTTCTTCTACTGGCGGTATACTCCTTACGCCTAAATGAAGACATCTCTCTGCCATCTCTGTGCCCGGTTCCAGTCCAAAGGGTCGTGAAGGCTCTACATATGCAAGACCTCGTCGGGGCCCTACGTATCTGTGTCCTGGACAGCACCCTTTTACGAAGATGGATCCTCTCTTCCTTCTTCCAGAGGTCAGATATAGACATGTCAGCCTCTAAGGTTACTCCAACTAGATGGATTCCCTCAATTATCCAAGACGCTTGTACCTTCAAAAACCCGCCCCTTCCTGCTGGTGTCGGGGCACATTCTTCTACGACCGTGGTGGCCTCCTAGGCCGTCCGGTCCCAGGCATCAACACAATTAGTGTTAGGTAGCCAAATGGTCCAGCCTACACATATTTACAAGCCACTACAGTGCTCACATTCAGTCCTCGGCAGACGCAGGTCTGGGTAGACGTGTCCTCCAGGAGGCAACAGCCCTCCTGTAGGTACATAGTTCTTCGCTGACTATGTTCAGCGTTACTAGTTCCATCACTTTTCCCACCCAGGGACTGCTTTGGGACATCCCATGGTTCTGTGTCCCCCAATGAGGCGAAGGAGAAAAGGAGATTTTTGTGTACTCACTGTAAAATCCTTTTCTCTTAGACTCTAATTGAGGGACACAGCTCCCACCCTATTGCCTTTGGGCCTTTACTACAGTTCTCATGTTGCATCTCAGCTGTTACATGGTTAACTGTTTACACATGTTTGCTTGTTTGGCTACAGGCCGTGTTATACTATTACTACTCTGTTAATTTTTAACTGTTTACACAGTGCCTGTTCGCTACAGGCCTTGTTATTCTATTATAACTCTTAACTGTTTGCCGTGTACCGGTTTGGTTACAGGCCTTGTCACACTGTTATATACCTTGTTAACTATTAACTGTTTACACAGGTTTGCCTGTTTGGTTACAGGCCTTGTTGTACTGTTATTACTCTGTTAACTCTCCTACTGCTTTAGCACAAAACTGGTGAGACAATGCCTGCTCCAGGGGTGTATACTGCAGAGGCGGAGACACTTAACTCTTTTGCAGATTCTGCCTAGTGTCGCCTCCTAGTGGACAGCAGCATAACACCCATGGTTCTGTGTCCACCAATTAGAGGCTAAGAGAAAAGGATTTTACGGTGAGTGCACAAAAATCTCCTTTTCTGCCACATCCAGCAGAAACTGGATGCAACCACATTTGTCGTAATCCCTATTGCAAGTCAGTGGGGGACAAACTGGATCTGGTAGCGTCTGGTTTCTGCGAGATTCTCCTTAGGACAGAAAAACGCTCATGTGAAACCACCCATAGTCCAATTACCTGGTTTTATTGAGCGAGATTCAATTCTGTAATGTGAGACAGTCTTGTATGATGGTGGCTCTGACCAGGCTCTCTATACTCCACGTATATGAACACCAGGGATTCACACTTCATAACAGGTAACATACAGTAATGTGCAAATTAATTGGGACAAAGAATTTTTTAAGTAAAATCGCAAGTTGAGGTTAGCAGTCAGTGATTCAAACCAGTTTTAACTGCTTTGAACAGGTGTGAGTGTACAACCTTGAGTAACAAAATGTGGTTTGACTGATTTTAGTCATAAAATAACAGCTAGCTGCCCCTCAGCTTCAGTTGAGAGCTTGTTTCTGTGAGGAGTGGTTTAGTGTACTTTTTGTCTAAGTGTGATTCGTGCCTGTAAAAATGGATGTTCCTCCATGGAAGAGGTCTAGAATTATTACTCTTAATGAACATACAAGTCTGACTGGAAGAGAAATCGCTTCCACCGTTGGTATTGTATAATCTACCGTTTCAAGAATAATTCTCACACACAATGAAACTGGATCGTTTTCTCCAAAACAAAAAGGGAAATGTGGAAGAAAAAGAAAAACGACTACAAGAACTGATAAAACGCTTATCAGCAATAGTAAAATGAATGCAAGAAAAACAAGTAAAGACTTGCTTTGTCCCAATTAATTTGCACAGCACTATAAATCTGATTTAATTTTTTTTTCTTTTTGTTGTGCTCCTATGAGCTACAGTATGTTACGTTTGTCCACATGTTATGCACAGCTTTGGCCAGAAATTTTTTTTTTCTCCCTCTAGACAATCTGAAACTCTAGCGCCGCCTATTGATAGTAGCAACCCTAAAAGTCAATATTGACCCTTCAAGGGTAACCTGGTAACCTGTCAGCTACTTTATGCCCCCAAGCTATCACCATCTGTTCCTTCAGCTTCTTAGTACATTCCTTATCATCCCTGTCTGAGCTAAAAGTGTAGTTTAATAGTTAAAATGTTTTTTTTTGTTTGTTTTTTATTATAACTGACATTTTCCAATGTTTTTTTAATCAGATAGATTTTTATTGAAAAAAGGAATATACAAGACATTATACAAATCATTTCAAACCCCTTCATCCCACCCCCCACCCCTCTACCCCCCTCCCAGACAGCTTATTCCCCCCCAGGTACAAGGTTTATTACTAATGCATAAATGATTCGCATCAACAAGTAGTGAAGACTCCAGTTCATGAGTTCACAAATAGGAACTCCAGGGAGCCATACTAATACCAAATGAAGTAAGAGAGTGTACTGGAATCCATCAAATGCAGTATGTTAAACCCCCGCACACCGCTTGCTTTGTCACCAAGGGGTCCATAGCTTCTCAAATATTTTGAGGTTCCCCCTTTTTTTTTATTTATTCCATTAACTCTAAGTTTGGTAGAAGAATGGGAATATAGCAACTGCACCCAACCTATGAATTGTGGACCAAAGCCCATCCTCTGCAGCACTTGCCATAGGTATCCCCACTCAATGCTGTCAAATGCCTTAAGGGCATTCAACGAGACGATTACCCTCCGGCCAGGGTTGTCAGAAGGCAGCTGCAAGTTCAAATACAATCTCTGTATGTTAGTGGCTGTTGACCTATTGGGCTTGAATCCAGACTGGTCCATGTGGATCAAGTTGGATAGAACGCCAGCCAGTCTTTTCGACAACACCTTGGCCAAAAGCTTCACGTCAGCCGTCAGCAGCGAGATTGGTCGGTATGAGTCAGGAATTTTTGGGTCCTTGCCTTCCTTAGGGATTACGATTATGATAGCTTCCCTCATAGAGTCAGGCAAAGTTCCCCTAACCTTCGCCGCCTCAATCACTTTCAATAACCGGGGTAGTAAGGTTTCTTCCAGCAATTTATAGATTTCTACTGGCAGCCCGTCCGACCCCAGGGCTTTATCACTAGACGTGCCACGCAGAGCCTCTTCTAATTCGTTAACTGTAATAGGCGATTCCAATTTGTCCCTATCCACCTCTGATAATACAGGTAACACCTCCTGCGCCAGAAATTTGTCAACCGCTGCCTCATGCACCCCACCACCTGACATATAGAGTGTTTCATAAAAGTCCCTAAAAACCCTCAATATATCTTCCTCCTCTGTGACCAATATTCCCTCTGCAGAGATCATACTAAGTACCGATGAATTCACTCTCTGGGCTGCAGTTATGACTGACAATAAGTGACAACCTTCTCACCTTCCTCATAAAAATTTAATTTCTGATATGTATGCCTGTTTCCTTGCCGGCTTATGTATAAGAATACCGTCAACCTCTTCATGTGCTACCCGAAGTGCTTGTTTTGCTGCTGGTGTATCATACTGAATCGCCTCCACCTCTACTCTATCCAAAGCCCTCAATTTATCTTCCTCATCCTGTTTTGTTTGAGCTTTGCGTCTATAAATATCTCGTAATAGCCCCCTAAGGTAGGCTGTCATCGCATCCCAAACCACCAGTGAATCAGTGCCACCATCATTATGTGTAAAGAAGACCTCCAATTCCTGAGCTATATCCTGCATGTCAATGTGGTGTAACCAAGCCGGATGCAATTTCCACACAACCCCCCACCCCCCACCCCCCACTCCTCTGATTTGGTTTCTCCGTCTGATGGATACGAGGATGGGGCAGTGGTCAGAGATCACTTTGGTTAAGTATTGAACGTCTCCGATCACCGCATCCATCAAACCGTTGGCCAGAGCGAAGTCAATTCGGGACATACTATTGTACGAGGCGGAGTAGCACGAAAATGTATGTATTCCTTCATTCCTTACTCTTCAGGCATCCACCATTTCCATCTCCCTAATAAGGGTGCTGAAAGGTGTAATAGAACTGCACTGAGTTTCCTGGGGCCGCTTGCTCCTATCCCAATAGGCATCAGCCACATTATTAAAATCGCCCACAAGTAGCGAGGGTATAACTTCTCCCTTTTCAGCAAACTCGCACATCTCCCTTATTTTTGTACTCGCATAGGTGGGAGGAATGTATATCGCGACGATGCACATAGGTTGACCAAAAATTCTGCACTTGACAGCCACACACTGCCCCTCTTTATCAACGTATGACTCCCTCTCCTCATAGTGTACTGAATTATGGATTAATAGCGAGACTCCTCTTGCATAGCTAGAGAAGGTGGATTGATAGGCCTTCTGCACACATCATCTGTTTAAGACGTGTAGTTTCCCTTGTAAGATGTGTTTCAAGTAGACATATTACTGAAGGATTCTGATCCCAAGAATAGCCCTCTCCTGGTGCAATCCGACAAACCCCTGACGTTCCAACTCAAAACTCTTTTTTTCCAGCATAACCCCAACGGATCCACCACCAAGTCATCTTGTACCCAACCCTTGCTGTCTCCGTCCCAATCCCGGTCTACAATACCCAAAGACACCTCCCTAGTTTGAACTCCCCCTTCCATCACAAACATGGAAACTATACTCCGTAAGTAGTTAACAATAAAAAAAACAGTAAACGAATATTATAGTCACCACCGCTACGCCTAGGATAGGCAGCACCATATGGATAAGTCTCACAGTGTCCATCTCACATCTCCCTCCTCACATTGCCAGTCCCGGAAAGGGAAATGCGAAGACATAGAAAAGTAGAAAGAAAGACACGTAGGGAACTGGAAAAAACTGGTCCCGGGATAAACATAGGAGTAAAATGTAATTAGTTCCGGTCTATCAGATGTTTCATTCCCAGTGAGAAATAAAAAAGAGAAAAACAGAAAGTCACAAAGTCTCAGCCGACTGTCTCGTGCGCACCAAACAAAGTCAATCAGTTGTTCAATCTTTTGCCTGAAGTCATTTGGCGTTGACTTCTAGCCATTGCATGACCACCTCCGGTTCCATGAAAAAGTGTACCTTCTCCAAAGCCACTACCCGTAACTTCGCAGGGAATATCATAGAGTAATGCAAATCAAGTTCTCTCAAGCGCTTCTTAACTCCAGAGAATTTCATGCGCTGTTTTTGCACGGTAATGGACTAGTCTGGATAGATTGCAATTCTCTGACCATCCAGCGTTAGCTCCTCAGCCTCTCTTGCTTTGCGCAGTATAGTGTCCCTGTCTCTATAATTGAGTAGCTTGGCCAGTATAGTGTGAGGCCCCTTGCCTGGTGGTTGTGGCTGCATTGGGACTCTGGGCACGTTCTACTACAAAAAGTCGCGACAGAGTGTCAGCACCAAACTTTTGCCTGAGCCAACTTTCCACAAATTCGGTAGGATTCCGCCCTTCAGTCTTCTCAGGGATGGCCACTATCCTAACGTTGTTTCTTCTAGAGCGATTCTCTAGGTCGTCCTTCTTAGCTGTTATTTCAGATATCTACTGTGCCATTCTCCTCTCAGACTTCTGGAGCTTAATAATGTGGTCCTCAGCTGTCCCCACCCAATCTGACATCAGCCTTTTTCATATCTTTTTAATGCCAGCCACTTCATTCTGCATACCCTGAAATTGCTGTGTCAGGGTGGTCAGGGCCTGCTTACAGAAGGATACCACATCAAAAATGTCTCGCAGTGTAGGTTCCTCCACTCTTTCCTCTGTCTCCTGGGACTCATGGGCTTCCCCCTCCTCAGCGTCCTCTTCCCTCTCTCCAGCCATCTCTCCCTTCTCTGTGGGATCCCCTTCTTCAACATCCTCCTCCTCCTCACCTTCTGTTTCCATGTTCAGCGGGACCTCCACATTCCTCCGTGCGAATCTCTCCAGTTTAGCAGCCGCCTGCATGCATCACCGGCAGGCTTCGTTCTCTCTCTCCGCCTCCTCTCTCGCCGCAGTGCCAGGTCTCCTCCACTTGTGTCTCTCTGGTGGCGGCGGATCATGGCAGGGTTTCGGCAGTTCAGATTGCTCCCGAGGTGAGTCCTATCCTCCTGCGCTACCGGTCGGCCGGCCGGCCAAGGCAGCGGTATTAGCAGTGAAGTGTCGGATAGTGGCGGGAGTCAGCGGGAGAACTCAGAGGCACGTCCTCTCACATAGCCTGCCAGGCCACGCCCCACCGACAATTTCCAATGTTAATTAGGAACAGTCTAGAGTCTGTAGGGACATTCTTAGGTATCCATCCCTGCCATCTATCCGTTCAATCCAGCCCCCTTCTTTGAACATACTATATTTGTTGGGCTGCTTCCAGATATGACGCGCCAGACACATCTATGTCTAGTCCTTCGTACTGTGGGTATGTAATTGGGTGTACAGGCCAGCTTCGGAATATGCGCAGTGCACATTCTGAAGCCGGCAAGTTCACCCAATTAAACATGCCCTAATAATAATATTTTTGAAAAAAGGATAGATTGCACCCAATCAGAGGATTTAGGGATGTTTGGACAGGACGTGTGGAGTTTGGAGGTTGCTCACCCTGACTCATCCCTGTTAAGCATAGTAAATAATAGTACCGGTTTTCCATTAGCTCCAGTCTTGACAAGGACAATCCACATCTAGAGGTAAACACATGTCCCTGTACATCTCCCAACGTGGTTCCTCCTTTTCAGGTTTCCTCAGGGGAGTTAGGATGCACGTTTCATGGAACCTTCTATTTCTAGTTATACTATGAAAAGGAGGAGACACACAGGGACATGTGTTTTGCTCTAGATGTGGACTCTGTTTGTCAGGACAAAACTGCAGCACGGGGGTAACTGAACTGCTCTGCGCGTCGTTCCTGAATAGAATGTAGCAATTGTATAGAAAGGACACAGGATCCCATTGCAACTTAAAAATCCTATTCAGCACAGTCTCTATTTTTGTGCCTCCCATCAAAGCTGTTTGTCTGTTGTGTTCTATCCTAATAAAAGGCTCGAACTCCAAGTACACATTGGCAATCTGCTACTTGAGATGTTCTGATTTATGTCAGTTTCAGTTGTTGTGTTGGAAATCTGGCCTCACCATTTTGCAGGAGCGGTCTTTATATTGTGTGTAAAGCAGTGGATGCTGTGATTTAACCTCTTTCACCCACCGACCCAGACCATCAGTCAGCGTGGAAAACAACCATGAGCCTTCGGCTATAATGGGTTTGTGTGGCTGGTTGTAAGTTGTCTGAACAAGCCAACAAATATACATATTTTTGCTGTAACTGAAAGTGATTTATTTTTCTAGTCTGAATATCTCCATTGACACAAGGTGTGAGCTGGTAATGTCAGAGAAGTCATTTCTATCTAACCCACATCAGTCAATTATGTACGATGGTGTGTAAAAAAAGAATAACTGAAGAGACTTTTTTTTTTTTTTTTTTTTTCTTCATGCTAGAAAGTTTGGTTTTTCGATTCGTCCTCAGATAAACTTGTGGCTTAAGCTACAGATCTTTGCCCCGTCTTCCCGTGTTTTATTTTCAAGCAGAGGCTTAGCTCTTGCTGCCGGGTACCTACCTAACAATTCTTCTTACCCTTTATTCTTCCCCTTTCATTAAGCCGTTTCCCATGCGGATCACAAAGGATCCTTTCAGATAAACCTGCATCGTAATCTTCTCTAATGTGTATTCTGATGTCACTAGAAGAGGATTAGCTGACATGTAAATTCATGTTTGGTGCTTTTTATATCTAAGAGTAAAACACTGCTTTATAATGCACTTGTATGCAGGCAGATAAATGAAGACGTGCATCACGCTATGCATGATTATGAAGAAATCTGTTAAGTAAATATTTCACTGGAGGGGGTCGTGGATATTCCAGGATTTTGCTATAGAATTTAAGTGAAATGAAAATGAATAGAAACCAGCTGAAGGGGTCAATTTACCACACAAGATGGCAATCCACACAGTGCAGATGTGTTCCGCTGACCAGATGCTTCCAGCTGTGTGCCCGCATCTGTGCTGTCACCACTGGGGCTTAGGCTGGCCATCAATGCAGAAAAGCCTACCAGTTGTTGCCATTGTTTCTTTAGTCCCACTGTTTTTTGTCAATTGTAAATCCCCTTTTCCAATGGAAACCTTCCATCAAAACTATTTTTTTTATTTTTTTTTTTGTGGATGTAGTTTGTATATTCTAACAGCTAGCGCTATTATCTCAGTATTAACTCATTTTCCTACATTAGGCAATGACAGCAGTTGATTCCCAAGGAGCTTAAAGGGGTGGCCTGGACTTCCAACATTAATGACCTATTCCTAGGATAAGTCATCAATGTCTGATGGGTGAGGGTGCATCACCCAACACCCCCATTGGTGCCGACCGCTGGAACTACTCAGTTGCTGAGCTACACAACAAAGATCCGTCATCTGCATAGTAGTCATGGTCAGGTACTACATATCTGCACCCTGTTCAAATCAATAAAGGCTGATGTGCAGTACCTGGCCGTGGCCGCTATTCCTTCTACACAGCTGTGGAGCTCCACAACTGAGTAGTGCCGGAATGGGAACAACTGATTGGTGGGGGGGCTGAGTGTCACACCTCCGCCGATCAGACGTTATTGAGCTATTCTAAGGATGCATCATTGTTGTTAAAGTCCCGGACTACCCCTTTATATGGGGACAGCATCCGGGCTCCATTTCTGTGGAGCCCGCATCACTGACTTTAACTTGCATAAAACAACCTGTATTGCCAGGACACCCACCGCACCACCTGCAGTATCGCTGTACTCCTGCCACCACCATACAGCCGCGAGAACGCCTCCTGTAACCCTGATCCACGTGCAACCACACCCACCACTAAGCTATAACTGGATTATGAAATACCCCCATTTTCCTCCCAAAATTTTGGGAGGAAAAGTGCGTCCTACAGTGCAACAAATATAGTACTTTACATGGTGGGCCATTTATATGGATGCACCTAAATAAAATGGGAATGGTTGGTGATATCAACTTCCTGTTTGTGGCACATTAGTATATGGGAGGGGGAAAACCTTTCCAGATGGGTAGTGACCATGGCGGCCATTTTGATGTCGGTCATTTTGGATCCAACTTTATTTTTTTTCAATGAGAAGAGGGTCATGTGACATCAAACATATTGAGAATTTCATAAGAAAAACAATGGTGTACTTGGTTTTAACATAGCTTTATTCTTTCATGAGTTATTTACAAGTTTATGACCACTTATAAAATGTGATCAAAGTGCTGCCCATTGTGTTGGATTGTCAATGCAACACTCTTCTTCCACTCTTGACACTCTGATGGCAACACTGCGGAAGAAATGCTAACACAGGCTTCCAGTATCTCTTGTTTCAGATGCTGCACATCTCGTATCTTCACAGCATAGACAATTGCCTTCAGATGAGTGATGAGGCAAACTTTTTTGAGAATGGTGAAGTTAACAAACAAAACCACTGCTATTGGTCTGACACTAACCCACAGTGGATAGATCCCTCCAAGACTGTTGGAACACAGAAATTGATGGTATGGTGTGGTATATGGGGTACAAAGGTAGTGGGGCCATTCGTCATCAATGGAAACCTCAATGCCATGAAGCACTTTCAGATATCCAGTGGCATTGAGGTATCCAATTGATAAAGAATGGCCCCACTATCTTTGTACCCCATATACCACACCATACCATTAATTTTTCTAGTCTTGGAGGGATCTATCCACTGTAGGGTAGTGTCAGACCAATAGTGTAAGCTTTAAAAAAGATATTAGAAAACTTAGTTAAGTAGTCTAAATGGTGGGATCTTATTGAGAGGTCTTCACTGCTGGCACAGTCCTCAGCCTCCTCCTTGTGTATTCTGCCCCCTTCTAGATCTCTGTGCCACCTCCTGTTCTGCTGGCTCTGACCTCCTCCTCTCCTGCTCTCTGAATAAACCATAAACAGTGTGGAAATCTGGCGCTGACGTCAGGACAAATGCTTTGCAGCCGCTCTGAACAGCCTTTGTGCGGCAGGTTGAGTGACAGAGAGCAGGAGTGGAGGAGGGCAGAGCTAGCAGAACAGGAGGCGGCGCAGAGATGCAGAAGGGGGCGGAATACAGAAGGAGGAGGCTGGAGGACTGTGCCAGCAGTGAAGACCTTAATAAGATCCCACACTTTAGACTACATAACTGTAAGTTTTCTAATGTCTTTTTTTAAAGCTTACAGGGGGACTAGAAACATGGGGGAACCCTTTCCTGAATGCAGCAGACATGCTGCATTCAGTGCTGCATTTAGTTTGCAATGCAGCAGGAGGTGACAGGTCCTCTTTAAAACCAAGCACACCATTGTTTTTCTTATGAAATTCTCAATAAGTTTGATATGTCACATGACCCTCTTCCCATTAAAAAAATAAAGTTTGATCCAAAATGGCTGACTTCAAAATGGCCGCCATGGTCACCAACCGTCTGGAAAAGTTTTCCCCCTCCATATACTAATGTGCCACAAACAGGAAGTTGGTATCACCAACCATTCCCATTTTATTTAGGTGCATCCATATAAATGGCCCACCCTGAAGAATCCATGTCAGAATGCCTGCATAATCCTTCCTGAAAGGTTTTCTGACTAATATTGGGATACATAGATGCAAAGCACTGCAGTGTTCATGGAAAGGGATCCAGCACATAACTACACAGAAGTTTGTACATCAGAGAATAAAACATTTGGCATCTTGAAGGGAGAACTCCCAAATCTATCAAGGAGTCTTTAAAGAGAATCTGTCACCTAATCTGAGAACAATGGGCAGAGACCCTGATTCCAACGGATTTACTTGCTGAGCTGCTTATGATCTATTTGATATAACACTGTGTAGCAGCAGTAGATTATTACTAGAGCAATAGTAAACTTCCTGCATTGTAATGTTGCATATCCGTGATTGGCAGCTTTCTGCCTATGCATAGTGCGCCGAAAGTTGTCAGTTGTGTGGACGGGTTACCCCGAGGTCAGCATTCGGAGAACGGGTAGATCTGCAGTAGATAAAACATGGATTTTATTAAGACTGTAGCAAGCAGCACAATAAATGATACTTTGCTGGAATTGGGGTCTCTGCCCCTACATTATACTGATCTCAGATGGGGTAGCAGAAACCTGATTACAGAATTTCTTTATTGATCAAATGCTCATTTTAATTTAGGATTTTATAAGTATTTTGCCATGGATTTTTAGAGCCAGTTCCTCAGTTTGAGCAGGTCTAAAGGCCACCAAATTAGATGATTGTTGGGGGAAAAACAGTTTGGTCATTGTTTCATCCAGCAGTCATCTTGGCTGGCTCTCTGCTGAAGTGCTTGTTTGGCTGTGGGCTCATGTGTTCTCTGGAGACAGCTGCTGTTAGATACAGTACAGACCAAAAGTTTGGACACATCTTCTCATTCAAAAAGTTTTCTTTATTTTCATGACTATGAAAATTGTAGACTCACACTGAAGGGATCAAATCTATGAATTAACACATGTGGAATTATTTACTTAACACAAAAGTGTGAAACAACTGAAAATATGTCTTATATTCTAGGTTCTTCAAAGTAGCCACCTTTTGCTTTGATTACTGCTTTGCACACTCTTGGCATTCTCTTGATGAGCTTCAAGAGGTAGTCACCGGAAATGGTCTTCCAACAGTTTTATATGAGTTCCCAGAGATGCTTAGCACTTGTTGGCCCTTTTGCCTTCTGCGGTCCAGCTCACCCCAAACCATCTCGATTGGGTTCAGGTCTGTTGAATGTGGAGGCCAGGTCATCTGGCGTAGCACCCAATCACTCTGCTTCTTGGTCAAATAGCCCTTACACAGCCTGGAGGTGTGTTTGGGGTCATTGTCCTGTTGAAAAATAAATGATGGTCCAACTAAACGCAAACCGGATGGAATAGCATGCCGCTGCAAGATGCTGTGGTAGCCATGCTAGTTCAGTATGCCTACAATTTTGAATAAATCCCCAACAGTGTCACCAGCAAAGCACCCCAACACCATCACACCACCTCCATGCTTCACGGTGGGAACCAGGCATGTAGACTCCATCCGTTCACCTTTTCTGCGTCGCACAAAGACACGGTGGTTTGAACCAAAGATCTCAAATTTGGACTCATCAAACCAAAGCACAGATTTCCACTGGTCTAATGTCCAAGTCTTCTCTGCTTGTTGCCTGTCCTTAGCAGTAGTTACCTAGAAGCTATTTTTCCATGAAAGCCTACTGCACAAAGTCTCCTCTTAACAGTTGTTGTAGAGATGTGTCTGCTGCTAGAACTCTGTGTGACATTGACCTGGTCTCTAATGTGAGCTGCTGTTAACCTGCAATTTCTGAGGCTGTTGACTCGGATGAACTTATCCTCCGCAGCAGAGGTGACTCTTGGTCTTCCTTTCCTGGGGTGGTCCTCATGTGAGCAGCTTCTTTGTAGCGCTTGATGGTTTTTGCAACTGCACTTGGGGACACTTTCAAAGTTTTCCCAACTTTTCAGACTGACTGACCTTCATTTCTTAAAGTAATGATGGCCACTCGTTTTTATTTACTTAGCTGCTTTTTCTTGCCATAATACAAATTCTAACAGTCTATTCAGTAGGACTATCGGCTGTGTATCCACCAGACGTCTGAACAACACAACTGATGGTCCCAACCCCATTTTTAAGGCAAGAAATCCCACTTATTAAACCTGACAGGGCACACCTGTGAAGTGAAAACCATTTCCGGTGACTACCTCTTGAAGCTCATCAAGAGAATGCCAAGAGTGTGCAAAGCAGTAATCAAAGTAATAAAAGGTGGCTACTTTGAAGAACCTAGAATATAAGACATATTTTCAGTTGTTTCACACTTTTTTGTTAAGTATATAATTCCACATGTGTTAATTAAAAGTTTTGATGCCTTCAGTGTGAATCTACAATTTTCATAGTCAAGAGAAAATAAAGAAAACTCTTTGAATGAGAAGGTGTGTCCAAACTTTTGGTCTGCACTGTATGTCTGGAGACAGCATATCTGTGGGAAACAGTACTAACAGTCAGACGTGTCAGATCGATATTGTCTGTGACTCCCATACACAATAGACTGATGGCCGAACCAGTCCATATTGGCAGGTTCAGCCATCTTTAGTATAATGTGTATGTGGAACTTTAGAGATCAAGTTCATCATGTATGTAGCTTATAGTGTCAAAATCTTGATCTTTCTTTTTTAATAAAGAACAGCACGTGTCATTTACACAGGCGTAAGGTGATTTGTGTGACACAAAATTGCTATCCTGAGCGCAGACATTTATTTTCACTAATTCTAATGAGGAACATAACACTATAGCCCACATATTACACTAGTTCCAGCTTTAGGGTGCGTTTGTAATCATTGTTTACATTTTTGACACTAAAATTTCTGCACCAATTACACACCTTTGTTTACTTGTGTTTTTTTCCTTGCGTTTTTGTGTACTTTTTTTGTTGCATGTGTATTTAATGTGTTTTAGTCTTAATAAACTTAGTTGAAACACACAGCAGAGCAAACAGCAAAGCAAGTTACTGTAAACAAAGAAAAAAAGTTTATTACAGGTTATTGTAATATAAAAGCATAATTCTAACCATCGCCATCTCATAAGAAACACTATAACCGCCCATGTCACAGTGCACACCAAAAAATTGTAAAGATATGGATGGGTATCTAATTACCGTATATACTCGCGTATAAGCGAGTCACTGTATACACTGTATACAGTATACAGGCCGCCCGCCCCCATCAGTATACAGGCCCCCCCCTTGCTGCTGCAATCCTGTAAAGGAATTATTAATTAAGTGGAAACCACTATGGAGTTTAGGTTACATAAAATATAACTTTTATTGTTAATATAAAAGCAGACACATAAACGTTATGAAACGAAGCACAAGGAAATTCCAAAACAACTGCAGTAGGGTGGTAACCCCCTGGGTTAAACCATGCACCGTGAGGCACATTCACAATAATGTTAAGGTTACACGAATAAGGAGTGTGTTAGCAGACAAATTATGGAGTAATACCATTACATCAGTCACTCACCCATAGTGCAATCTTGTGATGGACCTGGTGGTTCCCCGGGGGGCCCTGTCCTGCAGCACGCCCCTAACAGCTATTACTCCATAATTTGTCTGCTAACACACTCCTTATTCGTGTAACCTTAACATTATTGTGAATGTGCCTCACGGTGCATGGTTTAACCCAGGGGATTACCACCCTACTGCAGTTGTTTTGGAATTTCCTTGTGCTTCGTTTCATAACGTTTATGTGTCTGCTTTTATATTAACAATAAAAGTTATATTTTATGTAACCTAAACTCCATAGTGGTTTCCACTTAATTAATAATTGAGAGGAGTGTTACTTATTTCCAGTTATATATACACCTTATAGGAATGATGTATCCTTAATCATGAGAATCTTTATGGATATAAGGTGTATAGTTGTTATTATTATTATTATTATTTATTTATATAGCGCCATTGGGTTCCATGGCGCTTTACATGAGGATGAGGGAGACAAGAACAAGTACACTAAATCTAGGCGATCAGGACGTACAGGTACAGGAGGGGCAGGGACCCTGTCCACGAGGGCTCACAGTCTATGAGGGGCGGGTTAGGATACAGTAGGACGGGGGAGTGTCAGGTACAGGAGGGGCAGGGACCCTGTCCACGAGGGCTCACAGTCTATGGGGGCGGGTTAGGATACAGTAGGATGGGGGAATGTCAGGTATGGGGCGTTCGCCTGGGTCTCATGGCAGGTTGTAGGCTTGACGTATAGTATAGTGATTTTGTATATTTATACTATAATCCTGTAAAGGAATAGATCATTATGCTTATCCCTGCCGCTGTCCCGCCGCCATCGCTCTCCTCCGGCTTCCTCCTCCGGTGGGCGCAGGCAATGACGTCATTGTCTGTGCGCCAGAGGAGGAAGCCGGATAAAGCCGGAGGAGCGTGATGGCGGCGGCGGGACAGCGGCAGGGATAAGTATAATGATCTATTCCTTTACAGGATTGCGGCAGCAAGGGGGGGCCCCTGTATACTGATGGGGGGGGGGCCTGTATATACCACTGGGGCTGCTGCTTTACACTACCAATGGGGCTGCTGCTTTATACTACCACTGGGGCTGCTGCTGTATATACCTCTGGGGCTGCTGTATACTACCTCTGGGGCTGCTGTATACTACCTCTGGGGCTGCTGTATACTACCTCTGGGGCTGCTGTATACTACCTCTGGGGCTGCTGCTGTATACTACCACTGGGGCTGCTGCTGTATATACCTCTGGGGCTGCTGTATACTACCTCTGGGGCTGCTGCTGTATACTACCTCTGGGGCTGCTGCTGTATACTACCTCTGGGGCTGCTGCTGTATACTACCACTGGGGCTGCTGCTGTATATACCACTGGGGCTGCTGCTGTATACTACCACTGGGGCTGCTGCTGTATACTACCACTGGGGCTGCTGCTGTATACTACCACTGGGGCTGCTGCTGTATACTACCACTGGGGCTGCTGCTGTATACTACCACTGGGGCTGCTGCTGTATACTACCACTGGGGCTGCTGCTGTATACTACCACTGGGGCTGCTGCTGTATACTACCACTGGGGCTGCTGCTGTATACTACCACTGGGGCTGCTGCTGTATACTACCACTGGGGCTGCTGCTGTATACTACCACTGGGGCTGCTGCTGTATACTACCACTGGGGCTGCTGCTGTATACTACCACTGGGGCTGCTGCTGTATACTACCACTGGGGCTGCTGCTGTATATACCTCTGGGGCTGCTGCTGTATACTACCACTGGGGCTGCAGCTGTATACTACCACTGGGGCTGCAGCTGTATACTACCACTGGGGCTGCTGTTGTATACTACCACTGGGGCTGCTGTTGTATACTACCACTGGGGCTGCTGCTGTATACTACCACTGGGGCTGCTGCTGTATACTACCACTGGGGCTGCTGCTGTATACTACCACTGGGGCTGCTGCTGTATACTACCACTGGGGCTGCTGCTGTATACTACCACTGGGGCTGCTGCTGTATATACCTCTGGGGCTGCTGCTGTATACTACCACTGGGGCTGCAGCTGTATACTACCACTGGGGCTGCTGTTGTATACTACCACTGGGGCTGCTGTATACTACCACTGGGGCTGCTGCTGTATACTACCACTGGGGCTGCTGTATACTACCACTGGGGCTGCTGCTGTATACTACCACTGGGGCTGCTGCTGTATACTACCACTGGGGCTGCTGCTGTATACCACACTGCTGGGGGCTGTATACCTGTGCTGGGGTCCACCCTCGGCTTATACACGAGTCAATAGATTTTCCCAGGTTTTGGGGGCAAAAGTAGGGGGGTCGGCTTATACACGGATCGGCTTATACACGAGTATGTACGCTACCCAAACTCCCCACATATTTAACACTGGCAACCGTTAATGCCTTTCATGTGTCACTAAAGAGTATTTAGCCCTTTATGTAACCTAATATATAATGTAAAAAAAAAACGATGTGGATCACCCCCTGTTTTTGATATACTTTTGTGTTTTTTTTTCCTGCCAGATAAACGGTACCAAACCTTTTTCTTTCCTGCCAGATAAACACCTCTCCATTACTAACCCCAGGGCTAGATGCCATTCTCTCCACGCTCAATGTGGCATCAGATGGGAAAGCTTCCCTGTCTGGTACATTTTGAATAAATACATTAAAATGTTAAGGGAGGTGTAGAGAACAATTTTCCAACATTTCTTTGTATGCAGAACAGCTTCATTGTGGTCGCTACGGCTACACATGCAACATGCTTTACTCCCTGCTGTGATTGGGTTTGTATTTTTATTTTGTTTGTTTGTTTTTTTTACATGTTTGAGATGAAAGTATTATCATATTACAAAGTTACAGCTGCTCTTGTTTATAGCTGAGCACTAGATTTATACATAAGTTACCATGTCTGCTGTACGATTACTGGGCAGAGGTATCTTTTATTCTCTTTGACCTCCAGCAGATGGCAGTATCTGCTCACTCTTTGTAAGGAGCTGTCCTCCGTAGGACTCTCCTTTCAGCTGTATGTTCCTCCTGTCGGCCCTTCAGATTTTGGATACGCTGGGACTGTGTGCAGGTAAAATGCTTGTAATGAAAAACTATTGGAAATGATAATTGCCCAAATGGACTAGAATCTTGTAAAAGATAATATCAGACATGTATATATCACTTGGCTGCTCTTAGTGTACATAATGCCTGAGAGTGGTACGTTTTAGCTTAAGTCATCCGAATTTTGATATTCTCCAGGACAGGTTGCTTTGGAGTAGATAAAAGTTCTGTGTAACTTGCTGCTTTTCACAAATGGCCATAGGTCTCCACATCATGGAATGTGTCCCTATCCTCCAAGGGGCAGATATGAGGAGTCTCATATACCGTCTGCTTCTATGGAAAGGTAAAATATTGTTGCTTTAGAAGTTTTTAGCGTTCAGCTTGTCCATAACAACAATGCTGCCATAGTGTCCTGTCAACTAACCAACTTTACTTGGCAGTCAGTGACCTGTTTCTGGCTTGGTTTTTGTTATTTCCATCAGGTTAATATTGGAAAATAATTATAAAAGCAGCATGTATTAGGTCAAATTGAAAATGTTAATCAGGACTTTAGTTTTTGCAGATACTAAGCTTATATGGAGGAGTGATGGGAGTTGTGGTAACCTTAACAAGAATGTTAGTGCGGCCTTCGTTCCCTGCCATTTTCATCCTATAGACGATAATACTTCAGCTTTCTGCAGGTGACACTGAGCTCAAGGCAATGGACAACACATCTTTCTCTATCAGCAGGTCTTAAAAAGGCCGTTCATGGTGGTCTCATTGTCAAGTTGTTTGGAGTGGCTTAATGTTACATTGGTTAAACCAGGGGTATAAAGAAAATTGCACATTTATGCCTTTTGATGAGCCCTAAAACATACAGCAAGTATTGACTTGTCCAGGGTGTGTGGAATGGCACGTCCGGACCTCTGACCCCACCATGCTTCCTGTGAAAGCTGTTAAATCTTTTACTGCCCCATGGGAAAACCTCTTCCAGGATTTGGGAACAAAAGCATTGTATCGTTCCCCCTGAACGAGCACCTCTGTCTTTATGGGGCTCTTAAGATCCACACTTTATGGGAGAAGTTTTTTTTTTATTTATTTATTTATTTTTTAAGGGCTGACACCACTTGACTTTCTTTTCCCTTTAAAGCCTGGGAACTTCCTAGAAAGAAAAAACGATCTTGTGCCATCGCCATTGGGACAAGTGTGATGCTTTCATCCCTGGACTATAAATAGAGTTATTGCCCATTAAACATGTTTCCTCTGGGAAGCAGAATGCTGCATATCTATGAAAACTAAGGAAAAAAGGAAAAAGATGGTTATCCACAAAGAACAGATAACCCACCACCTTCAATGTCTCTAAATAACAGGTGCAATCTCAATGCTAGTGCTGCACCTCCGCCTGAAAATGAATAAACCATGAGAGAATCATCATTATTAAACTCATGTATGTACATAATTAATGCCTTCATAGTATCCTCCCAGCAGATTGTTAAGAGGGGATTTATCATATAAGCAGGAATGTTTGCTTTTCCAAGAATTGTAGGACTTTAACGTGTATGAGATAAATATTTGGATCATTAATGTCAGATATATATGTACAATCCGCATCCTGTGTCATGTATTGGAAAGCCACGTGCATGTTTAGTAATGACTGAATTAGGAAATACTGCACTTGTATTTCTGTTCATTTTCGTAAATCTCATACTGATGTAAAAACCATGTGATATATATATCATAATGTCAATGGAATTTTTATTTTCTTTTTCTTCACAGAATAGAAGCAGAGAAGAAATTGGTGAAAATTACTAGTTCAGTTTCTCAAGCTGATGTAAGTAATGTTTAATATAATCCTAAACTGGTGATATTATTTCCCACATTCTGGCACTAGAATGATTTATCTCTTGTGTATTCTTCTGCTTTTATTGTAATGATTAATAGGCTCCGGATACATTCAGCAATTTTAATTTAGATTTTATATTGACTGATCTGTGTTTAGAGTCCCAGTTTATACATGATATCGGGTCACTAGCGTCTCTTGTTTTACACTTTGTTCGTTCAAAAAGGATAGCATTTACCGTATATACTCGTGTATAAGCCAAGTTTTTCAGCCCAAAAATTGGGCTGAAAAGTTCCCCCCTCGGCTTATACACGGGTCAATACGGTATGTGGTGTGTGGGGGCTGTGTCCGGAGGCTGGAGGAGGCGGGGGAGGCTGCTGACTGAGCGGCCCGTCACGTGGTGCCACTCATTAGATATGCACGGCTCCCCCCGCCCATCACAGCAGCAGGGGGAGCCGTGCATACAGCCCCCAGTGGTAGTATACAGGCAGCCCCCCTCCTGCTGGCACTCGCCCCACCCCCCCATACTGTGCAAAGCCCCCCCTTCTGCATTATCTTACCCTCTGGCGTCTTCATCACCGCGGGTCCTCCAGTCCTTGCTCACTCGCTGTGTTCGGGTCTCACGTGAGACCGGGAACACAGCGCGCGAGGATGGACGTGAGGGCCCTTGGTGATGAAGACGCTGGATGGTAAGTTAATGCAGCGGGGGCGGGGGCTCTGCACAGTGTGGGGGGCAAGTACCAGCAGGAGCAGGGCTGCATGACATAGTGCACTGCATCCCGCGGCTGGGGGAGCAGTGCACTATCTGATACAGCCCCCCTCCTGCAGGCACTCGCCTGCTGTATACTACTGGGGGCCTGCTGTATACTACTGGGGGCCTGCTGTATACTACTGGGGGCCTGCTGTACACTACTGGGGCCTGCTGTACACTACTGGGGGCCTGCTGTACACTACTGGGGGCCTGCTGTACACTACTGGGGGCCTGCTGTACACTACTGGGGGCCTGCTGTACACTACTGGGGGCCTGCTGTACACTACTGGGGGCCTGCTGTATACAACTGGGGGCCTGCTGTATACAACTGGGGCCTGCTGTATACAACTGGGGGCCTGCTGTATACAACTGGGGGCCTGCTGTATACAACTGGGGGCCTGCTGTATACAACTGGGGGCCTGCTGTATACAACTGGGGGCCTGCTGTATACAACTGGGGGCCTGCTGTATACAACTGGGGCCTGCTGTATACAACTGGGGGCCTGCTGTATACAACTGGGGGCCTGCTGTATACAACTGGGGGCCTGCTGTATACTACTGGGGGCCTGCTGTATACTACTGGGGCCTGCTGTATACTACTGGGGGCCTGCTGTATACTACTGGGGGCCTGCTGTATACCTCACTGCTGGGGGCTGTATACAATACTGCTGGGGGCTGTATACCACTGGGGGGACCTGCATACCTTACTGCTGGTGGCTGTATACCTGTCCTGGTGGCTGTATACCTGTCCTGGTGGCTGTATACCTGTCCTGGTGGCTGTATACCTGTCCCGGTGGCTGTATACCTGTCCCGGTGGCTGTATACCTGTCCCGGTGGCTGTATACCTGTCCCGGTGGCTGTATACCTGTCCCGGTGGCTGTATACCTGTCCCGGTGGCTGTATACCTGTCCCGGTGGCTGTATACCTGTCCCGGTGGCTGTATACCATACTACTGGGGCCTGTATACCACTGGGAGGGCCTGTATACCACACTGCTGGGGGCTGGATACCTGTGCTGGGGTCCACCCTTGGCTTATACGCGAGTCAATAAGTTTTCCCAGTTTTTGGGGGCAAAAGTAGGGGGGTCGGCTTATACACGGGTCTGCTTATACACGAGTATATAAGGTAAATGGAACCTGTCATGTTGAAAAATGCTGTTAACCTGCAGATATGGGCTTAATCTGTAGGTTAATAGTGTTCTGAACCTGCTCAAGGCCTGTACATTGAACCTTGCTACCAGGAGGAAATTACCTTTTATTCCTCTTGGCAGTGTTCCAGTTGCGGTCACAGATGCAGTGTTGGAGCAGTTTCAGTCACCGCTCTGTGAGTCTAGAGCAGCAGCTGTGATCGCCCTCCATACTGACTGACAGCAGGTTCCAATTCAGAGTGGCTGTCAGTCAATGCAGAGGGCACGGTCACAGTCTCCACTCTCCATATACAAAGCGGTGACTGAACCTGAACCCGCGCCGCCCACCTAACTGTAACCCAAAGTTTTTTTTTGCCAGTTTTAACATGAAGTTGCTGTGCAGGTTCAGAATGCTATTGACCTGCAGATTAATGCTATATCTGCAGGTTAATAGCATTTTTCTATGTGACCGGTTCACTTTACAGGTGTTTTCCAGTGGGGCAAAAATAGGCATCAATGTAATTAAAACATTATGTAATTGCACTTACTAAAATGGTTATGGTCTGGTTGCTCCCATACTGCTGCCATGACCGCTCCGCTTCAGCATCGATCTTTACTCAGGAGAGCGATTCCTGACTCATGACAAGAGATCATATAAAGGTGGAAATGGGCAATCTGCCACCCCACCTCATGGAGATTGCTGGTCATGTGCTGGTACATGATGTGCTCTCTTGTGCGACAAAACAGGATGTTGAGGAAAATTATAAAATTAAGGCTACATTCATACACAGCGTTTTAGCTGCGTTTTGTGTGTTTGACTGTTTGGTGTAATCTGTTTTGCTAATTACTCACCTCCCCACGATCCCACAGTTACCTAAGGCAAGAGCCTTATTCCCGGAGGCTGCAGGACGTTTGAGTTTTTTCTACAGTGCTTGTAGGACCTGGCACTGCACCATGTGAATGAGTAACGTCACTGTCAGCTGACAGTGACTTCACTCAGTCACGTGTGCAGGTCCTAGAGGCACCAAACAGATTACTCACAGGTCCTGCAGCCTCCAGGAATGAGGCTATTGTCGTAGGTAACCTTGGGATCGTGGGGAGGTGTGTAATTAGCGCAGCAGACAACACCAAAAGAACTGACATGCTTATTTATTCTTTGTGCGGGTCCGCACAAAACATATTGTCTGAATGTAAAATTGTGAAATGCATTGACTGGGCTGGGATGGCCAACGTCACTGCATTTCACTGCAAATAGCGGATCCGCAAAAAACGTGTTACTAACTGTACACTAGCACACTGTGTGAATGTAGCCTAAAGTTTATTACTTCCAATTGGATTAATGGAAGGATTTGATCATTCAGTAATCTCTAGTTGGCAACTGTATTACAGAAAATTATACTACAAGAAAGAATCGGATGTTGACATCCAAGATATTGTTACAACCAGGCCAGCTTTATTCAGACTAAAAGTCATAAATCTGTCAACAAACAGTTTACAGGTAGTAGCATTGCTCCTGTCGCAACTCACAGGCTAATTGTGGCCCTTAAGTAAATTATGTATAAGAAAAAGTGTACTGACTTAGCGCCACAGTTGACAAGTGATGAAATGATTTGTTATCTTTTGATATGCTTTTAATGTGAAGAAATAAAGTGGGACCAGTTGTAACCGTAACTCGGACGACGGCCTCCTCCCATAATTTTTGGCACTGAAAGTTGCGGTGCAACCATCCATCTGCGGATGACCTGAGGACTTTCTATACTTTGCTTTAAAGAACATATTTATTTTGTTGCTTTATGATTAATCATTGTTTTTTTTTTCCTCTCTTTAATCCATTCACACTTTCTAAGTGTTGTTTCATTTCCACTGTGTGGGGTGTTGATCAGATTATAGTCCTACTGAATTTATAATCAAATAAATACGATCTGAAACATAAAACATTGTATTATTTCTGCTGCAGAAACTTCAAAAAAGAGCTGAGAGGTTCAGTGTTCCTGCTAGTGCAGACAGTAAGAAGGCAGCCCGGGCCATGCGGTAAATAGTTTTTAATATTATTTTGTGATTTTTTTTTTTTTTATAAGGATATAAAGTTGAAACCTCAGGACTGCATTTCTTTCATGTTAACACTTTCCTTGTATTTTTTTCATTTGAAGGTTTGGCCTTCCGTCTACTGAGCAGACAGGTGGGTGATTTGCAGCACACTGTCAATACCATGCTCCTAACTAGGGAAAAATCTTATATAAGCATTATGCCCTAAAAGCAATTTGTTGGATTACTTCATATTTTTGCCAGTTTTACTAACTCTATCCTTGGTTCTTTTTAGGCCAGATCACTGAAGTGAAAAGCAACGGTAAGCATTAGTTTACTTAGTCAAGGGACAGTTTCTTTTTTTTCCCCAAGTCTCCTCCCAGGTTTGTAGTGTTTTTGGTGTTATTTCAAATGTCTGTCAGAAGATGAGATAATGGAATGTAAAACTGGACAAATACTACATGAACCACACTCACATTTAGACTGTGTCGACAAGAGCACATTTTCTTCACATTTTTACAGCTTGTTTCTAAAAATGAGCACAATATATAGGCCAGCCAGTAATGTCAATGAGACTTGGCTTGTGCCATGCCAACGTCTGCGCATTTGTGCGCAGCATAATAGCGGCAGATTTTTATGGATCTTTTGATTTGTAAAAATATGCAGCATGTCAATTCTTTCACGCATCATACCTTGCGTACTGCCCAGCACTTTCAGGTTTCGGCCGCGTCATGTTGGTAGGGGGCGTGTGACATGGCCAAAACCTGAAAATGCCTGAAGACACGCAAGGTAAACGCCGTACTACAGGACGGGGAAAGCAGAGATGGATGCAGAATTTTCTATATCAAAGAGCAGATGTTACGTAGGAATAGTGCAACCCCTTTTCATGAGTATTGTGTGCTGAAAGCAAATGCAGATTTGATGCAGAAAATTCTGCAGCATCCGCACGTAGACTAATGGGGAACATATTCATTTCCAAGTGCTTTCTTTTTTTTTTTTTTTTTTTTTTTATATATATATAACTTTTCTATTTGAACAAAAAAAACCTGCATCGTATCTGGCTTAAAACATAGGTTGTTCCATCTAGGTAAGCATGGACAAGCTGAAGGAAAGAGCTCAGAGGTTTGGTCTCAGTGTGTCACCTGTCACAAAAAAGGTATGTCATGTAAGCGTACCGGAAGGGTTTGGCTATTACTTATCATCTATGCAGGCTGTAATATTACATTATGCATTAAAGATGATGAAACTAATAGTACTTTCAGAATATTTGCAATATATCCTTCACCTACCTAGTATTAGTGCAGCAAGATGCTATTTGCCAACTGATGTGACTGTTATGAAAATTTTCTATCATCTTTATTTTTATTATTCCTGCCTTTTCTGGAAGACTTTTTGTGACCTGCATTCCTTGCCCCTTGTGTTCGATGGTAAGCCACATTGATAGAGTGGAAGGACAACCAGCTCCAGGGCATTTACAACATAATGGCTCCACGGTATTCCCATTTTATGTAGCATAAAATAACTTCATGTGAGCATGCTGTATACTTTGACCCTTTAGTGAAGGGTTTCTTTCTTATTTAATCAAACAGTCCTTGGCTTTGAGCAATCCCTTGTGATGGGTGTATATGTGACCCTCCCAGGTGTGCGCGCATCTGTCGCCACATTCATCCCGCCGCCAACTCATTCACCTCAAGCAAAGTAAACTTCACACTCAAGTGTTAGCCGGCAATAAGCTGCATTTATGAGGGGCCTTAACAGCTTTTGTCTTGGCATACTCACACCTCCTTGTTGGAAAAGTTATTGCTGCTTTTTAATAAATGTAAAAAACCCTCTCCCACTTATTTATGGCTCTTTTTGCCGTCTTCTATTTACATACAAATTTACCTTCAGGATCTTGAACAGTCCACGTTTTTTCAGAGTGTCCAGTGGAAATGTATTTATATACACTTGATTGAGCATATGAATTCATGTTTTAGGAAAAATATATATATTTTTTTTTTTTTCACACTAACCTAATACATGTGTCATAATGCAGATTTCCATGTCCAATCTGCACTAGACTATCTTGGTTGTATATTTGAAGTTATACGTAAATATGTATGGAGAGTTGGATGATAATGGTTTTAAGGATTGTAAAAGAATACGCCCCATGTACCAACTAAGACCTCCAAACACAATAGGGGAAAGCCTACCAAACCCACAGATTTTAGCGGGACCATTCAACCATCTCATGCATATGGGAACCTCCTGACCACAACCAATGATGTCCACAGACATTTGAAGTTTCAAAGCCTGAAATCCTGAATCCAGAATACTCTGCCAAGATCCCATGTGTATGGAGGAGTTGGGAGGGTGGGGGGGGATAGGATATAGCTGTTTGCCATACTATGTCTCGTGTATGTCCAGCTGTTTGCGCTCCTTATTGTTAAACTTTCCCTTTTTATTTGGACCCATATTGTTCCATTAGATAATTATTTTTTATGTTCAAAATTCTCTTATCTTATTTTTCCAGGGTATAATAAAAAAAAAAACCTCATGTAGCTTTTTATGGAATAACATAACAAAGCTTTTTAAATCCCTCACCACTTTAGCACAACCAGTCTAGTAGATCCTGTTGTTCTCTAATTACAGTACAGAAGTGCTAATGTGCCAAACTGGGACATGATCATCAAATCATTGGTCCAAAGGTCCACCAGTCCGATATATGACCACTAGGGGCAGCAAGGGAAGTACTGTATGAAAGCATTGTGGGATTGTTTAGGACTGCGGACAAAGTTTGTGAAGTCTGAGAAGCCAAGTATCCGGCCCTTCTTTTAGTAACCAAAAAGAAATAAACAGATTTCAACAACAAAAATATATACAAATTGATCTGCATTAATGAATAATATTAAATAAAGTTGGGAGAATTTAACAAAGGAAACTACAAAGGGGTTTTAAAAGATCAATCATACATGTACAGAAGATGAAATTATAAAACAAACCCTCCTGACCACACAGGTTATATTTCATGTGCATAAATCATCACTACAGAAAGGTCCTACTCAAACTACTGGCCTCATGCTCCATAAGGTAAGTAGTAAGCCCCATCTGTCACATGCTTGCCAGTTACACAAGTAACCTAGCACTGAAGATTTAAATAGAAGGGATCTACAGGACCTATACCATCATTTAAGGGAACACTGACACTATAAGAATCGTCAGGATGCACGTTTGACTAGATATGTTTCGCCTCGCTTTATCACGGAAAACTGTGTTGAGGTGTTTCAGCAGCATAGGCTCTGTAAAATAGTTTGCATAGTCCCTTTCTGTAGTGCCAATTTATGCACATAAAAAATAACCTGGGTGGTCAGAATGAGTTTGCTTTGAATTTAATCTGCATGTATTATTAATTCTTATTTTATGTCATGTATTTACTATTATCCATTATTAAAGGTAAAATTGATTAGTCCAAATGGATATTGGCATATTATAAAAGTCCTGTACCGGACATGGCCTCTCTCGTAGGTGTTTGCATGTTTATATGTTATCTTCTGCCTGCTTTCAAGTAAGCAATTTGCATAAGGTAATCTCTGTCAAGGCAAACTGAGCATACAGGTTATCAGCTTTTTGTTTTATTTCTGTGTGTATGAATCAGCCACGCTTGTTTCCACTGACCATGCCATGACTTTGCTTTTTCTATAATTCTCCCATAGATATCAGTAGAGTGAGACCACATGTGTGCCATCAACGTGGGGCATCCAATATCTTAAAAAAATGTAGCATTGAAATTGGATTGTTTAGCAATTTATTTTAAAAGAAAAAATTAATATGTTCGTATTATAAACACCTGTTACAGCACAATTCCAGCAGGTTTTCTTATTGCAGCATTGTAGTGGTGCTTTAACTCAAAGCCTCCTGCCTGCTGTCATATAGTCATATTATGCCACCTTCATCTTTCTCCAGCGTCGCTCCGGTCAGTCTCTGGTGATTTGTGACATTACGGCAGCTCCAGTGTTTCATGGAGTGCGCCGGAGGTCACAACTCAATACATCTCTATGGTAGCTTTGCTCTGGCCTCTTTCCAGCTCTCATAGAAATTCATTGAACTCTTGTGATGTAACTTCTGACTTATGGCCAGTCAGAATTACAGTCATAGGATGGTGTCGCGGGACCAAAGCGGTGCCGGGAAAAGTTGAAGCTGCCGGAGGGTGAGTATATGACCAGGGGTAGTGGACTTAGGCTGGCTTCACACTTGCAGATGCATCTGCAGCGTTTTGCAGATGCATCTGCAAGTATCAGCATGCAGACCACGGCCGTGGTGTGAATGCTCTCATTCATTCCTATATGTGAGCCGTAAGCAGGCGTATGCCTGCTTACAGATCACACTCTCCCGCCCGCACTATGGACGCGAGATGTTGCGTCCAAGGTGCGGGGGCGGGAGTGTGTGATCTGTCAGCGGCATACGCCTGCTTACGGCTCACATATAGGAATCAATGAGAGCATTCAGACCGCGGTGCGCCCTATTATAAACATAGGGACCGCGGTCTGCATGCTGATACTTGCAGATGCATCTGCAAAACGCTGCAGATGCATCTGCAAGTGTGAAGGCAGCCTTAGATTTAAAGCGCTATTGCAGAGCTGGAAAAGAAAAAAATAAACAATAAAACCCTGGAGTGGCACCTTAACAGACTTACATTGCATATCTGTTTTATCAAGTTTTACTTTTTGATAGAGTTAAACCCAGTGTGCACCACCTGCTCCTCCAGCGTTATGTGATTTCTCAGAGAATTGTGCTAATTCCTTATCATTGTAGTGCACAGCTATAAACCTAGAAATCTGGTTTAGAGCAGCCCCTTCCAACCTCATCACCCCTCCATCTCTCCCCCTTTTTAATTCTTCTAATGAGGGCATATTTTAAATGTGGTCCCTGCGGAATTGTGGTCACTCATTGCAGAAGATTAGCTGCCCCAAGCTGGCAGGCAAAATATTTGATGACGTTTTTTTGTGGCAGGCGAGAGGCAGAGGTCAGCAGTCCTGCGGGGATAATGTGTGTGTACAAAATATCTACAGAAGCGGGTGGGGGATAGAGAAGAATGGGTGTGATTGTTTCAGGTTCACATACGTGCTTCATTCTCATTTTTATGATTATTTTTTTTACCTGCTTCATTTCTGCAGCACTAGGAAATTGATTTTTAGATCTGTTGGCTTGTTACTTTATTCCACTTAGATAATAATTCATTCTTCCAGCTGCTCAAGGCATATAATGCACTTTTGTAATATTTCCACTAGCCTTACAAACCTTTAGCTAGCAACTGCATGTTTAGTCCAAAATGCACAAAGTGTATGTAATTTCTTTATGTGTTTATCTAAAATATTATATGTATTTCATAAATTTAAGGAGAGACATTGGAAATCAGTGAATTCAGGTAGAAAAACAAACAATATTGTTGAAAATCTTAAAGGGGATGGATGAACCCAAACTAAAGTTCTGGGTCTGTACTGAAGACCTCTTATTCGGGCATGTTACCTGATGTGGACTCTTCTGACAAGTCTGTGTTACAGTTCGGGTACTTGTTCGGCAGGGAGCTGTAATAATAAACTAAACAAAATAGTGATTAAACATCAGCTCATACTTACTGGGTCCGCACGCCTGGACTTCCGGGGTCACTCATTAACTTCCGGATTATTCACTGCTGAGGGGCACAACAGCCAATCACAGACACTGTCACAGAGTGGATGTCTGTGATTGGCTGTTGGAGTAACCTGGAAACAGCCCATACCTTCAAGCATCTACCGTACTGGGTAGATTCTAGAAAGTATGGGCTGTTTCCAGATTACTCCAACAGCCAATTGCAGACGCCCACTCTCTGTGACAGCATCTATGATTGGCTGTTGCCCCCCTCACTTATTGACTGACGTCATACTAGTGTAAAAATTAATTAAAAAACACTGATGTAGAGCTTCACTGTTTTTTTTTTGTTTTTTTTTTTTTAATATTCTCAGTGCAGATTAAGATGACTGCTATGGGTTGCCACCCCCAGCTTCCTGGCTTTACCTTGGCTGACAATCAAAATACAGGGAAGCCCACTATTTTTTTTTTTTCTTTAATTATTTGAATAAATATTAAATGTGTGGGTTTCACCCTATTCTGAATGCCAGTCAAGGTAAAACCTAGGCAGCCGGTGGCTGGTATTCTCAGCGTGTTGAGTCCCATAGTTATTGGGCCTAGCAAGGCTAAAGAATAGTAGCCTGCAGCCACCACAGAAATTGGTGCATTCCTTGAAGTGCCAATTCCTGGCGCTTTACCCGGCTCTTCCTGATGCCCTGGTGCAGTGGCATCAGGGTGCTACAAAGGGTTAATGATTGACAGCTTGTCATTAAGCCCAGATCGATAATGTCACACCTCAATGAGACCCAACCCTAATTTTCCAATTTATTATTACCCCACAGTTACCCCTCCAATGATAATACACAATGATGGTCCCACAAAACTCACTTCGCCTCTGCTAAATTAAGATTCTGCAGAGAGGGAACAAAAACGTCTTCTCCCTGAAGAATCTGCGCTCACACGGAGTGTCGTGAGTAGCTTTGACATCATTCATGAGCCACTCAGGGCTCCCCTCGGCAGTGAACTCAAGTGACCTCAGTTGCTCTCAAATTTGCTTATTGAGTTTTGTTTGGTATATATCCCCTTCTCCAACCATATTGTGTTATTTATTTTACGTTTCAGTGCACCTAGTCTGGGAGGCTAGGCATCCAACCAATGGAGTGCAATACGTTTATGGACTTGGTATATTATACATCCAATGGTCAAGGACACAGGGTCATCTGGGTTACCTCCTTCCTTGTGGAGTCCCAAAATACAGTCAAGGGTTCGCCAACACTCTCACTCCATACACCCTGTTAAAGGGGATATCTGGAATTTAGCAAAAAAATAATGTGCCTGAGCACTAACAGGCAAGTAGATGCCACCTACTTGCCTGTTGTACCCAGCAACATTCATCACTGACACGAAGCAGTCTTAGATTTCTCCAGTTGGCGATTTTGCAGCTTTGCTGATGTCACCCTGCAGAGGGTCGGCTTCTCCGCTCTGTTGAGCGGAAAAGAAGCCGCTGCTCTGTTTATGCAGGAATTTTATCTCCAGCAAGAGCGGTCTGTTACCATTGGGCTGGAAGTGAACGGCACACCGAGCACAACAAGCAGATAGATGGCAACTACCTGCCTGTTAGTCATTTGGCACATTTTTCTTTTCTTCTTTTTTTTTTCTTAAAAAATCCTGGATTTAGCCATTAAGTAAGGAGAGGACCACCTTCTAAATTCCTAGAACATATGTAGGAAATGTGCCTCTTTCAAGCTACATGTAGGAGTTCTTGTGTCTGTGTGGAGTACAATTCTGTGTAGGAAGCTTGGGATCCTATAAACTCAATTTTTGAGGTATATCTAGGAGAGTCTGAGTCTCACATGGTGATATTTTAGGGACGTTTTCTAATAGATCGTCCTATTGATATGTGGCCCACGTCCGCCATCCTTTTGGAAAGAGCTATAATTGGTTGACCATTTGTCTGAGAATCAAACAGGTTCTTAAAATCTTGGAGATCAGGCCTCTCGTATTGTCAGCAGGGGTAATAGAATCTATTACTGAGTGGTGGTGAATCCCGTGATTGGACAGAGAGTGTGTGCCTGACTTGCAGGTACTGGAAAAAGCAAGTGTGTGGTAAATTAAATTCCTCCTGAAGCTGCTGGAAACTCTTGAGGGTAGAATTTCTGTACATTGGTCTAGCATGCATATCACTCTCTCCCCAGTTGAAATAATTCACTAAGAGGTGGGTTACGCCAAATCGGAGTAAATTTAGTGCAACACGGAACACCCAAATATCTCTTTTCTCTATCCCACACCATATACATTAAGGCAAGTGTAGTAGTCTGAAGACCCTTGCCAGGAAAAACACCTGAGGGATTGATTTCTAATCTCTTGGAATGACCATTCGTGCTGCAGATAGACGTATTATAAGGATGCTCTTCTTTTGTGTCTTTGTGAGGCAAGCAAGAATGATAATAAAGCAATTTGAGGTAAGCGTAGGATCATTTCTCCATGAATGGCCTGATGGGTAGTGACACCGGGTGGAAAATGGAATGTATTTTTGTTTTTAAAAATAGCAATAGTATCGAAACATTTCTTATTAATGATTAGTTGATTATTGATGAGCATGGCTCTGGTCACACTGTCTTCAGGCACGGATTTGACATAAGATACACTGCTTCATATAGCTGTTTTCTTTCTTTAAAAATAATGGCAACCACTATGGAACCCAACACTGACCCTTCTGTAGGCCAATAGGAGCTGAAAGGCACGTGTTGTATCCCTAATACGATAGATGCGGGAAGAGCATGGTGGCTTCCATTGTGAACAGAAGCATAAGCATAGTATGTACACAGGGTAACTCCCTTTTGGACTTGTTCAGAAAATGTACAGCAGCAGTCCAGTCACTTTCTACTTTGTGCTCTTGTGTTGGATGAAATGATAATTACATATCCTGTAGACCAGTGGCCCTCAACCTGTGACCAGTTTGGTACAGAAGCACCTGGTCGAGCAAATGGCTAAGAGGAGCAGGTGTCCAGAAGGTGACTCTTGAGAGTAGCCCCACACAGAAGAGGAAATCTTGATGTGCTAGTATAATTTATTTTTTCATCGGTTTTATGATTAGTAAAAGTGTGGTTGAGTCTCTGTCAGGTGTCAGTTTTTTGTGTTTAATAGAAAAATACTTGGCCCTCACAACAGTTATGATTTGCTGTGGTACAATATTTGGTGGAAAAATTAGAACTAGAATTTGTTCTAGTATTTTCACCAAATAAAATACCACAGCAAAGCATAACTGTTTTGAGGGCCAAGTATTTTTTATGTTGGACTAAAAGTGTGGAAGTTAACTTGAGCACTGGACAATAGGAAGTGCCATTACATGTTTAGTTTTATTACCAGTAAGATTTTTGTGTTTAACTTCTGTCTGTGTGTTTCACAGAACTCAGCATCATTCTTCTTTCAGAGACGTTAATGTTCTCTGCAAGAGAACACAGCATGCGTGCCCACGATCAGGATGCTGGGCCCAGTATATTTTTGCTGAATTCTCCCGCTGAGTGCACTATCATCTTCACAAAAATAAATTGAAATACTGCAGCTCTTGAAGCATGTCAGTTTAGGCACACTGAGCAAGAGATTTCTATAAATCCAATTAACTATGCTTGTACTCCAGAAAGCAGCGTTTTGTACGCAGTCAAAAAAACAGTTCACCCAAAACGCTGCTAACACTGATCGTGGGCTCGGACCCTTATAGTCTATGGAGTAAATCTCATCCGTGTATTTTTGGTGACTGAGTAGTCAGCAGAAAATCGGAGACTCGTTTGATTTTGATCCGAGCCTTGAACCAATCTTGTCAATGCAAGTCTATGGGTCCACCATTTATGTGCCATTTATGTTTGTTTTTCACAGACTGATTGATATGAAAAGCTTGACAAACTTTTTTTTATGTGAGAGAAACTGATGAAACTTGAATTTTAAAAACTGACTCTAACCAGATGCTGCTAAAAATGTGATAAAAAAACAAAACTAACTCGGACCAGTCAGACTGATCCCTCATTCTCATAGGTAGGCATTTAGGAGTTAATGCCATTTCTTTATATTTTAAACTTTTACATTGAAATCTGGGAATGGAGGGGTGACCTTATTCTAAGAGGTCACCTGGTTCTTCTTTATCTAGCCCTGCTGTGAGACAAAACTTGCCTTTGTGGCAGGCACACATACATCTTATCTCACCAACCTCCCCCCTCTATTCTGGTTCAATGAGCGTTTTGATGAGCCATTCAGCCTATTCTCTAGCCACCAACCCCGCTTGTCAGAGCATAGTGGTGTAAATAAAACATAGAGGTGCTGAGCATTACATGTATCTAGCCCTCCACATCAAGCCTTTTACACCACCACCATGGAAACGATCCAGAGCTCGCTTCCTATAAAGCTACTCCCCCTAAGATCAGTCATTGCTGTCATCTTGTGACATGTGTCCAGCATATGCCGCGCGGTATGTGAACAATGCTTTGCAGGAGCAGTCATGCACGCTGCATATCAAACGGAGAGAGCAACTAAGGTGAACTGTGCCACCTCTGCCATCAGGGGCTATATTACTTCACAGTTTAATGCGGCGTAACACAAAATCTCTGTATGTAACCACCCTGAGACTATTATGGGGTGTTAGCTCTGTGACAATTTTTTCTACAGTTATAATGGATGGATAAGGATATTGTTTCTTCTTGCTCTTCTTATGTTGATGTGTGCTAACACGCCATGTCTGTATAGTTGTCAATTTTGCTACATTTGTCATTCACCGATATTGGTTGCATTATTCGTGTTTGGAGGTCATAAATGTGTAGTTGGCGTCACCTGAATTATTATATTAATATTTGGCACATTTCACACTGGCAATTCTTTGCGTTGCAAAGTCAAGAGGTTGATGGGCACAGCTAGTTAATTCATCAGTGAAGGGAGATCGCTAGACCATCTTAGATAGGCATATATAAAGTGGAGAAAAGAAGATGTCAACCTCCAGATTGTTTTTCAAAAAGCAAAGATCAAATTTATTATACACACAGCAACAACAGATAAAAGTCAACAAACAGTTAAAAACATTTAAAATCTGGCTTTAAATAGCCCCATGAAACCTCTAATACAAATATATTAGCAGGTATCCCTTCTCCTGCTTTCATGAGCCAGATAAATATTGCACAATCACCCAGAGTAGCGAAAAGTATATACAGAAAATGTAGCCTTTAGCATGGCAGTATACCAATATAAAGGTAGCAAATTAGGCAGAAAGAGCTCAACATAGATTTGTAATCCACAATTGAAGGACTTATTTCAGATTTTCCAGGAAGGATATGTACATATACACTTTCAGCACACCTTCTGTGGGCAAAGGAACATATGGAATGATAGCATGAAAAAAAAATAATAATAATAATTTTTACACAGTATATCCTATATCCTAACACAGAGAGTTAGCATGCAAAAAAATTCACAGCCCAGGTCAGTATGGAGCTCAATTTAGCCCTTTTTGACAATCCTAGGTGTAGCTGAAGGGTTCAGCTACCCATATTTAGATTAAAGGCAATTATTTAGATTGAAGGCTGCATAATAAACTTGATCTTTGCTTTACAATGTGGAGGTTGTATCTCTTATTGACATCTTCTTTTCTCCCCTTTATATGTTGCTTTGCGTTGCGTCATCATGCGTCCATATATTTAACATGAGGACACAGGGTGCATGCGCAGGCATCCGTTTGTATGCACTTGCATCCCGCTGCGTTTTTTTAATGTGTTTGCAGGATACATCATGTTGTGATTCTGAGGCTGCATGAAATAAATGCATGCATCCTGATGTGCCGAAACAACACATGGAGTGCAATGGTGGCGCATCGCCATCCGGATGGCTGTGGGCGGAGACTGACACTCCAATATGCAAAATCTCCCTCCCTTTCTCCCTCCCTCTCTCGCCCCAACCATCAAATTCTATGTACTTAACTTGAATTCTCCGGCATGCGGATCAGCATAAAAAGCGCACTGTTGGCATGCGTTTTTGTGCGTTCTGGCATGAGGCTGCGCATCTACACATATGCATGCGTCCACAACGCTAGTGTGAAACTAGCCTTAACACATTGAGTTTTCCTAATTTATATATTGGCATTGTGGCACTGATAGATGTACCACCCAGTTTCTCATTAAAGCTATTGTGACTTTTTCCATATGACTTGAAGATGAGTGGCGCATTGCATCTATATCTGATATAACCTAGCTGCGAACACAATAAATGCAAAAATTAATGTTTATTCCTAATTGCAAGTTGTATCAGTCTCTATGAACATTGACTTGATTTCCAAGTCACCATTATTGCAGTATGTGTGCGACACTGTGGCATGTTGCAGATAAATCGCACCTGGTTTTGGTTGCACAAATTCTATGTGACTTGGAACTAAAGTCGCCATATCTGCCAGTCTGTTTTTAGACCTATGTAATGTGCAGTTTCCGTACTTACCAATGAATTGTGTAAGTTTTTCTTTTTTTTTAAAACCTGTTTCTAGCGCACCTGTGTCGTTGCCATTGACTCTCATGATTCCAATGTATCAAAAAATACCCTTGCCTGTCCTATTAGGGCGAAAGTGATTTATATAAATGCTAATTTTCCACCTCACTCTACCAACAAAGGAGGATATCTTTCGGTCGACTAAACATCTCTGCTGCTCTAATCGCAGGGTCTAATGTGTCTTTCAAATGGTTCTCAGTCCACGCTCCGTTGCCTCTTTTCTCCTATATGCAGAAGCCTAATCCAGAATAAGTTTCCCTCCCCTTCGGCACCCTTACTGCCTAAAAGTTCAGGACAGCTCTTCGTATTACAAACAAACTATGCTTTGGTTATTATAAATAAATTACTTGTCATATGCTTTTGCCTGGAAGGTTGTCCGTATTCTGCTGTAGGTCTCTATTTAAAAAGCATGTTTATGTCCCAAACTGGACTTAAAGTTCTGCTTTTCTAGGAGCAACCAAGGAGTTATTGTCTTCATTATGACAATTTATTCTGTCAAACTGACATCTCAACTACATCATTCTCGCATATTCTTCCAATATATTTTTTATAGACTGTTCTTCCTTTGTGAAGATTACTTTACCTGAAAGTATTTCATACATTTTTAGAAAAGACCTTACAGATTACTATCTTACACAATATATTCTTTATTTTGAAAAATATGGCAGTAGTTTCAGGTATTGAGACTCCTTCAATTTGCCATAGCCATAATTCTTGGAGGGTTAGGAAGGTAAGATTAATAGTGCACACATTGTAGGTTTTTTGGCACTGTCCTTACCTGGGACAAACTGAATTAGGAGAAAATGTAATCTGTGGTTGGGACTTGAAGTGGAGAATGAGGAGGAAGAGCTGAGCAAGACTAGCGGCGCCTATGGGACTAGGTGGCTGCGTTATGAGGGCATTATTAAATGTATGTTTTGCGAATTTGGAGGTTTATACACAGATTATTAGGAAACTGTAAAAGAGCCAGGTAAGGAAATGGCCTTAGCTTATGTTGAGTATAACCTGGTGACAGGTTACCTTAAGATTTTGGAAAAAATGAAAAATTAAACGGTGGATGCACATACCAATTAAATTGTTGCACACACCACCCTAAAATGTACAGAAATAGCCTAAATTATTCTATGTAACCTGTCATCCACCATTTTGAATGGGAGGTTCATCTTCATCAGCATTGTGTCAGCACTATAGGAACTGAAACGGCAATTTTCTCAGCACTTTGCATTCATTATTATTACCACTTTCTTGTAATTGGTCTGTGTCTTTGCTACTTGAGATGTTTTAAGGCCCTGTTACACCTTACGATGTCCCAACGATCCGACCAACGACGTGGATCGCTGGGACTTCATTATCTGATCGCTGGTGAGCTGTCACACAGGCAGACTCACCAGTGATCGGGACCAGCGAAAACGCTGGTATCCAGGGTAAACAACAGGTAACTAAACAGAGCACGGCACTTAATTACCCGCTGTTTACCCTGGTTACCAACTCCGAGCGCTTGCTGTGCGGCGCTGGGAGCTCGTTCATCGTTAGTCTCCCGGACCAACAATAAATTCATGGTCCAGGTCATTTACCAACGACCAACAACCTTATCATTGGTAAATGTCACACGCAAAAATGTTGTTTCGACATCGCTGCAACGTCACCAAACCGGTGACATTGCAGCGATATTGTCAATGATATCGTACTGTGTTATGAGGCCTGAAGAGTGACAGAAGTCAATTACTTTTAAACCTGTTGACGATAAATCAAAGTGATCCATCTTCTCTCTTGGGAATTCTTTGGGATCTCCGTCATCACAGCAGAAAGTCCTCCTATTTCCTACTGCCATTTCTCCACAATTTTTTTTAACCTGTGGACTGCAGCAGCTGATGACACCGGTCAATATAATAAATTGGCACTTATATTAATCTTTTTATTTCAAAAGTGTATTTTTGATAGAAATAACCAATGAAATGCTTAATATAGGCTCTCTTTATTATAATATACAGCCCTTAAGCCCTGACTAATCATGCATTGCATTAGTTGTGCACTCTCTGGTACCTATCAGATATGCCGTCTATATAAAGGAGAACTATGAGAATATGCAGCTTCTGCTGTATCATATTCAATACTCAAGGTTCAAATGGAATATATGTGGTGATCTTTCAAGTACCGTATATACTCCTGTATAAGCCGACCCCCCCTACTTTTTCCCCCAAAATCTGGGAAAACCTATTGACTCGTGTATAAGCCGAAGGTGGACCCCAGCACAGGTATACAGCCCCCAGCAGTGTGGTATACAGGCCCCCGCAGTGGTATACAGCAGCCTCCCCAGCGGTACATACAGGCCCAAGCAGTGTTACAGCAGCCTCCCCAGTGGTATATACAGCAGCAGCCCCAGAGGTATATACAGCAGCCCCAGTGGTAGTATACAGCAGCCCCAGAGGTAGTATACAGCAGCCCCAGAGGTAGTATACAGCAGCCCCAGTGGTATATACAGCAGCCCCAGAGTATAACGCAGCCAGTGAAATACAGCACCCCCAGAGGTATATACAGCAGCCCCAGTGGTAGTATACAGAAGCTCCAGAGGTAGTATACAGCTGCCCCAGTAGTAGTATACACAGCAGCAGCCCCAGGGGTATATACAGCAGCAGCCCCAGGGGTATATACAGCAGCAGCCCCAGAGGGTATATACAGCACAGCCCCAGAGGGTATATACAGCAGCCCCAGTGGTAGTATACAGAAGCCCCAGTGGTAGTATATACAGCAGCAGCCCCAGGGGTATATACAGCAGCAGCCCCAGAGGTATACAGACCTCCCCCCCCCATCAGTAGTATACAGGGGCCCCAGCTGTATACAGCACCCCCCCCCCCGTGGTATCCAGGGCCCCCCTTGCTGCACACCTGTAAAGTAAGCTGTCAGTATACTTATCGCTGCCGCCGCCGCTCCGCTGCTCGGTCACCGCGCTGCTCCGGGTCTTCATGCTTCCTTCTCCGACGCTCGAACAATGACGTCATTTCCTGTGCGCCGGAGAAGGAAGCATGAAGACCCGGAGCAGCGCGGTGACCGAGCAGCGGAGCGGCGGCGGCAGCGATAAGTATACTGACAGCTTACTTTACAGGTGTGCAGCAAGGGGGGCCCTGGATACCACGGGGGGGCTGTATACAGCTGGGGCTACCGTATCGTGTATAAGCCGAGGGGGGACTTTTCAGCACATTTTTTGTGCTGAAAAACTCGGCTTATACACGAGTATATACGGTAATAATAATAATATTTATTAATTTATATAGTGCTATTCCATAGCACTTTACATACATCAGTAATACTGTCCCCATTGAGGCTCACAATCTAAACATCCTATCAGTATGTCTTTATGGGAGGAAACCCACGCAAACACAGGGAGAACATACAAAGTTCTTGCAGATGTTGTCCTTGGTGGGAATTGAACCCACGACTTCAACGCTGCAAGGCCACAGTGCTAACCACTGATCCTCCAAGCCGCCCAAGTAGTTGCAATTTTAGTGTGTTTACAGTTGAGATACACAAAGTACTGTTGTTCGCGAATGGGACAGTCGTGCAAGAGATTCACATTATATCAGGAAGGACTGCCCACGATGTATAAATTGATTCCAGGGCAGAAGAATGTTAAACATGAACTATTGGTAGATTAAAAGATTATATTCCTTTCGGTTTTGCACATCAAACTGGGATTATTGAAGAACTTTGTCAAAACAGTGAAAAAGCAAACTGAAGCCTTGGCTCACTTGTGACAGAAGTTTCCACGCATCAGTTGATGCTAAGATGAGCGTGTTTTCATTGGCCCACAAATATGGGAGCTAGTAAATAATAGTAACTTTGATGGTCTTCTGCATGGCGCAGAACTTGTGGCATGGTCAGCCTTCAAGAATGTTGTTTTCGAGGGGGCGTGTCCTGGAGCCGATGGTGTAGGACGCAGACTGAAAGAGCTACCCCAGCCCCAGCCTAAATAACGACGGAATCAAGCCTCTCTTCAACGGCCAATCCTCCCCAACAGCACCGGAATACTCACTGAGCACACCAGGATGCCGAAACCGGGGCCACGGCGCAGAGAGGACTCGCAAACAGTCCTTAACTATTTTGGCACGGAAGCACAGTGGGGACCCAGAGGTAAAATGGCGCCGTCCCCAGGAGCACAGTACCGCTCCCCTCCCCACACTAGATCCTCCAGTGCAGCGGATACAGCCTCCGATCATGAAGGAGGAAGGGGAGATGAGGCATTAGTCACGCAGGGCTGCCTCAAGGCCTTGCTGGGGGAATTGCGTCGCTCCCTCCAGGAGGATATGAGGAACAGAGTCTCCCAGATGAAAGAAGACATAGATGCTCTGGGAGATAGGACGGGACACTTGGAAAATAAGATGGCTGAGTATGCCTCGGCACATAATCAGCTAGCTGAGGATTACACTGTCATGGACAATGAGGTCGTCTCACTCAAGGCTAAAATGTGGGATCTAGAGGACAGACTCAGGAAGGGGAATGTGAAGATTAGAGGTGTTGCTGAGGGGGGAGAGACTGAAAACGTTCAGAAAGTGGTGGGAGATCTATTGCAGGCAGTGCTGCCTGACTCTCCTGCCTCGGATCTATCACTGGACAAGGCTTTCCGTCTACCTAAATCCCCTAAACTGGACAGAGACGTCCCCAGAGACATCCTGGTCGCCTTTACCAACCATAAAACTAGAGACCATCTACTACAAGCCATGAGACTTCGGCCTCACCTACCTGACCCCTTCAGGAAAGTTGAAATATACCCAGACCTCTCCCCTGGCACTTTAGCCAGGAGAAGAGAGTTCGCTCCACATTGCCGTATACTCGGAGAGCGTGGGATCCAATACATATGGGGGTCTCCCGTTAAGGTCACCTTTCGATACAAAGGTATGAGACAGATTTTCTCTTCACCGACCAGACTTGGTAGGGCGATCCGGGAGTGGAAACTGACCACGACAACTAATGGATCTACCTCACCCAAATCCCAAGTGGTCAAAAGCCTGAATCCCCGCACCGAGGAGCATCCCTCTCCCCTGCCAAAGACGTGTGAACAGGACTAAGAGGCTTGAGACACTTACAACACCCGACATTATTGGGCTGGGTCTTAGCTCAGCACTCACTGCTCCCAGGAGGGTGAACTACTTATTTCTGTGTTCCCCTTTTTTGAAGTGAACAGTGTTGTTTGCCTTCACCCATCGCTGGCCAAGGAAGGCTGGCGCACAAGATCTGGAAGTGGTGAAGTGCAGCTTCATTGCCCCCCCACTGGGAGTGAGAACTCCTGTTTAGGCAACGTTAGGATTACGGTTAATATCTGCTAAATTCATTGTTTGATTGTTTAGTCTTGTTTACCCTCCCCCTCTTTTCCTTCTCTTATATACTTGTCCTTATCTCCTCTTCCTCTCTTGATCTTCACTCACTCTTCTCCCTCTTTGTCCCATTCTAGGGTCTCCTAAGCTTTCCCCTCCTTTTTCCCTTCTCACCTGACTAAACCCAAGATTTATACTGCTGTACTGATTGGGACTAAGACATAGCGGGAAATTGCTAGTTTACAATGAGTGTTAAAATTGTTTCTCTAAATGTGAAAGGGTTAAACTCCCCCTTTAAAAGGTCATACTTATGGAAGGAGGTACGCAAGTGCAAGGCAGATGTCTTCTGCATACAAGAGACTCACTTACTGGAAGCGGATAATGTACGCTTACACCACAAATTGTTCCCTCACATTTTTTTTGCCAACCATTCCTCCAAAAAAGCGGGAGTATGTATTATGATTAAAAACACAGTCCAATTCCAGATGCAGAGAGTGGTGGCAGACCCTAACGGCCGTTTTCTTATCCTTGTCTGTGAGATTGGAGGAAAGCTAGTCACGATTTCAAACATCTATGGTCCTAACGAGGCCCAGATTAAATTTGCTCGCAATGTACTGGAAAAGGTCAGGGCGGAGTCTGGGGGACTGTGTGTTGTGACTGGTGACTTCAACCTAGTGATGGACCGCTTACTGGACTCCTCGTCCAATCTGAAAAGGAAGGGACGGGAGCTGGGGCCCCTCTGCCGTGAGCTCCGGCTCCATGATGTGTGGCGATATCAACACGCCACTGAAAGAGATTATTCCTTTTTCTCCCACAGGCACAGGTCGTATACCAGAATCGACTATTTCCTGGTTGACGATCAGACACTCTCGGCCTGTGCCTGTGCGGAGATAGGACTGATTACCTGGTCGGACCACGCACCGGTGTCTCTGGAGCTCGGATTGGGCGGACGAGGACCCTCTCCCCGATCATGGAGACTAAACACAGGTCTCCTGTCGGACGGGGGAGTCCAGGACGGTTTCTCTAAAAATATATCGGAGTTCTTCTCCTTAAACGACAATAATGAGGTCTCCGATGAGACCCTTTGGGAGTCTCACAAAGCATGTCTTCGAGGTCTGTTTATCCAGAAAGCTTCACAGCTGAAGCGTTGCCGGGACTCCCTCCGCTCTGGCCTGATCCAAAGGATAGATAACGCCGAGAGGTTAAATAAACTGAACCCTTCCCCTCGTCTAACCTCAGAGATCTTCCAATTACGCCATCAGCTAAGAGCTCTGATGTTGGAACAATACGAGAAAGGGCTGAGAACATTAAAGAAGGTGCACTACACCGAGGGTGATAGAGCGGGGGCAGTACTGGCGAGGCGCATTAAAAAGAGAGCCACAAAATCTATGATTATGGTAATGAAAGATGACAAGGGGTCGGAGGTCCGGAATCCTGCGGAAATTGCAGAAATTTTTGCAAGTTATTACGAGAAACTGTACAATTTAAATAGTGATCAAGATACTCCGCAGCCAGTTCCTTTGGAAATTAACGCCTTTTTATCAAAATTGGACCTACCCCTCCTCTCCTCGGAGCAACTAGCTGATCTAAATTCCCCGTTCTCGGACACCGAGATTAACAAGGCCATCTCTGCTTTAAAGATTATGTCGGCTCCGGGCCCCGACGGATTCCCGAATGCATATTACAAAACTTTCTCTGCCCAACTAACTCCCTATCTAAGACGTTTGTTCACGCTTTGGATAACCAGAGGATCCATCCCGGCTACTCTTCTTGAGGCAACGATTTCCACAATCCCCAAACCTGGGAAGGCCCCAGACCAGCCTGGGAACTACAGGCCGATTTCACTTCTCAATTGTGACTTGAAAATCTATTCCAAGCTGCTTGCTTGTAGACTTACACCCGTCCTTCCCTTGCTGGTGGGGCCTGACCAGGTGGGTTTTGTGGAAGGGAGACAAGCGAAGGATGGAACCAGACGAGTATTGGACCTTATTGGGGTGGCAGAATCCCGTGGGATCCCCAGTGCATTCCTTTCATTAGATGCAGAGAAAGCATTTGATCGGGTGCACTGGGGATACCTACGGGCAGTGCTGGGGAAATTCGGATTTACTGGTCCGATCCTATCAGCAATTCTCGCCTTATATTCCAACCCCAATGCAAGGGTCCTCTCCTCAGGTTTCCTTTCGCGAAGGTTTATGATTTCTAATGGGACCAGACAGGGGTGCCCTCTCTCCCCAATAGTCTTTGCCCTGGTAGTGGAGCCACTGGCAGCATGGATACGGGCAGACACTCACATTTCGGGAATCCGAGTCGGGGATACAATTCACAAGATAGGCCTCTACGCTGACGACATAATCATAATGTGTACTGACCTCTCGTCCTCCTTTCCGGCTATTATGTCAATTTTGTCGACCTTCTCTAGTCTGTCATTCTACAAACTCAATGGTTCAAAATCAGTGATCCTACCGATATGCGTCCCCCCTATTTTTGCATCTCGACTTCAGGCCTCCTATCCCTTCCAGTGGTGCCCGAAGGGAATACCTTATCTAGGAGTAACCCTTTGCCCCTCCTCCTTGGTCGTGCCTGTGAATATGGATGTTCTTAAGCGGACGTTGCGGAAGGCCTTAACTGATCATGTGGCCTTGGAGCTGTCATGGATGGCCAGGATCCAGGCCTTCCGCATGATTCTGCTTCCAAAGATCCTCTATCTACTCAGATGTATTCCTATCAGGATTGCTAATAAACACCTGACAAAGGTTCAGAACCTGGTGAACACATATGTGTGGGCCTCAAAGAAACCCAGGGTTTCAAAAAAAATTATGTTCCTCCCTATGCACAGGGGAGGTATGGGGGTCCCAGACATTAAGTCATACCACAGAGCTGTGATCTTGGAGGAGGCAAAAACGTGGTGGAACGCTAAAGAAAGGCTTAACCAACTGAGATGGCTACAGATAGAGAATCACTTGGTTAGAGGGGGTGATTTGCGGGGAATACTGGCTGCGGAGTCTCTCCCCTGTGAAGGAGTCGCATCCACCGACCCTTCCTACTATTAAGACCTTGGTAGAGTTTTGGAGAGAAGCACGTAGAAACTGGACTAAACTACCCACAGCGGTTATCCCGCTTTCGACTCTGAAACTACATGTCCCCCCCCTTGACGTGGCCCGTTGGTCCCAAGCAAGGATAAAAAATTTGGGTGATCCCTTCTCCAATAATACACTCAAAACCTTTGATGACCTGATGAGGGATGCGCCCTCGCTAAGTAAGGCCTTCCTACAGTACATGCAACTCCGACACTTCCTTCAGTCTCACCAATGCCGTAGGGACCTTAGGGTACTCCTCTCTTGTCCTACCCCATTTCAAATGTATCTTCTTTCAGATCAAAAAAAAACTAAAGGCCTTTCCATCATATACGCTGCCTCCTGCATCTGGACACTCCTGACAAACTTCCTTACATGCATAAATGGGAGGCAGACTTAAACTTTGAATCAGACTGGGAGGAGTGGGAAGGGGCTTCTAAGATAATATCCAGTTCAACCAGATGTATTACACACCTCGAAAACTTAAAAAAGATTCACTTACGGTGGTATCTCCCCCCGACCCGCTTGCAAAAGTTCAACCCAAATCTCTCTCCTAATTGCTGGAGAGAATGCGGAGGGAGGGGTGATTTAACTCACATGTGGTGGTCCTGTCCCAAAATCGCCCTGTTCTGGCACCAGATTGCACTTTTAATCTCTGAAGTGTTGGACACTCAGGTCCCACTGATTCCTCAGCTGGCGTTACTCCACATAGGAGTTCGTGATTTCCACCCAGTAGTAAGTAAGACGCTGACCTACATTTTAATTGCCGCCAGACTAAGCATCGCAGCAAGGTGGAAGTCTATTTCTCCACCAACCCTCTCTGAAGTGACGAACAGACTTAATTTGATATTTTCATATGAATATCATCTAGGCCTCACTCGAAGTGATAGAGAGCCCACGTTGGAAGCTTGGAAACTTTGGGCCTCTCATCACCTGGCATCGCCTCTTCCTACTTAAGCTAAGTCTTCTTTATCGAGCTAGGTTTTGGTCGTTTACAAGTCAGTTGATGTTTTTGTTCCCTCTATCACCCCCCACCCCCACCCAACTCAACTCTTTCCCTCCCCCCAGCACTTTCTCCCCCCCCCCCCCCCCACTCCTCCCTTAATATCTGAGACGTGATACTATATAACTCTTGTACCTGCAATTTTTGATTAACTGTTCTTCTCCGAATTGTAAAAAATGATATTTGTAACCTCTTTCTTTTAATAAAAATTTATTGTGATAAAAAAAAAAAAAAGAATGTTGTTTTCAACTTTTTAGTCAACTACAAGGCACCATTAAAAATTGTGTTTGGAGTGGCACAGTTGCGTGATCCACCAGTCACGTGTGGAAAAGATCGCATGTATTATAAGAAAGATCGCATGTATTGTCTGACCGGGATCAAGGATTGTAATCAAATTGTTACATATGAAAAAGTTTGTTTATCAAGGAATTGTACAAAAGTAAACACAGCACACACTTAAAAGCAATTAAGAAAGTGTACAAAACACTCTGTATTCAAAAATGCCCATGTCCGTTTATCTATGAGAGTTGTTGGTATGCAAACAATACCATATATCAAAATGCACTCTAGGATTGAAGAATTACAGGTATGCCAACATCTGGATGGTAAAAAACATATGTAATCACTGACCTCCTGTATGAAAAGTACTGCAAACTCAGTATTATTATTATTATTATTTATTTATATAGCGCCATTATATTCCATGGCGCTTTACATGCTAAAAGGGCAGACTAGGACAGGTAACATAGTAACAATACAAGTAACAATAAATGTGGACAATTTGGTCGTACAGATACAAGAGGGAAGAAATCCTGTCCGCGAGGGCTCACAGTCTACGAGGTTCGGGGGGGATACAGTGGGAGGGGGAAATTCCAGTCGTGAGGCGGTGTGGTGGACCGGGTCTTATTGCAGGTGGTAGGCTTGGCGGAACAGGTGGGTCTTCAGGCTTCTTTTGAAGGTTCCCAGGGTAGGAGAATGTCTGATGTGTTGGGGCAGAGCGTTCCAGAGTATGGGTGAAGCACGGGAGAAATCCTGTATGCGGTTGTGCGAAGAGGAGATGAGGGGGGAGTAGAGGAGAAGCTCTTGGGAGGATCGCAGGTTGCGTGTGGGTAGGTATCGGGAGACCATGTCAGAGATGTATGGAGGGGACAGGTTGTGAATGGCTTTTGTATGTCATGGTTAATGTTTTAAACCGGGATCTCTGGGAAGTAGGGAGCCAGTGAAGGGCTTGGCAGAGGGGGGAAACAGGGGAGTATCGGGGAGACAGATGGATTAGGTGGGCAGCGGAGTTCAAGATAGATTGGAGAAGTGCAAGGGAGGTATTGGGGAGGCCGGTAAGCAGGAGGTTGCAGTAATCGAGGCGGGAGATGATGAGAGCATGAATAAGGGTTTTAGCAGTGTTGTGGTCAAGGAAAGTGCGAATCCTATAGATGTTTTTGAGCTGGAGTATAGAGCCAGTGCTGTGGAATGTAACCTATAGTAAGGCTGTACCAACTAGCACTGTATGAACCTGGGGCTCCAAGGATGCAATATTGCCTAGTGAAAAGGATGAGTATTAGCTGTATCTGTGGAGTTGTATAAGTAATAGATCACAAAAAGTATGATCATCCCTGCAAGGTCATCAGATTCAGGAAGCTGGTAACCCCTGTAAATGGAACAGCATTCAGAGATAAGTCAATTGTAAATCAACCTAAATCATGTAGATACAGCTAAATTAGTTAGAAATAACAGCCATCAAATAAGACCCTTTTTATGGATTTAGTTCTGGGACCTAATAATTCCCAAGTATAGAAAAGCAAATAAGGATCACTTCACAAGGCTGATGTCAATGCCCCTGGAGCAGAAACCAGTGCTATCAAATGATCAAAAAGAGCTCTGGAGTGAGCAGAATCTCTGTGAGAGTGAAGCAACCCATGTTGTTGCTAAAATCACCTGTGTGCAGAGTGCAATGGCTGGACACTGGCAAAAGACACCCTACGCGTGTCGTTGCCGCAAGGGACAACTTCCTATGGGGAATACAGAGTGTTTTGTACACTTTTTTAAGTGTGAGCTGTGTTTACTTTTGTGCAATTCCTTAATAAAGAATCTTTTTTATATCTAACATTTTGATTACAATCCTTGATCCCAGTTGTTCCTGTGATCTTTGTTATACAGGAACTACAAGGCACCAGACTATGCTGAACAGGCTGAAAGTTTTCTTCAGGCGTACAAGTCAATGAAGTGCAGCATGTCACTTAAATACATTTCCTTCATTCACATCTGGACTTTTTCTCACCAAACCTCAGTGCTGTAAGTGATGAACATAGTGAAAGGTTTCATCAAGACCTTTTCCAGATGGAGACAAAGTACCAGGGAAGGTGGAATCACTCGTTTATGGCTGACTATTATTGGAATCTTGTCCGTGAATCGTCAGACGGAGATTATAAACGAAAATCAATGACGACATATTTAAACTTGATCGCTGTTGCTGACTTTTGCTTTCGGAATAACACATGCAACTATGAATTTGACAATATTCAATGCATACATATAAATGCATTTTTCTCAAAAATCTTACATGACAGAGCAATTCAGAAGTTATTTCTGAAGTCAGCATGAAAATTCCAATAACATTTACCCAATTTCATGCAGGAAACAAAAGCCTTGTTGAACAGTATAATTGTACTTCATTCCTTGCTGTGTGACACACAACTTTACCAGGTGAGTACTTCCCTGTACTTTTATGTCCCTCCCCACCAGATAAGACCTTATTGTGCTTTAAGTTCCCCACCGTATTTCATAGTTACATAGAAGGGAGAAACCTACTGGCTGACACTTTAAAATATTTTTCTTGGTGGGTAAAGGCCCAGTTAGACACACAGATAATTGTGCAGAGATTGTTCGCAGATGTCTGGTTTCAGTGAAATCATGGACACATTGTTACATTTGTACACGGCCAAAAAATGGAATGTGTCCATGATTTCACTGCAACCAGACATCTGCGAACAATCTCTGCACAATTCTCTGTGTGTGTAACTGGGCCTTTAGACATCATTTTTAATTAGGCTGCGTTCACACATTTGCATATTTTGTTGCGCCTTTCTGCTCACGCCTTTTGCCGCGATTTTTGGCCGCTGAAAGGCGCAGGAAAATACATGGGTGCATTCACACACCACGTTTTTATGTGCTGCAGGGGGAAGAAGAATCCTGCTTCCTCCTCCCCTCTGTCTCATCTGTGCCCGCCCCTAAAGATTTCACAGTGTATTATTATACACTGTGAAATCTAAATTCAATATAGCCAGAGGTTTTTAAAATAATAAACATGAATACTTACACCCGCCATCCACCCGCCGGAGGGAGGGTAAGTATTCATGTTTATTATTTTAAAAACCTCTGGCTTTATTGAATTTAGATTTCACAGTGTATAATAATACACTGTGAAATCTTTAGAGGCGGGCATAGATGTGACAGAGGGGAGGAGGAAGCCGGATTCTTCCTCCCCCTGCAGCACATAAAAACGTGGTGTGTGAATGCACCCATGTATTTTGTTGCGCCTTTTTGCGCAGCCAAAAATCGCGGCAAAAGGCACAACAAAATACATGGGTGCATTCACACCACGTTTTTATGTGCTGCAGGGGGAGGAAGAATCCGGCTTCCTCCTCCCCTCTGTCACATCTGTGCTCGCCCCTAAAGATTTCACAGTGTATTATTTATACACTGTGAATTCTAAATTCAATAAAGCCAGAGGTTTTTAAAATAATAAACATGAATACTTACCCTCACCTCCGGCAGGTGGATGGCGGGTGTCCAGGAGCCAGGACCGGTGAGCAGCCGCAGATTCCGAGTGGAAAAAAACCTTGGTGATGTCAGATGGCGTTTCGGGCGCTGATTGGCCGCTCATATCACATGACCGGCACACCCTCTGACATCACCACAGGTCCTAGCAGGGCCATTCTAGCGGCGGCTCTTGGCTCCCAGACATCGGAACACCCGTCGGAGAGGTAAGTATTTAATTCTTTATTATTTTTAATACATTTGTCTTTATTTAACTTTGATTTTGCTGTCTATATTAATATACTGCAAAATCAAATGGGGGTCACAGGTGTCACACAGGGGTGGAGGAAGCATGATTCTTCTTCCCCTCTGTGATGTCAGATGCAGCAGCGCCCGTCCTTATAGGAAAAAGCGCCGGCGCTGCTGCGTAAAGAATTGACAAGGTCATTATTTTTACGCAGGTTGCTTTTTCTTATAAAAGCGCAGCGTATTTTTACGCACCGTCTGCACTGCAAAATTCACTTTGCTGGCAGACAAAAAGCACATTGTGTATTTTTAAAAGCGCACAAACATGTAATGTGTGAACGCAGCCTTAAAGTGATTAGATTGCTTTTCACATCTATTAGATTAAGTTGTCAAAGTACAAAGACCATTTGAAATTAATACGAATACTAACTTAGTGTCTCTACCGTTCTGAGTTCAAAAGATACTCAGAAGGAGAGGTTCCCTAAGGTAGACAGAATCTAACATACTGAAAGCCTCAACATTGAAATTTCAATGTCAAGAAGGAAAAATCATGGATTTCTCAAAAAATCACAGAATCAATATACGTGTTAATTACTTCCAGCGAGACAAAAAGAGACAGGGCCAGCGCCCCCTAGGGAGAACCTGATATACAATTGCTCGAGAGACGTGTTGCAGCAGTTTGCAGAAATCCACCTGAGGAAGACGACATATCGTTGTTGAAACGCGTTGTGCTTGTAATAAAGGAAGACTTTAATCTCTTAATCTGACCCCTGTGGTGCTCCTTGCGCTCCTATAAGTAACCAAAATTCTATTCGGAATTACTTCCAGCGAGCCTATGGATGTTAAAAGTATGGGTGGTCGGCTTTCTACTCTGCAGACTTGTTCTAAAACCTTTCGTCATTGAAGAGAAGCTGCTCTTAATCATGCAGGAGTGGGAAGCCAGCTGTCAAAAGTAGTCAGACTTTCTATAGAAAAGGCAGATGAGGTTTATTACTGTTTCTGCCTTCCCGCTCGCTGCTTACAAAGCAATAAACAAACTATGAACATAGCATATAAGCATCCTTTTAAATCCAGTTAATCTTGCTATGCAGCCAGGAGCCTGTATTTCTCCTGTTACCAAAGCAAAACAAACAAATGTAGCAGGGAAATAACCTTTAGCTACTCTACTTGTACAAATAACTCAGGTCCATAACTGTTCAACAATACACATTATGAAAAATGTAAACTACATTTTCTAATAGCTCTGTTTTTGTCTGCATCTGGTATGAGCGCCGTTCTCAGAAATACATGCTTTACACACCTTGACTGCTATTAATGAGGTTATTAATGATTTAGGAATGTTCTGCCATGCTGAATGCACTTATGCGTATGGATATGCAGATTATAGAAAGCTGTTGATGGTAGCTCCCTTTGCAATTGCCAACTCATGATATCCAAGATGTGCTAGTCTGGAGATGCTGCAGGCCATGGAAGCATGTTTAAGATGCCCAGGCTGCTCACAGTAGCAGCAGTATTATGCGGCCTGGGACTGTATTGAAAAACTGCTTATGTGACACACGAGCATTGACCCCATCACTGAGTTAACGATTCATTCTGTACTGCAAGTGAAATTGGACGGCACACACCAACCAAGTGTGAGACGTGAAGCAGTGTGTACACAAAATTGCAAAAGGCATTTACATGACATTGGACTGCGAGCCAGACATCCAGCTACAGGTGTTGTACTGAGCTCGCACCACCAATCTCACCGCTATCGTGATGCAGAGGAAGACTGAAATGGGGACTGGAATGGAAGTCTGTCCTCTTTAACGATGACTCCTTTAGCCTTAGCCACAATGATAGCTGTCGGTT